>JABTTQ020001121.1:19-423111 GCA_016081115.2 Rehmannia glutinosa | reverse complement strand
ATATGTAAAAACAAAATTTTAATACTCAAGAATTTTGTTTTCATATAGTATTTCACGGAAACTTGAAATTAAATAAATATTCAATAAGAGAAGTACATTAAAGTCTACATATTAAAATATTCAATAATCTATCAGTGATTGAACCATTTTTTCTGATTAATTCAATGAAAAGTAGATAAAGAATAAGTCTAACTACCACCACTATTAAATTTAAGAAGGCGAAAAAAACACCTAACAAAACAAACACAAAAGCAACTTAAAATTTAAAACCCAACAACTTTGCATCAATTTTAATTTCTATATCTCTAAAATATGGCGTGTCATTTTGTGATAGATTCATCATTATGAAGGAGTTTAAGAGAAATTGACGTGAAAGTTACATGTACCACCACACATATTTAGACACTTGTTCAATGCATTAATCAGACAAACTATCACTTCTTATCACTAACCTATTTATTGCCTTCGCTAGAATATACAAGTAGAATTTATTTAGTCAAATAATTTTTTTTTAGTATTGTTGGTACTTTTTTTAAAAAAAATTGCAGCAATCTTATTTCATTTTAAAGTATTAAATTATCATATTTTTCTTAGAATTAAAGGTCAAATAACACTGGAACAAAGAAAATTGTAGGTGTTGAATTAAAAAAAAAAAAAAAGAAAATTGTAGGTGTTAGTACTTAGTACTCCTAAGAAAAGCATATTCGAGTAGCCAAACTAAAATGTCCCCGAGTAGAGTGTAGAAGCATTTGGATATTCTTGGTGGATGAAATAATGTGCGCCACATTGCACTATCTAAAGATTATTAAATGTGGCCAATGACCTTGCAGCTAAATTGGTCATAAGTGAGGTAATTATTGGCCTTTCTATGAGAAGTCAAAGATTCGATCGGAGCACAATGAAGGGACAATTAATATGAAGGCTTCAAACGGCAGTATGGGAGGCTGAAACTTGGTGGAAACATACGGCTAGATAGAGGTGAGTCCAGTATGAAGCAATCACTTGGGGGACGACTCCTTGTGCGCGGTAGTATTGGATATTAGGGACTTGAGAGCCATTGTGCATTCTCGCGTTTTACATGAGACAATACTTGAGGCCGGGGATATTTTCCCGAGGACTAGTCATGTGGAAACATGACATCCCGATTATAAAAAAAAATTATTAAATGTGGACTGGCGAGAGCCCAAAATTGATATATTTTTGTTCATTTCTTTTATGATATCAATTTGGGCTAATTCTTCCTAATAATTGTTCGTAAAGGATAAATTTGTAATTACACTTGCAGAGATGTACCCTAAGTTGAGCCCTTAGGCAGGGATCAGATCTCGTTCCATATTCACATTTCATTCTTTATTCACTATATTGGATGAAAAACACGTGTACAACTACAATATTATCATGTACACGTGTCTTCATCCAATTCAATCGATACAAAGTCATACAGAAATGTGGAACAATAAATTTCAATCCGAGCATAGGCAAACTACTAGCCTACTATTACGAATGAAAATTTCTAGGCTGCATTTTTTATGGAAGGGTATAATGTAAGGTAAGGATTTAGGAAATTAATTTCAAATGACTATATTAAGCCACACAAAAAGGTGGAAAATCGGCCTCGTCATTGGGGCTACATTAAAAAAACGCAATTCAGTCCATTTAACTATTTAAGCTTCCAATAACTTGTAGAATTGGGCTAATAATTTGAATATGTAAATGCCGTGCAATTTTTGACACGGCAGGTTTCAGAATTGGGCTATTAATTGTATAGCTAGGCTAAGATATATAATTACATTTGTATAGGCTAATATAGGCCTTATATTTGTTCCGGAACCGCCGGTTCGGTTCAATTTGAGGTTCGGTTCCATTTTATTTGGAACCGGAATTGTAATAACTCAATAAATGGTTCAAGACCAATTCGAGAACCGCCGGTTCCGAGGCAACCGAACCGAACCGGCGTTCCATTTCGATTAGGAACCGTGGAACCGAAATCTTCTTTTTTTGTTTTTATTTTTTTCAAAAATAAAATTAATATTTTTTTGTATAAATATAACACATTAAAATTCAATACCAAAATTAGAATATTATCTTAGATTATTTGAAGACTTTAAATTATATAGAACAAAAATGGGATTAAACTTAATATTAATAATTAATATGAATAATTATTATTAAGTTGTTTATGTATCCTCTTTGTATATAGTGGAATCAAAGCCCACATAGTTTGCTTACATTTTTACTATTATTTCTTGTAGTAGATGTAGGTTGTATTTCTTGTTGACTCGTTTCACCCTTATAATTTAAACTATATTCATTATAAAGTTTATTATATTTGTTGGAACCGTAGAACCCAAACTGAAAGTAAGTTTGGAACTTAAGAACTTTTTAACACTACATTTCCACGTTCTTCCAAAGGAGGAACCGAACGAAAAAAGACCAATTCCTTCACGTTCCGAATGGCAGGGACCATCAATCTTCCAAGAACCGGTTCGATTGAGCTTCCTCTTCCTATTCGCCATTTGGTCGGGCCTAGGCTAATACATATAATTATATTTGTATAGTATTATCAATTTGAGAAGATTAAAAATTTGGGCCTTAAAGTGATAATGAATTTCCTTAAATCCAAGTCTTGTTATGAAATTCTCAAATTAATATAAAAGTATTGTAATAACTCAATAAATGATATTTGGGACCAACTTCGTACTCCAATGGTCGAGATGTGTGTTGTAAGAGCAAATGACCCAAAATCGATCTCATACGAGTGCGTATGTCCCCTCACGAATTTCCCCCATTGTACTAAAAAAAATGGCATTTCAAAAATAGATTGAGATATAAATGGAAAACGAAGTTTTTTTAAAAGTAACATACATATGTGGCATTTCTTAAACCGAACATGATTGGTCTAGTTTCCGAGCCCAAACTAAACAATATGTGGATCAGTCACAGGCCTTTAACTTAATGGGCCTTCATTTAGCCCAGTTCATTGCTAAACTACGTTTCTTAAGTTGGGCTTTAATAAGATGGAAACATTTTCAATTGTTTAGGAATACAACCCAAACTGAAAATACATTTGTGAACTTAAGACTTTTTTAACACTACATTTATGTTCTATTGCAAAATCCCATGTTTTGTTTCGATAATTATTGAGCTGTAAATAGCTAAAAGCCTAGCGAATGACTTATAAAAGCCCATAATTTATGTTTAAAAATTAATATTGTAATTTTTATAAACACGACAATCGTTCATGTTGTGGAATAGGATAGAAACACCATTTTGAAATAAAATATCAGATCCGGTAAGAATGAATTTCTTCTTCTTAAATCAACAATATTTGACACTGACAGAGAAATATATTCACTTATAAGGATAATTTTTTTTATTAATTTTAAGGGAGAAAATTCTAAATATTCCCTTGTTTCTCCATAATCAATCAAATCATTTTATCTAATATCTACGTAATACTATATACGTGACATTCATTTAATTAGCATATTTATATATAAGATGAAGCAAATAATGAAGCAGAAAATCAAATGTGGTCCACAGTATATGTGTTTAATTTATCATAAAATTCTAGTGTTTCCCGTTTAATTGAGTTATCATCTTATCCAACGAGTTGAAATAAGAAATTTTTTCCTTTTTTTAGAAAATAGGGTTAAGATATATCTAATTTTAGCATAAAAGTTTGGCATTATCAGCCTAGCTAACTACCATCAGGGGCGGAGCTAGACGTGTAGTTATGGGGGGCTAAATCAATAAAAAATAAATATCTAGTACTAAAAATTAATATTTTAAAATAAATTATACATAGAAAATATTGAATTTTCAAAAAAATTTGGGGGGGCTAAAGCCCCCCTTGGCTAAGGGGAGGATACGCCCCTGACTACCATGAGGGTGATAATTATTAACATTAACAGCTATATTATTATTGCAACCATGAAAGTCTTTGGATTAAGGTTAGTGTATATAATTGATTTTTTTTTTTTTTGCAAAATAACACCCCGGGGTGGGGGATTGGGGCGTGATCCCCTACCTGTATATAATTGATTTTATTATAGATTATTGCAAAATGGAAGTGTTTTTTTCATTTTTAAATTCTCTTGCATCTCGTATTGTACTCTACAGATACATATTAAATGTATAAAATGTTTTCATAAGAAATATACTTTAAATTTTGTACATATTATTAAAATGTATAATATAAAATGCTTTTTTAATTTAAAATAAAGGATCGATCCAAAATTAATATTTATTTGGAATGGATATAATAAATGACTCCCACTTTTCAGGGCAAATAATTGCATGCACTATATTTCACTATTCTATTACCCCAATTTCTCTATTTGAACATACCAATTATTCAGCTTTTAAGATCTGTCACCATAAATTCTATTTCAATTTTCAAACATAAATGTCAGACAGATGGGTTCAGAGACTGGGATGTATCCAATGACCCTATACAACACGCACTCCAGTCATTTGTTCCCCATAACATTGGCATCTATGGTCACATGCTTGTCCCATGTGACCCCCTGGCCCCAACCCCCTTTCAAATAAATACACATACATGCATACATTTTTCTCAAGCAAATGTGTAAATTTGAGTCCAATTTGTTAAAATTGGCATAAATTTTAAAATAAGCTGAAAATTGTAACATGAAATGCAAATGATTTGAAAATATCGATAGTTTTTTTTCCCCCGGCTACCATACATTATATGTTTGGACTTCCACATATGATTTGGTGTCCATATTGGAAGAGAGAATGTTAATTAGACTGAATTACAAATGTCATTTATATTATACTGTTTACAGCTTAGATAATATTTTTTATTCAATATCGTTAGCAATCCCTCTACAATCACACAAACCAAATGGGAAAGTCAAAATAACTAACTTGATCAAATTTCTAATATGAAGTACAAACAAAGTCCCACATTAGCTAGATAAATGGCTAGATAATATGAAAGATAATAGGTTTATAAGATGAAATGAGGCATGCACCCCCGATCCCCACCCCCAAAAAAGAAAAAAAAGCAATGTGGGTGGTGTATGTGAGCTCCCAACAAATAGTATTAGAGTCATGACCCAGACATAACAGTGTGGATGGCAAAAAAAATTCTCATTATAGAATAAATATGGTGGACCCCAAGCAAACGAAAAATTATCAAGCGAGCGCCTTTGAACAGACACGTTGCTTAGTCTGGATAGAGTCGCGGGCTCTTTGTGAGCAAGATCTTCACGTAAGGCATGTGCTCCAAACGCGGTGATGGGGAACATGAAAATGGGCAAGGAATCAGATATCGTTTGAGGCAATGTATCCTTCGTTCAATAGCATGATTGTTACACGATTAATTTTGAATTTCTTTTTTGTTGTTTCTCTTACACATTACTTTTATATATATGCATATATACAAATGATATTTATATAGTTAACATTAATGGCATTGGAGTTCCAAAGACAAACCACCACCCAAGGTTAAGGGGCTCGGCCCTCAAGGCGGGGACCGACTCCCAAGGGAGAAACACGTGTTAATAATATGTATCTTTCTTTTAAGACACGTATCCCTGTAATAGCATCATCTTCTCTGACAATATCCCATTTTGCCAAAAAGATTAATGCTTTTCTTTCCCATTGCATGTTATATGGTTTGGTATATAAGACCCCTATGGCTCTTCACATGATGTGTTGTGTTTTAATTGCACCCCTTGAAAAAGCTTGTATGTATTTGTTTATAATTTTTCACCTTTAACAATCTCTGTATATTTTAGTAATTAGTGGATGATGATAATCATATATGATATATCTTTGTATACTTTATAGTAAGAAAATATTGTAATATGTAACAAAGTTAAAATAAAAGTTTGGGCATCCCTTGTGCTCGATTATTAATAAATTTTGTTAGCCTTTCAAAAATGGAAAACTAAATATAGTATAATATACCCATTTATTAATTAACATTTGTTAATAGAAAAGTAGGTGGTGATCAAATTACCTATTTATTTATAATTTCTTAATTATATGTGGATTTAATAACAATTTATCACATTTTCAAGAAGAAGAAAAGTTATGGGGGCACGTGCCCACCTAACAGGTAATGTAAATTTATTTTTGGCGATCAATGCGAATTGGTCTTTTTTAATAGCGATGACAAGAAAGATAATTCAATCAAATATTAGTGCAATTTCACTACTTATAGGGTGATAAAGTTTAAATTTAAATAAATTTATACATCAAGATTTATGTTTAAATACATTTCTCTGCCATATACAACCACAACCCTTTAATTGTGGGGCTCTCATGTTAGCACATTTGTACTTATAGGTCCAGAATCCACTTAAAAACATTTTTTTCCATAAAAGCATTAATTCACATAAAAGTACGTGTACACATAGATAAAAATTGGGGCAAATTTTGAATGGGTCAATCATGCCACCATTTAGTATACTAGAATAGGACTATGAATATATATGAGATCCCAATGGGATACATCCTTTTGATTTTCTTTCCTTCCCAAAGGCAATAACATACCATGTATATTATAAGTAGTAGAAAAAGGTAATAGGATTTTGGAATGAGTCCCAAGAATTGAATTTAATAATAATTAAATAAATAAAGGGGTACCCCTCTTTCTATATTTGTGTGTAGTTGCCTACCAATAATTGAAGCCATACAAAAATTTAGTTTATTTCAGTTACAATACCAATGATGAGTGGACTCAATCTTTCCACGTCCTAAAGTTGTCATATATATTGGAGCCATGTTACTGTCCCATCCAAAAATCCATGTGTTTTTCTTCACATTTATATATATTTTAAGTAATAAAGAAATATATGATTTTAAGTGGATTCCAACTCCACATCAACCATTTTGTTACACCTAGCTATATAGCTAGTGGGTGAATTTTTTTAACTTTTTTTTGTTAAATGGAATATTGTTTAAAGAGCTAGGAAAGGGAAAGTGGGGAGATGATTTTATAATTAGGAGTGTAGTTTCAATAATTTGTAAGGTGGGATCTTCCAAATCTATGAGTCCAATGACTAGGTTTGTTATCATTATTGGGAACAATGGTTATTGAATTTTTTACCCCATCCCCATTAATGATATAAAAAAAATTAGAGTCCTATTGGCTCCTCATTATGGGGTTCATCATTTAAGAAAATGGTTAGTTTTCTAAATTGTGTACTTTTTATAATTTGTAATCGTAATTTGTGGAATTTAAGTAGAAATGTTAATGGGTGGTATGCTAGTTTCGGGTCAATCCTGACGGATCAAGGGCTAAACGGGCACTAATATTGTGAACTTAACGTGTCATTATCGAGATATGGCTAAAAATTTAAATAGTTATAGATTTAAATCTAAAATTTAAAATCAAAAGGTATATCACATGATAATATTTAAATTTAACATTTTTTTCAAAAAATACCAATGATGAGTGGACTCAATCTTTCTCTTCCTAATAGTAAAACCCATGTCCACTGGACTATATTTAAATTTATCATATAAACATATACTTTCACCCATAAATTCTACATCAATATAATTTTTTTTTTATAAACAAACATATTTTCACTCTTGCACAATTTTCAATAAAAAGTTGAGAATTTTTCTCAATGAAATGGAAAATGACTTTTCCCATTGCAATGAAAACCATATAACCCCTAAATTGCCATAGTATAATCACAATATCAACATATTTAGTAATGCTTTTCAAGTTGATTAAGTTATCTATATATATGTTTGTTACATGATTTTCAAGCTTTTAATAAATTCTATTGTAATCGAACTCTTTTATCGGTCTGAGAAGGGGGGAACAACAATAATTGTCGTAGGTGCGAAAGGAAACAACATGGATGAGTTAATTTAATTAATATTAATAATTAAGAAACTGAATCTTAAATATTTTTGCTTAGTTATAGATTAAAGCTACAGCTACCTAGGGCTAGGTTTGATTAATAGCATAAATCTAACATTTTCTTAGTTATTCTCATATCCCCACTGAGCCGTCCTAGATTTCTAGAGGAGTTCATCATAATAATCTTAATAATTAAGGGTCTTAGCGTGTGCAATAATTTCATAATAATCTCTTATTCATATAGCTAGGCTCTTCAATAATAGAGTTATAGCTACCGCCTCGTCCCCGATTCACCCATCTCGATCATGCCCCAATTCTTTCTCGGATGGGATGGAATGCCTAGATCCGCCCCCGCCTCGTTGATGACTTGACGCTTATACTTAGCACTCGAGCACTATCCAATTTATTATAGAAAAAACTGATTGCACTAAGGGAGTGTTTACAATCACTCAGAAAAATGCTTCTCATTTTCGATTTAAAAAAATATTTTTTAGTGTTAGCAAGTGACAATCTCTGCTTATGATCCTGCTTAATATATTCATTAATCAGAATCTAAAATCAGGAAAATGAGTGCTTTACATTTCTGCTTCTGGTTTGACTTTTACAAATAAATAAGCATTTTTGCAACTCTTTCATCAAACACTCAACTTTTGATTCTATTTTCAAACACTACCAATTTCTAATTTATCAACTACTTCTAATTCTGCTTCAATAAATCACTTTTGCCTAAAAGTAAAAGTTTTTGCACACTCCCTCAATGATGCAAATTAAAGTAGTGATAATAAAACCCAACCAATAACTAAAGAATATATAATCTCTTAGAAAAAGTGTTGGATTCGGACCTATAACTATATTCCAAAAGCTGAACTAATATGCTTAAACATAGCCAATATCTCCAAAACATCACATATGATATATACTTATATGCTTATATATATGCACAACTAAATAATAGCTAGAGGATCTTCATATACACATCAAGGAATGAGAATCATGCATCAACCGTCATCGGCATCTAACTCTAAAAGCTGAAATTCTTTTATTCATCATTCATCAAAAGTAATTTGTTATCAAATTTGGTATTTATATTTTCTTTTTGGAATGTTACAAAATTCAAAATAAAGTTCTATTATAAAACTTTTTTTTTATTTTTTAAGAACTATCCTCACATTATAATCATAATCTGATATTAGTTATTACTAATATCCAATCATACTTTTACAAAAATAAGAAAGAAAAAAATACCCAATTTTTTCTTTCGTTTCAATTTTTGAAAATAAAGTTATTAACAAATGAGAATGACAAGAGTATTTTTTTTTTTAAAGCAATATGCCCTATACAAGTTGTCCATTTACAACCTAGACAAATGTGTGAACAATTGTACAGTGTCTAATCAATTAAAGGTAGCATCAACTATCAACCTCTTCCATGCATTCAAAGGTAAAAAAAAGTAAAATTCTTCGATAAAATTCTGAACTTTCTCATGAATGTCAAATCAAATTAATAACCATTGTAATAATTAACACCAACTGAATCTTAAATATTATTAATTTTTTTTTAATCTGAGGGGGTGAATAGATTATCTCCATCTTTTCGATTTCGCCCTCTTTTTTAAACTTGAATGCTCCAATACAATAATAAAGGTTAATATAAACAACACACGTCGATTTAAAGAGGTTCAACCCACTAGAATCCTCTACCACCCCATAACATATCTTAATATGGATTTCAAAACGAAAAAGAATTTTATTAATTACCAAAATTAATACAAATTCAACTTACAACACCTTGAAGAGCACCACACTCTTCTTCAACACCACCTTTGAGATTACCCACCTCTTCTTGAAGATTACCACAATCTTCAACGGGACCTGGGAAGATTACCACAATCTTCCACCTTGAAGAGCACCACACTCTTCAACACCTCAACAAGAAGATTACCACAATCTTCTTACACCTAACACGATTCATTATTCTTACCAAAACTCTTAGGATATCTTGTTTTGAACACTAACAAATTCAAGATTATTTTGATAATTTGAGTGCAAGTGTACTCATAAAAAAATGTTTCTCATTTTCGGTTTTAAAACATATTTTTAGTGTTAATCAAGAATAACCTCAAAGATGTGAAAGTGATAAGCATCTAAATTTACAAATCAATAATAACAATGAAAATGAGTGTGTTTGCTTGAAGTGTATCTTGTTGTGTTGTATCTCAATTGTTGTATTGGTTGCTCCAAAACTTCCTCTATTTATAGGAGATGATTGATCAAGCATAGGCTCCTTGATTGAAAATCTTCATACAATTAAAATCAAGAATATAGTTATTTATCAAATCAATCCCACAATTTAAGGAAATGTGTCTTCAAAAATCATATTTTTCTAATACACAATAAAGTTTTTGCACACTCCACTCAATGATGCAAGAATATAAAAAAATAACACGTGATAACCTAAATCACCCCAACCAATAACTTTTGCAAAGATCAAATGTTCTCTTAGAAAAACTGTTGGATTCGGACCTATAACTATTTTTCATTCCAAAAGATTTTCTAATTTCTAAAAACATCTTCAGCGGGTTGCCCTATCTCCAAAACATCACATATGAAAAATAGTAAAAACATACTTATATGTTGTCTTTTATATAAAATAAAACACAAATACTCTAAATAATTAGAAAAACATTTTAAACCAATCAAGGAATTTAGAATCATTTATCAACCTTGTTTAGGCAAAAATCCATTGATATAAAATCATTAAAAGTGTTGTCCATTATTATCAAAAATAAACTTGAAAATACTTTGTTAAAACATTTAAATCATTTATATTTTGGACAACCTTTAAAAGCATTGTTTTGGTGACAAAATAAAATCATCAAAATTAAGATAAATACAATTATAAAACTTTATTTTTTATTTTTTATTAAATAGGTATCCTCAACAAGCCTATTATATAAATAGGTTAGGTTTGGGCTTTTACAAAGTTATTACTAATAGGTTGGCAATCACATTTAAGGCCTACAAATTTAAATACCAAATATATATTATATATTTAATTAATATTACTATTTTTATAATTATTTGATTATAAATTATAAAATATAATTAAATTAAAATATATATGGTTTGTAGGCCTTTAATAGCTTTTAATATGCCTAATACCTTGTTTATTAAATAGTCATGCTTGTTGGAAAAAAAGCCTACAGTGTCTAATCAATTAAAGTTCAATCCATAATAGATTGAAAGATGATTCAACTATCAACCTCTTCCAACTGCATTCAAAGGTTAAATCCCGCGATCCACCTCCTCCGAAAATGCTCTAAGGGCGGGATAGTGGAAGTCCTCGTGAATGTGGTTGATCCTTTTAGATATAACACAAGATGGACTTATATCATATAAAAAAATATAAAAAAATAAATTTTTAAAAATTTCTGTAATGCATGCATGGATAAAGAGCCATCTTTTCAGAAATTGAGCTAATTAATATGGTCAGAGGACTCATAAAATATACTTTTTGACTCAGCATGGGACGCAGTAATGAGAAAAGATGGATCATTGGGTCCATTAATAAAATAAAATTTAAATCACACTTGCTATAAATTAATAAAATAAAAATACTTAAAAACTGCAATAATCTTATCTCAAAGTTGCAGGGGTTTTCTGTCACTGATGACCAATTGTACTAGAATGAGCCATCATGTCTAAATTTATATCAGAGCAATTAAATAAAGTCTTGTCCATCCATGGTTGTGTAATATTTGGGGTCTACCCGTAGGGATGAGAATGCTAATATTTTACTTTTATGATATTGTTTTTTTAATATTATTTGAAGATTTACAAAAATTTTGTGAAAGAATTAATGATCAAATGCATTGACTGCTCAATACTAGATTTGACATTACGTCTAAAAATGTGTTTTGAGACTGCTCCTATGTACTCTGTGTGGTGTGAAAATATTCTGAGTCGATAAAAAAATTGCTCCTCAAACATAATATGACGAGTTTGAACATGTTAGAGCTCCATCGAACTCGATTTAATTAGTAAAATGTGAAAAAATGTGGGTTATTTTTTTGTTTGTGGCAAATGCCACAAACAATTTCAAAATTGAGGTGAAAATGGAACCGTATGAAAATTTAGGCGTATGCGCCCTTGGATTCGGCGCCTGCCAGGAAGGCGCCACTACCAGGGCGCTCGCACACTTAACGTTTAAAAATTGTGGTATATCAAAGGGGTGTCTCTGATCCACACTCCTTGGTGGCGCCATTAGGAAGGGCGTCCACCCCTCTATAAATGGCGTTACCCCATTTTTTAAATTTTCTTTTAAATATTAAATAAAAATACAATTTTTGGATAATTAAAATATGAAATATCATCATCAAAAAAATAAAAAAACTAAAAAATTTTAAAAATTCCAACCGTAAATTACATGCAAAAAAGCTGGAATAAGAAATGTCATCTCCATTATTCAGAATATATACGCTAATTAATAATCAGAGGACTTAAAATTTTAATATATCTTTATTGTTGGGTTATTTAGAAATTATATGTTTGGAATAAGAGACCGGCCCTAATTTGTCCGAGTGCAAAGTGATCGGCCCTAATTTATACTAAAACAACTCTCTAATCAATGACTAGGATTTATTTGATCTAATGACTACATTTCATTTATTAGAATAGTTTGACAAAGTAAATAATTAATCCTCTAAAATTTTGTACAACTTTTCATCTTCAAACTAAGAAATATCTCTTATTCCAAACATATAATTTCTAAATTTATAACAATAAATACATATTAGAATTTTAAGTCGATTATTTGAATTGATTCGTATATATTCGAATAATGGGGATGGCGTTTTTTATTCCGTTTTTAATGTGTAATTTCTTGATAAATATTTGTTGTAGTTTTTATTATTTAATCGGGTTTTCCAGATGATTTTTTATTATAGTTATCCAAATATTGTGTATTTATTGAATTTATTTAAAAAAAATTTAAAAAAATGGATTTATAAAGGGGTGGGCGCCCTTCCTAATGGCGCCCCATTTGACATTTGGGTTGCTCCTCAATCAAAGGGGTCTATGCCTAAATTTTCAAATAATCCCATTTTCATCTCAATTTTGAAATTGTTTGTGGCATTTGCCACAAAAATTAAAAAAAAAAACCCAAAAATACATCAATTTACTAAAAGTTTGATCTTTTTGCTGTGGTGAAATACCATTTTTTGCCATATTCGTGCTTACTTTAATTGGAATCTAACTATGATTAATGAAGAAGGGCTTTAATCCACAAACCAAATGCTTTATTATAATTTTTTCGGATAATCAGATCTTCTATTCCTAGATTGTGCTTCATTTCTTATTACATTGACACGAATGATATGTCACGTATATACAACTTTTATATTCGTTTTCAATCATATGTCAAACATAAATTGTGCGGTTTGAATATGACAAGTTATATACACGTGACAATCATTTGCAGTGAAATATCAGATGAAACACAATCTTTGAACATAAGATCTCATCTGTTGTTTTCCTTTTACACTTGATCACAACACTCGTCTTTTTCCCTTCTCTAATTAACTTGTAACAATGAAGGCCGCACCAAAAGGAAAGAACAAAGAAATTTGTTGGATCAATATAATATCAGAATTAGACCAAAAAAGAGATCTGAGTTGAAATCTCATCCCACGCCACCATATACAAACGGTTCCTTGTGCAAGATTAGAGTAAATAAATATTAAATGATTCATTCTCTAACAGGAGACAATGATTCAATATAATCAACTGTAGTTTTCACATTGTTAAGATTAATATACAAAGTGGATCATTACTGGAATAATTATGTAGTGAACAAATCAAAGATGCTGAAAGCACGTGACAGAACCCAAATGGAACTGTAGGAAATTCTGTATCCGGTCAAAATAAAAGTCCAAATTCCTAGTAACACCAATGCCCAATTTTCTATTTTGGAATCTTGTGGGGTCTACTCGACAATTATCATTTTATGTAAGAAAGAGGGGGCCTCTAACCAGGTGGGTCCAAAATAAAAATCGCGATTGTGGGATGGAAATCCCCGGGTTGAATCAAATCCAATTTGCCCAATTTTATATCCATACTTCAAATCTTGTCCCGGCATATGCGACTGAAGATTTGGTGGGAACTCATCTTGAATAGCATCCGTGACAATTAGAGATCATTTTAGTAGATTAGGGGTCGAACATAATTGTTCTCTCTCCCCTGATGTTGTGCGTGAAATAAAAGGTGGTTATCCCGTACTTTAGCTGCAATAACTAAAAACATAAATCATTAATGAGAAACATAAATTAGATTCATGGCCAGTTGATCAAAAAAAAAAAAAAAGTTTTTTTTTGAAATAAAAGGTGGTTATAGGTACTTTAACTGCAATAACTACAAAACATAAATCATTAATGAGAAACATAAATTAGATTCATGGCCACTTGATAGAGATTGAGCTAAAGTTTTTTTTTCAAATCAAATCAATATTGTAAAAATGGCTAGGTATTAGTTGGACAGTAGGTTGCGGCTTAACGGTTAGGCGGAATCTTGACGGGATTAGGCAGAATCCAACCAAGTTAGATGGAACCTAATCGAAAGCTCAGCACCTACACGGGGAATTATCAGGATTAGGCGAAGATTTTTACAACAAAAAATGAAATGCTTTTCCGTTGCTATACTATAATAAGATTAAGTTGTACAATTTTAGGTAACAAGGCATTCAAATAATAATGCTTTTTATCCTTCCAAAATGTTAGTTATATATGCAAAAGAATACTTAAAAAAAGGTTAATTTAAATATTTTTCTTTTATTCTCCCTTGGGGTAGTGAAATTATGATAAGTAATGATACTATAAAGAGGAAAAAAGAGAGATGGTAAAATGGTAGAAATAGGAGTGAAATGAAGTACTTCTATTTACCTATATAACCTTGTAAAATTACAAATATGCCCTTGAACATGCTTAATTTACAAACAAGAAAATGTACAAGGGCTTGATACCAAGAAAGAGAGTAGGAAACCTATTTTTTCCCCCATCTCCTATTGCTTTTTTCTACCTTCCCTAATTTCCCATAAAAACATTGAAAAAAAAAGTTACATAAACACCTCCTTTGATCCCTAGTAAGAAAATACATATATGCTTTTCTTCATCCTATAAACAAATTCTCAATTTGATAAAGTCATTTTGATCTCTTCAAGTCGTCTTCTCATTATGAACTGCCTTCTTAAGGACAACTTTTTCCAATCTACTAAACATCGCAAAAATGCCATCACCTATAAAAAAAATCATGAAATAAAACATCATAAGCAAACATTCTCAACAACTACTTATATACGTGCCATCATATAAAAAAAGGGGGTGACGCAGATGAAAAACTCAAAAATTGCAAAAAACATTCTTAACACTGTCAATGTCGTGGCAGAAACAGGCCTAGGGCGGGGTCGGTATGACCCCTCCTTGTCTCGGCGTAGATATGCCATGGAAAACATTATAAGATATCTAAATATTGTCCAAAAAGCATACCTCGGATGGTTCTTGTAATGAATAAGAGGCATTAGTGTCTTTTGGAGTCTTGGAAACAAGAATCCCAAATCCTTGACCTCTCTCTCTTAGTACCTAATTAAGTTAAACAAAAAAAGCAAATTAATTATAAGTATAAACTAATCAAAAATCGAAGAATTTATCTTAAGACGAACTTATTTATTTTCAATTTTGGATACCTTAAATGCATCTTCATCGGTTCGATCATCTCCAATATAAACCGGAAAAACATCAGTGCAATTGGCATACCCTGTGGAATGGACCATATTTTAATTATTTTATTATAGATTTAAGACAATATTACATTAATTTATTAATTATCTTGTAAAGGTCATTAATTATTAACATTAGGACCACCTAGATTGAAGCAATAAATACACAAATTAAGTAAAACTCACCAAGTGATTCTAGCAGAAACTCAAGAGCCTTCCCTTTGTCCCATTTAATTGTAGGGCGAATTTCTAACACCTGCATTAATTAACATCCACAAATACACATAAGACATACACTCTTACAACAATGGGACATGTAGAAAAATGATTTCATCATATACACGTCGGAAATATTCACTACAAGAAAATTCCACTAAACAACAGAATTTACGAACAAAAGTAATTCTGCCACTAAATCTTACACATACAAAAAAAAAAAAAAAAAAAGATATTTATTTTCTCCAATACCAACAAATTACCGGCAGTTTTTCATTTTAATTTACAAACATAAATATTGTAGGTAACTAACAACAATTTTAGATTCTGCAAATAAATATTTACCTATATTATATTATCTACAACGATTTTCTCTTACAATTTTTCTCGTGTCACTATTAAAATTGAAAATGAATGCAATAGAATACTCCAATTTCTCTTACAACTAAAACAAATTTTCTTGAAATAAAACATTGTAATTCTTGGCATGTGCAATCAATTAATATAATATTATGTCGGTATCTTAATTTAATCTTTCTAGGGGTAGACTTTCACAACAAGATCGTTTTTACGAGTTTTTTTTTTTTTTTGGCTTTTGCTAGGAAAATATCTTAACTACATTGATTTCAAAATTATTGTTATTTTAACGTATTGAAGCTCCATAATTATCGTATTTTATCATCACGTACAAATTTTTATTATAAAATAACATTAAACTTTGAAAACATTTTATCAAATAAGGAGGATCTTTTAAATAAATTAGAAATCAATTACAAATATATACCTTTCTTCCTTGGGTCAATCGCAGGTCTGGGTATCCTTCTAACACTGATCCAACTTGTTTTGCTAGTTCAGTCCATTTCTGCAATTTTGACAAAATAATTTTAATCAAATAAGTACCATTATCAAATTTAAATAATTCAACAATGATAATTATTGAGTATTTATCATAAATAATTGAAGAATATATGATTTACAAGTTTAATTATATTACCTTCTCATCAACACATCGAAAGTGTACAGACAAACAAAATTTGTTATTCTCCACCTTAGCACCTGGAGTGTCTTTTGTCACCTCCAATAGTGCTTTATAGACCTGAAATTCCCAAAATCAATTTTTTTGTCAAATATAAAAAATTAAAACTAATAATAGTAAAAAAAAAAAATAGGAAAAATGTAATTCAAGAAATTGAAAATTAAAACTCACCTCATCAATCATGGGAAGATATTCACTAGCTGGCTGGCAAAGAACAGCTTGAGCACCCTGATTATTTCACAAAAGATTTAAAAATAAAAATTTGATAAAAAAATTAATTGCATGGTTTATTTTTAAAAAAAAAAAAACACAAACAGACATAAACACACCTTCTTATGTTTGGAACCTTTTGATGGGCCTTTTATGTCCATGCCATGGCTGCCAGCATAATAAAGCTCTGCTAAACGCACAAAACTGTATACCTGTTAAACACAGACAAGAAAAAACATGAATTATTTCAAGAAAAAAACAAAAAAAATTATTTTTTTAAACAAAAAAATAAGTTTTTTTTTAAGAAAAGTTTGTACCTTGTCTCTGCATCTCCCACTCACTATAGCAGTGGGGAAATATCTAGCAAGTTTTCTCACTGTTGCTCTCATCTGTAAACCAAAAAAAAAAAAAAAAAAAAAAAAAACATAAATCAAAAACTTCCAAAAATGGCAAACAAGAAATTGAAATTTAATTAAAATGGGAGAAAACATGTGTTTGTATTTAGGGATAATTACAAAAAACACCCTGAGGTTTGGGCTAATTACAAAAAAAAACAGAGGGTTTTGAAAATTACATAAACCCCTTTGACATTTGATTTTCAAGCGGTTTTAAGGGTCTTTTTGTAATTTTCAAAAACTTACGGGGCTTTTTTGTAATTGGCCCGAACCTCAGGGGTGTTATTGTAAATTTTACAAAATATTAATACTAACCGATTCAGACATGAAAGCTCGATCTGGGTCATCTACAATAGGAGAAAGTGTGCCATCATAATCAAGAAACATAACAATTTGCTTTCCCTTTGAAGCATTTGTTATTTGCTCAAACATGTCCAGAGCCGATGGATGGTGAATCTGTTTATGATCAATCCAAATATTTCCCACGTCATTATTCTAACAAACAAACAAGCCTTAACAAAAAAATAATAATAAAAATGGTACACGTGTTTGTACATGGGCAACTGCATGTATATGCACATGCCACGTATGACGTATGTATGTCATCATTTCACATGTATGATGTATGTATGTATATATGCATCATTGTTCCAAAAAAATATTGGCTCTAGTCGAGCGACTGACTACGACCTAGCGTTTAAGCGAATTAGGAGGAACTTAGTTGAAGTTAGGCAGAGTCTAATCAGAAAAAATTATGTAAAACGAAGGGGGTCTGGTGTCTAGATCAATGGCGGAGACAGGTTTAGGCCAATCTGGTCCTAACCTAGCCTTTTTTTTTGTAAAAAAAAATTAGTGAGAATTTATTAAAAAAAATAGTTAGAATTTGTATTATTTTTTCTTGAATTTTATAATCAATCTACTTCAATTTCGTGTATCGGCACACTTGCTAAAGTATTCTTGCTCCGCCATTGGTCTAGATAGAAACTAATTGGGGAGAGCAGACTACGACCTAGCGCTTAAGTGAAGTTAAGAGGAATTTGTTTGAGATTAGACAGAGCCTAATCGAAAAAATAATATGTACAAACAAAGGGGGTTTATTGTCTAGACAGAGACTAATACGGGCTTGACGGATATTTTTAGAATGATGTATGGGAATGGTGGGACTTACAGTCCAAGAGGTTTGGTCATCGGAGATGACGGCGGATTTTATATGCGTCGGAGAAGAAGCTCTCATTGAGTCAACCCAAGCGTTGATTCTAGCGCCGCCGCCGGTGTTGATATCGAGATTCTGGAGGAGTTTCTTCTTCGAAATGGTTATGTAAGTTCCCGGCGCCGGCGGCGGTTTTTGCGCCGCCGTGTTGAAGAGGGATGTTCCGGCGACCGCCACCGTTATCGCCATGTTGATCCCTGATTTTCCGTCGGAAACCACCACATTTTGGTTCGTCATTTCTGCTTCCCTTTACTACAATACCAAAAAAAAAAAAAAAACACATTATTAATTTTTAAAAATTAAATTTTGACACAAACCCATTATAGAAAAATTAATAATAAAAAAACCCACCTCAGATAATCAGATTATAGTGTTTCTTGATGAAAAACAGAGGTGAAAAACAGAGCTCCCTGTTATAGAAAATGAGGTTTAAAAAAAAAAAAAAATAACAGAGAGAAAAAAAGAAAACAGAGAGAGAAAGGTATTAATGAGTGTGTGTTGTGTGTGAGAAAGATTTGAGGTGGTTTGGTTATTTTTATAGTTGCAGCCACACACTAACAGACGAAAGTATTGGTGGGACCCATAAGGGGTTTAATGTGGGACCCACATTCGATATCCTGAAGGAGGGTTCCACCACCACACCTTGTGGGCCCCCACACGGCCGTGCCGCCTATCGACGCCGTCAAGAAAACGACCGCCACCACCACCGACCGCCAGACAGCCAGCTCGATGAGTTGCCACGTGGGAGGCATAAGGTGGCCCATGACACTGTTGTGGGCTCATGCCACGTGGAATGTGGTCATCGCCACTACAATATTTACAAAACCCACTGAATTGGGTTTTTTGGGTGGAGGACTGAAAATGAATTTTCGTAAAATTATGGTCCCAAAAATAATACTCCACATTTTGGAAGGGGGGACCTCCATTAAACCCCCTTAATGATATGTGACCTTCCCTAACATGGTAAATGGTCCCATAAATTGTGGAGGGGTTTGTAAAAGAGACCATTTGTATGGATTTTATGTAAAGGTGTCAAACGGTCTGGGTCGGGGCTGGTTGGTACCAACTTGTTGGGCCAAAACAAAAATCGGGTTAGACCAGGCCAAAAAGTAATCGTGTCACTAAATTTTTTAGCCCAGTCTGGCCCAACCCAAGGACAACATGGTCTTTTGGGAATAATTGCCCGAATGAAAAAGTCCAACTCATTTTGAGCCTACGAAAATGTAGTCCAATCCGACCTTATTTCTGATCGGGGCCGAAATTGACAGCTTTAATTTTGTGTACCAATTTTCAATTTCATTTTATATTCAATTTTGTTAAATGAGTAGCTTGTGTTACCCATGGAAATACACGTTGATTATTTGAATGTACTTACAAAATAGAATAATAAAAGTGTAAAAGTTTCAAAAGTCTTGTATATGAATAGAATATATATACATATTGATTATAACATTTTATACTATTGATATGTATTGTAATACTGAAATGTGTATGAAAATTACATTTTAAAATAGACGATCCTGCTTTTTTGCATACTCAGCAATACATAATGCTATAAGATGTTGCCTCCCTCAACTTATTTTTTTATAATTAATATAAATATTGTATAAAATTTATTAAATGTTAACATTTCGCCTTAAAAAATATATCTCCATCTATTACCTTTAAGAAAAAAATAAATTTCGACCACTTAATCTTCATTTTCTGGCTTTATTTCTGCTTGGGACTGGTCAAATGTGAAGCATATTATTTGGTGAAAATCATGATTCTACACTAATGGTGTATTTTGGAGTAAAATTTTTTCAAGATGTGTGATTGTTTGAGAAATGAAATGAAAAATTTCCAAAGAAAATCTCATTTCTCTCCAAAATTAACTCATTTTTCTTTCTCTTTCACATTTCCCAATACACAATTATACTATTTATTTCTCTCTCATCTCCCTATTTATATAAATATTTCCAAAATTTCTTTAATTTATCACTATTTCTATTATTTTTCTCTTAATCTTTTTAACAAAAGTTATAAAATGAGATCCATATTGCCTATTTTTGGATCAATTTTTCATTTTTTGTTCAATTTTCTTACATTTTATTTAACACTATTATTTACACAAATTTTTTCACAAACAATCAACATTTCTAAAAGATTCTCTATCACATCAACATAATCATTACTTTTTCTCTACACATCCAACTTTCACTTTTAAAATTTTGTTTATCACTATTCTCTCAGAAAATGAAAATGGATGGAATGAAAGTACAACCAATCATAGCCTAAGTATTTCTTTTTATAGTTTTAGTCAAAAATACGTCTTTAGACCAAAATAGCTTAAAGATTCTTTAATCCTATGACCAAACTTCATGGAGTTTAGGGGTTAGGGTATTTACAATTGAAAAAATATCAAAGCTTCGTTTTGAAAATTTTACATTGCTACGTCAGTGTCACATCAAAAGTAGAAAACTTTATGGAATGTAAGTGTTCAAATGATATTTTTTTATAGATACTAGAACTGCTATATTCCAATAACGTATTTTCTTCATTCTCGAGTTCATATAAACATAGTCAGGGGAATTGATTGTAACTCAGTTGGTTTGAGCATTTGTAAACCAGGCTATTGACATGGGATCAAATCCCACCAGTCCAACCCCTATCAACACTTTGTAATTGTACTCAAAAAAAAAATATAAACATATAGTCGTTAATTTATCGATTGTTCTATTTCTTATAATGATCTATATAGTATGTTATTATATGAACAAATTAATGTTGTGTGTATAATATTACAAATTATTATATATGTGGATATTCTAAAATGTATTATAGGACATTGTTGAAAGGTTATTTACTAATTTAGTCCCTTGACTTTTGATAATGAGTATGAGAAATTAAATAGTGACCAAACTTTTTCTAAAAAAAAAAATAGTGACCAAACTTATTGGACATCCTACTATCCTAGCTACTATCTATATGAAATATCTTCCCACTAAATTTGTCTCAAATCATAGGTTAAACCGCCACTGCATTCTAGGTTTTTTGTCTAGGTCCCCACCCCCTATTGGGGATTTGAGTTATTTTTAAATTTTAGCAAAAATAAAAATGCCAAAGCCGTGTCAATAATTAATCAATAATTTGCCAAAAAGGTAGAAACTTGTGTGGAAAATAAACTTTATTATTTCACCAATCATGTTGACAAATTTGATTATAGTACTAAATGTTGAGAAAGTAATAAAGATAGTACATAAAATTAATAAATAAACAAATATCATACAATTACTCTCCTCTCAATGGCATTGGCATAATAGTCGGGGTAAATTTTATCCATTTCTTTCAAAGAAAGTAAAAATTGTTTATTGTACGAACAAACTTTATTATATCAATTGGTGTTTAGATAAATAAAAGTGTCTCACATATTAGAAGGAAGACTAATGGACTACCAACAATTGGTGTTTAGATAAATAAAAGTGTCTCACATATTAGAAGGAAGACTAATGGACTACCAAGTGTTTTAATTTAAGTTATAAGAATTGAGACATTTGTATCATAGATTTACGCTAAGTGTATTTACCGTTCCACTTCTTATCTTACTCTATTAAATGTTCGACACATATTTATAAAAAATAGTATAAGCACATACTATTTTATAAATATATGTACATCGTCCAATGCAATAGAACATTAAATTAAACACAAATCTAGAATAAAATATTGTTTAGATTTACCCCAGGTATAACATCTATATAACATTATATAAAAGAGTTGTACAACTAGCTTCTAGAGCTCCCAAAATAATTCCCTCTCTACTTCTAACCTCTCCCCCAAAACCCTAACACAAACAGTCGTCCCCCTCCTCCTCTCTCTGCAACATAGTCATCTTAGCCTTGCCCCTCCTCCTGTTCACCATGGCCAGAGACCAAAAGCCCCATGGTCTCCTGGTCACAAGCCCCCCCCTTCCCCAAGGTGGCGCTTATCTACTCTTGTGGGTTCGGTTCTTTTGAGCTTGGTTTGTGGGTTTAGGAGTTTTAAGAATGGTGGTGGCAGTGTTTGGAGGTGGTGTTGGTGGGGATGGACTATGGCGTGGATATGAGAGAGGGGGAGGCAAATTTTATATTTTTTTGGCTTTTCTATCTTATATGTTGTTGTTTTTACTTGTCCCTATTAGGTGGCTTTTGTCCCAATAAATGACATTATTTGTCCCATGTGTGGCTTTGGTCAGAAGACTCAGATTTGCCTTTAACTGATGTTATGTGACAAAAACGAGATCAAGTTCGTTGGTACGTGTTTTGTCCGTCCAAATACCTACATTGCGAACTCCTGATTCTATGGATTCTTTAGATCTGTTTAGATTTAAAGTTTTGTTTTAGATCAGTATAGGTCTATGATCTGTGAGCTTGCAATTGTTTTACATGCGTTGTTGTAATCAGTTGTAAATTTCTTCTGTTTAATAAATGAATATTCATTTTGACTAAAAAAAAAACAAAAAAAAAGAGTTGTACAAAAGCCACACAATGTTGTAATTCAGATTGGACCAATTGGTTCAACCAAGAACTAGCCGTTAGCTCGGTCGGTTATCTATTAAACCGAATGACTAAAAAATTGTTGTCATTTGGTCAAACTAGGGATGGTTATAAGGGGGGGCGGGACGGGTAATTGAATACCCTGACCCGCCCGTGCTAGTTACCCCCGCGCTCCGCTCGCCTGTGCCCCGCCACGGGTCCAAAATGGTCCGTGCCCGTCTATCCTTGGGTGGGTCCGCCCGCCCGCCCGTTTTTAATTTTTGAGCTTAAAATTAATTTAACAAAGTGTATTTTTTTTTTTTTTTTTGTGAAATTTAAATATATTTTTATATTTTTATAATATTCTATAATGTATTATTGTAAATGTATTTTTTTGTGAAAGCTAAATATATTTTTTATTATTATAATATTATATAATAATAATATTAGTGTATATATATCTTTGGGAAAACGGGGGGCGGCGGGCACGAATTACAATAACTGGACTGCCTTGTTGTCGTCTGGCGGGTCCGCCCGCCCCGTCCTCGAGCGAACGGCCAGTCCGCCCCACCCCAAACACCACGGTATAATCGGGTCGGGCTAACTAAAAATCCATATGCCATCCCTAGGTCAAACACACCAAAAAAGTGAAAAACTAGTGTATCCATTAATTAATGTTGTTCAATATTTTTTGGTTTCTGTTTTGAGTGCATAAACTTTTCTTTGTTTTATTTCAAAAATTAAAAGAAAATATGTTTAGTAAATTTGCTTATAATTTTTTTTTATATTCAATTTTTTCATATCCAATTTACATATACATTTGAATATTGTATCTTATTAATTTAATTTAATTTTAATTGTATTTGTTAATTTGCATTTATACGCGTGTATACGACGAGCCAACTGATCTTTTAGGAATAGTTTGATTGATTAAACCAATGATCCAGTCTATTACCCGATTTGATATCCGATTCGGGTTTAAAAACATTGCAAACGCCTGACTAACTTTGTAAGTTAACCTGTTTTCATGTTTTGTAGTCTAGGATTTTTATTCAAAAATTAATTACACTGTCCATGCAAATTTTAGTATTTTACTTTTTTTTTAAACAGTTGGAATAGTGGTTGGAGTGATGGAATAAATTTCGAAAAACAGAAAAATATCAGGTTTGAACTCCAGTCAATACCCTTATAAAGGGTGATCAATACCACAAACCAGTAGTTTTAATATTTTACTTTGAATACCTAATCTTTGAATTTCATATATTTTTGTATACTCCCACCTTCTTTTTATTTTCAATCGAGAATATAGTTTCAAGCAACAAATTGTTTTTGGAAAAACAAAAATGATGAAGACACACAATTAAAGTAGCAAACAGAAAGCAGTTTGACGTAAAAACCATTGGGAATATAATTTGTTTGGTAGCAAGACACAAAAGTGATAGGGACAGTGACCCAGAGATAAGGTGGTACATTTTGTCTTTCATGGAGGGAGGGGCGGTGGCGGTGGCGGTGGCCGCATGGCCGTCTCTGCCATAAAACGCAATATTGCAAAATATTGGCATTCAACATTTTCATCAATTAATTATTTCCATTTTTCTGAATTTCCTTGTCCCATTCTTTTTATTACGTGTGCAAATGAGCAAATCCATCGTTGTAAAAATTGGCCTAGGTGGCCGGCCATTTTAAAAGCGCTAAGATCCTGTTACCGATCGATTTTTTTGGCAAATCGGTTTCAGAAAAAATCGGTTTAGCTGAAAATTAGTTTAGGTAGCGCAAGTTGGAGCTAGACGCTCTCCTAGACAACCAAAAAGCCGTCCCTAGGCGGGCTAAGTGGAAAACATCGGCTAAAATCGATAAAAATAAAAAAAGAAAAAATATGTTGTTTCTAGGCGCCTATCTTGTTGGTAAATATTGCCAATTTGTCATTCGACATTTTCATTAATTATTTCCATTTAACGATTTCTACAACTATGTGCAAATCGGCTTTTTAAGATGTTTGATTAAAAAAAACAGGAGTTTTTACTTAACGTGTTACATATTATTTTCAAATTTTTACATATATTATTTCACAAATTGTTGAAATGTTTGCAAATATAAAAAAATTATGAAATTTAAGAAGTCCTAATAATGCTAATTTTTTAATCTAATGTGAGTACAATGTCGTGGAAGAATGGGATGGGTGAGGTGTGATTTTTTGTCAATAGTTTGGTCACGAATGTTTAATTAATTGAGCTATAATCAATTTCCAATTTTTACTCTTTATTTGGTCAGTTATGGAAGTTTGTTAAGATTTTATTTTTTTGAATTTATAGATTATTTTGTTTTTAGGATTTATAATTTTTTTTAATCGTTGAAATTATTTTAGGACATTTTGAACATTTTATAAAATATTTCAACGAATTATTCAGTCAAACACTCTATTGATCTTTATACACTACAAAACTATGGCATCTTTAAGTATTCACGTACCTACTGATGTCAATTTAATACATTACTGATGTCAATTTATCTAATATATTATAGATGTCTATGTTCTTTTTTTCTAGTTTCTACAATTAAAATGGTCCATTAATGGCTACAATTAAAATGGTCCATTGATGACTAAACAAATTGAGAGTCAAAGCTACATTCTTATTATTATTATTATTATTATTATTATTATTATTATTATTATTTTGAGGAAGAGTCAAAGCTACATTTAGTTGTTGAAATTAACATACGGATGAGATCTTTTATTATATTTTAACGAAGTATTTAGTCACACTCTATGTTTTATTATTACAAAACTATGGCATCTTTAAGTCTTCACGGATGATTGACAATTTACGTGTATAAAAGTTACCATATTAATTTTGTAGCATAAATCACGCCTAATGAATTATGGGGTTTAATATGGTAACTTTTATACAAATTAAATCATCCGTTGAAATAAAGAGATTTAAACACCATCTTGGAATACAACTCCATAATGCATTAATTGGTAGAAAAGCTAATAATGTTAGAGCTTAGTGATGAGATGTCCATTATTTTAAGGTTACTATAGTTTACATTTTTCATATTGTAATTATTATAATTATTTTAAATTCAAAAATTATAATCATCCACATGTAATTTACATTGTATATTTCTTATCAAGGGCATATCGAGGGAAATTTTGGAGTGAACCCGTCACGAAATTGGAATTTTAAATTGATCAGTTCAAGCTCAACTAAAAGCTAATCAAATCAAAGTGAGTTGAATTCTCAAATAAATAAGAATAGGTCTCTTGTAAGAATTTTACTGTAAAAGACAATATTTTCGAAGTAAAAAATTAATACGTTGTCTGACCAACTAAAAATATATATGTTCAGACCAAGTAATATGTTTTACATTTAAATTATTATTTTACTTTTTAGTCGCTCACATAAAATTTTAACAATAAGCAAATAATCAATCTAATTTTTTATTAAAAACACATTCAACAGACACGGATCCAAGGGAGTTGGCAGCGTTGGCCAAGAGACTAATAATAATTTGCCTCCACAAAAAAGTTAATTAAACATATATTAATCTATCTTTTTTTAATAAAAAAAAATCATCCCGAAATTTTTATTTCCTAGCTCTGTCTTGACATTAAACTTTGCGAATCACTCCCAACTTATAAAATAATGTGAACCCATGAATCAAAAGATCATTCAAGGTACGAAATTGAGAATAAAATTTAGTAAAACAATCAAAAGAGAACCTTTGAAAAGGTTTCTTGGTCCAAATTATTCCTACCATAATTAACTCAAACCATACAAAAGTATGAGATTCTTGTCCAACATTGCCTCATCATATTCCAAATTTATCACATGCCCTCTGCATTTTTAGGTAACTCCAGTTTTTGTATCCATCTTCCTATTTTTATTTTATTTTTTAAAAGTAAAAATAATACTAAATAATATAAATGCCACCTCTTACTTTTTTAGAAACCTTTTTACTGGGGTCCAAAGATCTTCATGCCAACTTATTGGTCAAAACCAGAGGCAAATTTCAGAATACTGATTTTTTATT
Source organism: Rehmannia glutinosa (assembly GCA_016081115.2). NCBI lineage: Eukaryota > Viridiplantae > Streptophyta > Magnoliopsida > Lamiales > Orobanchaceae > Rehmannia > Rehmannia glutinosa. The sequence goes on along the minus strand of JABTTQ020001121.1, from coordinate 395,897 downwards.
TTATAACTCATCTTTTAAACTACATCTTTTGATTGATCGGAAAATAACTTTTTCATTATTATCACCAAAATAAATCAACAAATTACCTTTTTCAAGAAAGAATTAGTGGAATCTGAAATCTTAATGGAAGTCGGTCCTAAGTTTCGAGAAATATTTATTTAATAAAAAAAATGGGCCCCTTTTGTTTACATAAAAAAAATTAAAAAAAAATGAACGGTACAAATAAAATATCATTGATTTAACATTAAAAAATAAGATATTTAATAAAAATAAAATACTCAACCTTTAACATTTATGTCTTATTACAATAAATTACGAAAATATTGTTGAATATAATTTACCATAGAGAAAAAAACAATAAAAAAACAAATAAATTAGCTATGAAAAATTAATCTTCTTGCATTTTTAAATTCTATAATTCTATTTTTTGGTTTTGCAAAAGGAAAAAAGAATGGTAAATATGAAGGAAGGAATGAGGATTTAAAGGTGGGCGACTCTTTTAATTTTTCAATTATATTTTTTGGTTTTGCAAAAAATAAAATATATAGTTAGATTAAAGAAAAAAGTTACATAGATAGGCGGGAAAAATAATTATATAGCATGGCAAAAAAAGAATCTACTTGTGTTTTTTTGCAAAAAAAAAATAGTTACATAGAAAGACAAAAAAGAAAACCAAGCAAATGGTTAGATAGAAAGGCAAAAAAAAAAAAAAATTAATATTTGTTTTTATTGGGAGTTGAACTCATGACCTTGAGTAAAATCTGGGACCCTTATCGGAGGGGGACTTGTGCGGCGACACCACATGCACCGCCTCAGGGCCGACCCTGGACGGACAACTAGATACTTTCAGACAAAGAGAACAATTATATTCGACCCACAACCTAATAATAATGATCTCTCCCTAAATCGATCTCACATGGATATTATTCAGTATGATTTTCCACCAAATTTTCACTAATTTACATATGTCTCACGGAACAATTTGATAAAATAGAGATTTGAATCCTTAAATTTTATTCATAATTATTTGTGGTGGTTAGGTGGGCTAAGATGAGACTTTGTGATACATATTCTTGTAAACTACTGGCTTTTGTCGGAAAACACCTTAAAAAAAGCATACCTTTTCCAAGAAAGAATTAGTGATCTGAAATCCTAATGGAAGTACCATAAAGAAATATTTCTTTAAAAGTGATTCCGTTTTCTACGCCTAAATCATCGGTTTCACACTTTTTTTAATAGGTGTACCAATTAATTTATTGCCACGATTAATAGTTATTTAGGTTCCCTAAGTGAATCATTATTTGGGGTGTTTAAATAATTGGTGAGCATATTATGTTTATAGTTAGGGGATATTAATCAATTTCGTTCTGATTTCGTTCTTGATTCTTGGTTCTGTTCTCATTCATTGAAACTAATCAATTTGTTTCAAGAGAAGTAAAGAATAATTCCACTTATTGAGGGGAAAAAGGAAGAAAATATTCTTTAAAAAAATATTTTGTCTCAAATATCTCATTTGGCGTCTAATGGAATATTTGACATTAATCGTTTGAAATTGTTAATTATTATATTTTTCTACATTAATCACAATTTAAAACTATCATACAAAAAACAAGTGCAAACTAAATACATTATTATTGTCATTGTACCCAATTTTAAAAAAATTCCATATACCAAACCCACAAAATGAGGGAAAGAAAGTTAAATTGGGCATGACTACATAGAGCTAGCATATGTACACAAGAACTTTTGCATCATTATTATAAAAAAAGTTACTAGCATATAAAAAAAAAACTTGCCACCCCAACCCTAGGGACAGATCTAGGATTTTTTTACAGGGACACAAAAATAAGGCAAAAATTTATGTAAGAAGATTGTACCATGCAGCAAAGAAAAATACTTGTGTATGAAACATAGTATTTTGTTTGGACATACTTTTTTAATTATTTTAAAAGTACTAAAAAAACAAATACAATTATAAACTACAAAATAAATTCCTTAAAAAAATATATAAAAAATAAAATAAGTACAATTATAAACTACATAAAGAAATTAATGGGAGTACAATTTAATTTTTTAACTAATTATTAATAGCTTTTAAAATAAACAATATATTTTTTTGGGGGAGGCACATGCCCACAAAAGGGTTGTGCGTCCGTTTTGCCTACGACTAAACTTATAAATCTATTAGACCAATTTAATAATTTAATAAAAATTAATATATATATATATATATATATATTAACACTAACACTTTACACTATTAGTTTATAACTTCATAAAAATATTTTTTAATAAAGGAAAAATACATAATCATGTATAAAATATTTATTAAAAAAGGAGATGCATTTGGTGCGGGGCAAAATTTCACAAAAATCCAAACATTTATCGAATCCAATTTGATTATTACTTTTCTTAATTGGTGTACGAGTTGGATTGCCTTTATGTTATTTTCGAGTTCTAGGAATCCTAAATTATTAAACATAGGAAGTAAAAAAGCTTGCCCTAAAAACAAAACGAGCTTAGGTATAAATCCACTTTATTGCTATGCCTACAAAAAGGTGACATTTTCGACATTAAAATCTCCAAAGTATTTTATTTCTTGCAAGCAACTTAAAACATTATATTACTCCTTCGATTGGAATCTTAATTAGTATATGGTCTCCATTTACCAAACTCTGACTACTTTATTTTTTGAAAATTACGTGTGTAGTTATGTGTTAACTTAGAGTACGTACATATGCGTCGCATAAATATTTTAGGATGCGATTATCATACGTGGTCAATTTTGATGTTTCGAGAAATAATTGACCAAATTAATCATATACACATATATATAAAGATATGTATAGGCGAACCAACCAAATAAATGTGTGCTTACCACTTGCTGGCACCACCAAAAGTGGGGTGGAAGTCGGGGTTCAAATCCTTTACCCGAGGCCTCCATCAAATTGTTTGTGGGGTGGAGGTCGAGAATTTAGGAGCCGGGTAAATCATATCCTCGCTTTCAAATTGCTCCAAATCCACCTTTATAATATGCGTTATTAAAAAGTAAGATTTGGTGGAACACTCATTTAATTAATAGATCCGTGTGGTTCGATTCGGGAGAGATCGTTAATAGTAGATTGGGGGTGAACATAATTGTTCTCTTTACCGCGATATAAAATAAATAATTAGGAGGATCATGGTTTGTCGTCATTAAACCCCGTCCGAACACTTTATTTGTGTGCACATCCCGCCGTATTGTTTTATTTGTTTTATTTATTTATTTTTGTAAAAAAAAAAAAAATTTTTCATAGGAGCGGAGTTGTTGTCCTGTATATCTATGTAAAAATGTAACTTTTAAAACTATGTCCAATCCACCTTTAAAAAAAAAAAAATTAGACATGCCATATTTGGATTTAGTTTGATATGTATAAGGCGTGTATATCTATGTATGTAACTTTTAATGCTATGTCAAATCCACCTTTATAATAATTTGGTGCACTTAAAAAGACCCTAACTAGCTACAAAACGGGCTCACTCTAGCTAGATAGAGCAATTGAAAAAAAATAATAATTTAATTAATAAATAAAATTACTCACAATCTAGCCCTATATTTGTATAGTTGGTTTGGCAAATCCACCATTTTCTTAAATTATCCATCCAAGATTTTGAAAATTTGGGTGCGATAAGTATCAAAAAAAGTGCATGTAAATATTGTTTAATATTTAAAGCACAAAATACTGTTTAAAATTTTGTAAAAGTTGATCATGTAACATTACATGAAAAATTAATACACGTATATAAAATAAATAATTAGGTCAATTAAGAAAACATGAGACAACAAAACATAGTAATTTGATAATATTATTGATTTAGATCTGATATTTTTAGTTTTGTAGGTTTTGACTCTTGCCATGTTTATTTATTAAAGTTGTTAAGTTAATTTTTTAATTTTTAAAATTTTATTATGGGGTTTTGTATTGTTTTATTTGGATTTTCTTTATTTATTTTTGTAAAAATAGGGGTACATGATATTGTTGGATTTTTTTAAATTAGTTGCACCCCCAAATTTGTACATAGAACCGCCACTATTTGACAAAATGGTAATTTTACTACCGTTATTATAGATGATCATCGGTATGATTAGAAGTAAAAATCACAATTTCGAAAAAAAAAAAAAAATCTCGCAAATTCAGTCATTTTTTCGTCAAAAACTGAAAAAATGCTGGTTAACGTGTCGCATACATGAGATTTTTTTAGCAAAATATTCACTTTTCCGTGAAAAAAGGGTATATATAGGACTCAATTCGAAAATAATAATAATTGTATGGTTGTTCCACAAAATGGATTTTTTATGGGACTAATTTTAACAACCCTCTATAACGATTGGATCAAATTGCAATTCAGCCAAGTTGGTTTAACTGCATAATGACTTTGAATGTCAATGACTCAATATTACAAAATTATTTAGCATCATTGACTGAAAAAAGTTTAAATTTAGAGAATATGCCCAAATTGCATATAATATTCTTCTCTTAAATTAGTTTTTTTTCCCTTTTGAAACAGTTTTATTATTTAAGAACTCAAAAATACTTTGGGAAAAACAGAAAAAACATTGGTACCTACGTGGCCGCAAACACATCTTACACGGACGAATTCCAATAAAACTATTTTGGGACGTTCTTCGTCTAATTTCGTGATCATTATATATCTATCTATAAAACTATTGTTCTGAAAATCCCCGTCTAGCCCTAATTATTTATAGACAAATCTACTTTTCCTAATATGGGGCACGTGTCCCCATAAGTTTTTCTCTTTTTTTTTAATAAATATATTATATATTTTTCATTTTTTAAAAATTATATATTAATTATATAAATGAAAAACAAACTATGCTCCACTAATTATGGTTTTATATGTATTTGTTTTTATTTTCTTTACTATTTATTATTTATTTTTATAAATTATATATTAATTAGGTTAAAAGTTAAATTAGTGTGCCTTTACTAATCTTCACCCTACTAATTATTTTTTATATAATTTATAAGTGTATTGATCATGTGCCCCCTTATAAGAAAACCTTGGATCCGTCCCTGCGATTAGTCTCCAAGATTTTTTATTCCGCCTTTGTCCGCTTTATTCTTTCAATTCCCTCATTTCAAACAATTCTCCGCCTAACCTCACTTAAGCTCTGTTTAGGCGCTAGGTATAGTTGACATGAAATTCTTAGGTGATGCCGAAATATTTTGGTAGCGCCTTAGAAATAAGCGCTTTTTAGAACATTGTATAAAACTATTAATTATATTTCTTGTTTCTACAAATCAAAAGATTAAAAATATAAAAATACTAGCTCACAATAAGAAATAAAATTTTAACTGCAATACACTCCAAATAATTCCTACATCCCAAGAAGCGAAAAAGGAATTAATTGAATACAACCATAAATCTTATTAAAAGGTATATATGTGTAATGTTGGGTAGAAGCCCAACATGAAACATATTAAGTAAAATCTAAAACCTAGGACTCTTGTTGTAGGTTTAGCACCTACGTTTGATTATGAACCCTAAAATTTGAGACAACACGCCGAACATCACACGTGTGCTTTGCCCATTTTTTTTTTCTTTTTCCCAATTTTCTCACTTTTTCTTTTTGAGGTGAAAAAATGTTGTAATATATTGTACACGTGGAGGGATTTGAAGGGTAAAATGCACGGGGCCACGCTTGGCCACATGATCACCAATGTTCTTTCGCTTTTTGGTCGGTTGATTTGATTCTCATAAAAAATAAATAATTATTATTGAGTTTGCATTAGAATATTTGGATTTAGTTTGAATTTGTTGGAGACTCGTAAGTTCCATTTACATTAAGCATGGGTGGGGTGGTGGACCATGACTTATTTATAAACAATGTTGTAAAAGTGTCCGTATAACTCTGGTTAGTCCTCGCATAACACCTTCCTTGTCGCCTACGTTATTCTTCGGATTAAGTCCCACCTAACGTTTTTTAGAATAATTCTTATAAACAATGACTAAATTTCTTTTACTCGAGACAAAAACATGACGCCTATTAAAGCAAATTGTACCTTTTGATCGGGTGCTAGTCATCTCGTCAAAGTCCACCCTAATATTGGGGAAAGTGGACAATATTTTTGGGATGTACGCTAGTCATCTCGTTTCAAACCAATCATATGCTCTGACCTTATCTTCGGAAAAATGGACAATGGGATAGCCATCACATGCTACATCAGGAAATAAATTATCGTCTGATAGCATTATATTCTTACTTTAATTTGAAAAATATTTTTTTCTAATAAATTGAATATTACATTGAAATGCAAAATAATAATAATAATAAGTTTTGAATTGAACATAGTGACCATAGAGTGTATTTGAATTGGAATTAAGTAATTAAAGATTGAAAAGGTCCGGAGCTTTGCTCTTCTTCTTTTCAATTTTTTATTCGGCTTTTCATTAATCAGATTTTGCTTCTTTAATAAAGGAAAAGAAAAAAAAACATTTCTTTCCAACAAGGATTTAACTATATGATCAATTTTAGAATAACTAATGCCCAAAAATTCTCCAATGGCAATTAGGGGTGTCAATTAGATCCATCGGGTCGGGTTCGGGTTTGGTTTCGGGTCGATTTCGGGTTATGCTCAAAATGCATCAAAAAATAAGTGAAAAAATAAAACAACTACATTTTAGACAAATTGGTAACTTAGGTCCAAGGAGCAAACCTTTACAAACCTGAGATGAGTAATTAATAAGTTTTGAACATAGTGACGGGTTCGTATTTGAATTGGATTTAGTTAAAGATTGTTCTCTTCGGTCGTGTTTTTTTTCAATAACTTCAAAATTCTTAAAGAAAAGGGAAAAAATATTTCTTTTCCAACAAGGATTTAACTATATGATCAATTTTAGAATAACTAATGCCCAAAAATTCTAATGGCAATATGGCATAGTCAAAGAGTCATTAGGTCGTGTGAGCATTGTGATTAAGGTTAACATAAGTGTGCTTACACACACGGGAAATTGTTTGTAACTCGATTGATTAAGCATGTGTAATCCAAATTACTGATCTGAGATTGATTCCTACAAGTGATCTTAGGCTTCCCATGACCTTGTACTAAATAAAAAAGTACAATTACACATACACGGACATAATTAGAAATTTAAATTACGAAATTAACCTTTTTTTTATCTAAAATAATAGAAATTAAATACTTACAAATTTATGAGAAAGGAAGAGGGGCAGAATTTTAAAATTTAATAATATATGAAAAAAATACTATTTTTTAAATTATTACAGATTTGGGAAGGGCGGCTATACATCCTTATAGGAATCTAAAATATATGCATGCACCTATCATGCCTTTTTTTCATTGATCCCACGTAGCACTGATAATGCACATTATTAAGCAAATTAAATATATAATTTAGCAGACCATGTGAAAAAAGGTATTCAAAAGCGTAGCAATAATTAACCAACATAAAGTTTTTGTTTTCTTATGAGTTAGATGCATATAAAATATTTTATTTTATTTTTTGCTATTTTGTACCATACTTTTGTGACTTCAAGTAATCAATTAATTATGGCTAATACAAGCATGTATATTTGTTATTATTGGTCAAGAAAAATATTGATTAACTATAATTAAGCGACAAATTATTTGATCTATTTGGTCAAGACTTTTAGCGAAAACACATGAACTGTAGCGCTAAGTCAATTCTTACTAATTTTTAAAGGGTGATTATTGATAAATATAATCGATCATTATTATTTAATGATGGAATAATGTAAATAATTGACTCCCACTAGAGTTCGTGTTTGCTTCTACTTTATTGTAATTTTTAGTAGTTATTAGAAGTTGATTATTGATCCAATATAATTATAGTGTATATAATCAATTTATTTAAAAAAAGGAAATATTTATAATTGTCTTTAGAATTTAGACTCAAAATGGGGAGCGAGATTAAAAACAAATAGATATTATTCGTCATATCATTTGATAAAAGTTGAGAATTCTCAAACAAATGTAGAGATAATTTTAATTTGCCATCAAACTATACGAGTTTTTCTACTTGATCATCAACTTAACTAATTTAAATTATTTTATTTTGCCTCATTAACTCTACGGATTATTGCACTTAACCTATAATTTTTAAATTTACCCATTGCCATTAGTGGATTGTCCCGAACATTTGGTATACAATTTTTTTTGTACACGTAGTATAATCAGACATTCTTTTAATGTTTAAAACAATAAATAGACCAAACAATGAAGTGAAAAATTATAGTAAAGTGGTATAATCAGACATTGTCAACATTCTAGTGTAATAATCTATTTGTGTTCAAATAATATTCCTTTCTTAAGCCCAAAGTTTAGTTTTCTTTTTCTGTCTTTAGACCTTTGGGTTGTACGATAAAAAAGGTTGACAAATTGTCAAATTGCATGTTCAAACATATATTCTAGTCCAATTTGTGTTTATTAAGAAACGAAAGGTAGTCAAATGTAACGTGACCAAATATAATTGAAACCCAAATTAGATAAAAATATGATTAAATGTCTGCAGAAACTGTGGTCTTTAATTGTTGGAAGGTGTACAAAAAGAATAAATTAAACCTTTTTCGAAGTTCACGAGAAGTCTCAAGACTGCAACTTGGTATCCAAGAAAAGGAAAAGTCAAAACAAAAAGCAATAAAACATTTTTTAAAAAATAAATAAATAAATTTGCAACTTGTTGAATTTTTTCATTATATTTTGGCTATTTTATTATTTACTGACGATATAAAGTTAATCATTGTTATATTCGGACCTGAAAAAGAAAATGTGACCTATGAAGTACGGATACATATATGAAACACTGATACGATATGATATGGGTACAAAAATACGTTATGTTTTGAATTTTTTTAGATACAGGTACAATATATATATATAAATACTTATAAAATTATATATTTTTATATTATTAAAAATACAAACGTACTAATTACAATTAAAAAACAATGTTTCAAGTATAAATAAACAAAATTTCATAACTACTCAAATATGAAATACGATAACTCACACACACACAAAAAAATGCTAAAAAAATGAACAATAAAATAAATTCTATCTATTATTAAAAACAATGATTTCTTCATTTTCGCAGATTGTGTTTCCAAAATATTTCAATAAATAACACATATTTTAATCATATTTTCAATATGTAAACCTTATTCTGAAAATGGAAAATTGCAAAATTGGTCCTATAACTATAAGCAGTTTGCAATTTCGGTCATATAACTATTGAGTTTGCAAAATTGGTCTTGTAAATTTGAAAGTTTTTGCAAAATTGGTCATATATGTTTTATACCTAAGCAATTTTGATCCTCTAATTTTCAAGTTGTTGCAAAATTGGTTTCCTGTGGTTATTTCATATTTTTAAAATACCAATAATATCCTTATGCACATAATGGGCTTATTTGACTAAGTGTTTTGCCTAAAATGGTATCAAAACCCATGTTTATTAGTATATTTGTTATTTTATATAATTAAAAATTGATTAGGAGAATTTTTTTCCGAGAAAATGGATCTGGACGAGTATCCAAAATGTATACCCTACAGGAGATATCGTCAAATTTTGACGATATATGCACAAGAACAATAGGACATAATAACATATTGGGATAATCAATATGTTGAAAAAGATCTTGCAGAAGCCAATACGGAAACCTCGAGACAATGCATAAAACAAACAGCATGTTGTGTGAGTATCGCTTCCGCCCCGCGAGTACCCGTCATGTCCTTCCTAGAATTTTTTTAGTTTTAAAATTATAAAATATAGTTTAATATATATGTTGCATATATAATATATATTATAATATAATTTTTTTATGTATTCTTATATTATATTTAATATTTATAAATTGATAATAATAAATTTTGAAAATAATATTTTATAAATATATATAATTTTCATTTTTTTAATTTAATTTAATTTAATTTAAAATAGGGCAGAATGAGTAGACCCTGTCCCGCCCCGAGACATGTGGTGGGTCGATCGCCCCGCCCATTATAGGCATTGGGCGACTCTGGGTCCTAGCCAATCCGCCCCGTTGTCATCCCTGTAAAATTGCTAACTTTAGAAAGATAAAAGACTAAAAATGTTATTTAGCCACAAGGGCAAAATTGTCCAGGACCAAAACTGCAACTTTGCAAGATAAATGACTAAAATTGCAACTACCCCAAAGTTACTCGACTAAAATTGCAATTTTCCCTTCTGAAAATCTAAGAACATTCAAAAAGTAAGCAAATGATTTTTTTTTTTTTTTTTTCAAATTAGATATATTTTGTCATCTCAGCACATAAATTAATAGAACTATCTAAAAAATGTTGAAAAATGCTATCAAAAAAATGAATCCCAACTCTACCAAAAAAATGGATGGACAAAGCACGAGCTTGCACCTTAAGTAATATCATTCACTTTTTCTTGGGGTGTTGATTGGTGTTCGAATTTAGTATCTTTTAATTTCTTTGGAATTTATCTCGCCCATCCAAAAGAAAAATAGATGGAGAACAAAAAAAAAAAAAAGAAGAACCAAAAGCATAAAATAAAAATAAAAATCATTTTCCACAAAAGAACAAAAGACAATTCAGGTGAAAAATAAAAAGAATTCATTGGTAGTCGGCCCACAGTTCGAAAGGTAGGTTTAAACCGATTTTGGCCCACTGGAAAATTGGACGGTGTTAGTGGATTACTGGTTGACATAGTCAAATCAATCAAAAATTCTGGTTAGTATGAAATAAATGTAATCTAAATGTTGTCAAAAAAATTAAAAAAATCTAAAATAATAACAATAATAATGTTTCTGGTATAATAATTACAATATAGCATCTGTTGACAACTAACTGCCATGGCATAAACAAATTTCAGATATTATTGGACTAAATTTTTTTTGGACTTATTTCATCCTGATTATGATAGTTGGACCAATAATTGAGGCAAGACCATATAATTTCCATACCATAAAGTTATACGTTAAGGTACCATATTTTTTTCTTTTTCTTTTTTTCTTTTCTTCAGACAAGGGTTTAGATAAGTATTTTCCTTTTTTTTTGGACGTTTTACTACTTTATTTCAATTAAATATAGTCTACTTGACTTAGAGACACTAATTTGATGAGCAATTCACTAACTTCGTAAAACTAAAATGAAGAAAAATTAACAAATAAAGAAAAGGAAAATTAATTGGTGATTAGACAAAAACTCGATAAAGACATGTAATTAAGAATGTTGCATGGCCAAAAATGTGACAACTAACCAACATAACTGACACTTTTAATGTTATACATTGAAACTTTCGGCCTTGATGTGGCCCTATTGACATTGAAATTCTCGAACCCTAGGCTCGACACCAGGGCCTGGTCCAAACCTCAATTTGATTGATGAGATTACACGGTTTGGGTCACCATCAACCCTCCCTTTCCCATGACTAGAGGTGTCAAATAGTCGGGCTGGTGCTGACCGTCGGGCTAAAAGAGAAAAATCGGGAGAGAAGGCCGAATTTCCATCGGACGCTATTTTTGGAATCTAACTCACTAGAGCGACTGAGTCGATTAGGCGATCTGGCCTTTCGGGTTAAATGACCTATGCCAAATAGGCTCGATTTTTTAGGGCTTACGAAATTGAATTTCAACCCGACCGCTGGGTTGATTTTGACAACTCTACCCTTGACTATGCAAAATCTCGATTTCGTATGATCATGTTCAATATTATAATTCCTCAGAAATGATATATATGTATAAACTGATGTGCATGTCCGTCTAAGAGATATTGTCTGATTTGGTTTGATATCACGTCTTTCCCCCAACGAAGAAACTTTTCCAACATAATAATGGAGGATAGTCATCCTGTGCCACATATCAATACCGAAATCCAGTTGAAATGATACCATAGAAAATAGGATATTAGATTCGCACTCAATACGAACCATATCTCCCTTAAAAAATAAAAATAAAATAAAAGAATAATTAAAAGAATCGTAGATAGTGACAAAGAAAAGGACCCATAAACACCAAGTGGCAACTTCCTCTTAATTGTCTCTTTTTTGTCTCTTTTTATATAACTTGGATGTGTTACATTTTGGCTTTATTTCTTATTAGAATAAGACTATGAGTCACTACAAATATTTATATGAATTAAATATTGGTCTAATAATAAATAGAGAATCCGAAAGTTTTTTTTAGTAACTTTATATCGTGCATGCTTGAGTGAAGTTCCAATTTTTGGAAAGCAACTGAAATTGAAAACTGGTGTGGGTATATTATATTTAATTATTCATATTTTATCATTGTAAATTAGATAGCAGAGTACATATATTATTTAAATATCCATATTTTAGCAGAGTACATATATTAATCCCTTATTAAATTGTCAACTTATTGTCAACTAGCTACCAAAATCAGCCACAAGGTGGTTGATGTGTGACCAAAAAAAAAAAAAAAAAAAAAAAACCTATTTTCAGAAGCATTAATTATGTCATTTTGTACATATTCATAACTTATTTATGTATATTGTTCTATGTTGGATCTTTCAGGTGATTCTTCGAAAGTCCTCACTTTATTTTATTTTGTGATAGTAACAAAAGGAAAGAAATTATTCTTTTTCACAATAAAAGTTCGAATATTCATGAAGGCGCAAAAAAGTGAAAAGGAAAACAGCATATATTATTCATGATTTTGGAATAAAGGTAAATTTTATCTCATTTTCTTGATTGTGTCATCGACTACGTACTTAATTTTGGCTTTTATGTGAAATTGAATTGACGATGTTTAAAATTTTCAATTTAACTGGGTATATTTATTCGTTAATTAATTTCATTAATTTTATCTCCTATAATTTCCTTAAACATCATTTTTTATAGACTTTAATTTTATATAAACATCTTTCATGCCCCTTTGCTTCAATCATATATATATATATATATATATATATACATATATATATATATATATGGAGACATTCAAGTATAAATAGTGTGTTTGAAAAATGAAAACTCGATCTTGAAAATATGATTCTAGCTTCTATATGCCAAAAAACAACTATATTTTTCCATCTAAAAGCTGAGAATCATTTTTATTTAAAAATTTTCAAACGCTTCCAAAGTTTCTTAGTTAATTTGTAAATGCCTATCTCTATAAGAGATATAATATTAAACGGAATTAATGTTCACGCTCCAAAAAAAATTACAACGATCGTTCTATAATATTTTTTTGAGAAAATATTATTTTTCATAATTAAATGGCAAATAATGTACTTGAAACACCAACAATTAATAATTATAATTGTTAATTAATGATGAACTCAAAAATTAATTTGCTAATTAGGAGCTAACTATTAATTGTATTATTTTGAATAACTCTATGATCTTAAAATAAGCAAATCTTCCTCTTATTTAATTAATGAAGATAAAGAGGGGGCAAATCTCCTTTTCTATCCCTACAGTCTATAGATTAGAGCTAACACCCTATCTCAAAACTTTATTATTTTTATCTCAATGTATAGATATCAAGAAAGGATAATGATATATATAAAATTGCAAATCCCTTTTTCATCAAAGTAATGAAGTATGCTATTCCTTATCTCAAATCCTTATTTTTTTTTTTTTTTCCCATTGTTTTTATGCATGCCCTTTTTTAGCTCATGATGAGTCATGAAAAAACATGATCATGCACATGAACATGAATTTGTTACATATCTTCTTATCCCTTACATTTTTTTTTTTTTTTGAGGTTGGCTTATGTAGTTTAAAGTGGAAGATATATCTTGCCTAAAAGCTTGAATGGGCCAATTAGGGTTCTTATATTGTCCCATCTTGATTTATGCTTTTTTTTTTTTTTTATCTTTGTGTTGTGTTTGAATAGCATTATGATGAGTAGGCTGATCAAGAAGCAGTTATTAGTATTTGTCGTTTGATTAGACTTGTTTAAATTTTTTTTAATTTACTATTATAACACAATACGTTAAAAGAAAACTTTAATTTTGTGGTTCTTTCAGAATTATCATCAATGTGCCTTTTTTAATTTTTCTTCATTGTAAACAGTGTTTTAAAAACCTCTAATCGGGCGGCATACTGGGGACTAGTGACTAGGTGGAAACTTAGCGGGATTAGGTGAGACCTAATCGGAAGAAAAAAACTTAGAGAAAGAGAAGTCTAGCGCTGCGGAGACGGGACGGAGCTGGGGACAAATTTTTAGAATGTTTGAGTGTAAATCTCACCAACTCAAACTTGATCAAAGAACTCACAAATACAAATAGGTGGGATGTTGATGGATTGAGTAGAGCTACCAAATGACCGGGCGAGTCTGGTCCAAGACCATCAAGCCAATGCATAAAATCGGGTCGGACGAGCATGGCGAAATTCGGTCGGTTAACTAATTTTGTGGCCTAATCCAGACTGAATCTCATATTGATAAGTAATTCTATCGAGCTGTTCGGGGCGCGCCAAAATATATCCGATCAATTTTAAGACTGTATAAAATGCATCACATCGCAGTCCAACCCTATCCTCGGACTGGCCGATCCAGCCCATGGGCCGGGCTAGAAATAGATAGCTCTAAAATTGAGATTATTGAAAAATTAAATAAATTTGACCCATTTATTAGTTTTATCTTGTGCAAATATCTATGATTCTCTTTTTCAACTGAAACAGTTGATGATGTGAAGCTATATCATATATGGGTCCTTCTTACAAGGTTCCAGGTCAATATGATGGTCTTCCACGAGGGTACCATCAATTTCAAAAATTATTTATTCTTAGGATTAAACTTTAAAGGTGGAAAATTCTATTAATGGAAATATCTGTTAACCTTAACTTTAATCAAATAATTGATTTGATCCTTACCCAAAATTAATCTCATAATCAACATCACCCTCAATTTTGTTTTATTTCTGAAGTAATTAAGTTGGTAATACAAGAAATTAAGGATCGGTATATCTTAAGTGGACCATTACTTTTTGAAAGCCCACACACTATTTTATCAGTTTTCTGGGCCTTGTATTAGTAATAATAAAGCCCAACATGAGGCTCTGTGAGATTTTTTATTTGTTTTGGTTTGAAAAATAAATTTCAGTTTGAAAATCTCCCTTCTTTAGTTTTAACTTAATAAGAATTTAAAGGGGTCTGAAATTTTATATTTGCCCCCTACAAAAAAATAAATGATAACAAACTTGCACTACAAAAAAAAACTTATGTTTCCATGGATTTTTATCATTATATTTTACAGTTACCTCCGGATCGAAATTGATCATCGCTTTTTCCCCAAACTATTCCGACAACTTAATTTACCGATCGAAATATTGTAGATATTTGCCAACAGCTTTAGATTTTGTTGGTAAATACTTAATGCTATGATTTTATCTTTGTTAGTTTAATACTTATCTACATATTTTCTCTTTCAGTAGGTAAGTTGGTTTTTTTTCTTCATGTAGTGTTCAAACTTGTTTAATTTTTTTAATTTACGCATTTACCTTTGAAACAACTTTAATCTTAATTTTTTTCTTGGAAAAATTATATATGATTTCCACTCCACATAACTTCATGTATTATTAGTGGAGCAAGTCTAATTGTATGCTCATGAGGATCGATTTTAAGGCCTCACTGACAATGGACCAGATCCATCTTGAACTCTAAAATTGACACATTGAACCATAAAATAAAATTTTTCAAAATAATAATTTTTCTACTTGTTATTTATTAAACAAAATTATATCTAAACTAATGAAAAATTATAACCCAAAAAACTAAAAAGTTTTAAGAAAAATTCATTCTAAAAAAACTTTTCCTAAAAAATCCTAATCAATTAAAAATAAACTCAAGAAACAAAATAAACCCTAAAAAAACAAATATATTGTCCCATCTTGATTTATGCATTTACCATGAAAATAAATTTAAAAATAATAATTGTGAACCATGAAGAAACAAAAATAAACCCTAAAAATGAACCAAGAAAAATAAACCCAAAAATTAAAAAAATAAACCTTAAAAAAACTAAAAATCCTAAAAAAAAATCAATTAAAAATAAAATAAACCCAAGAAACAAAATAAACCCTAAAAAACAAATATAAACCCTAAGAAAAAAAAATTTGAAAAAAAAAAAAAAAAAACATGAACTTTAAAACTTTCAAGAAGCGGCAAATCAATTAAAAAGTCTCACACGCAAAAAAACAAATTTTTGCCTTTTTATTAGTGTACATTTTTGCACATTGGTTGGCAGGCAGACAAATTGTCAAAACCTCTTATTAGGGACTAGTTGCCTTTAATGGTATTAATTCCTTGTACTGCCCTTATTCACTATGAATAGACATAAAAATAGGCTCAAATATTGATCTTCCAAGCAAAGCAATGGTCCCCTACCATGCAAGACTTATCACAGCATTGTGCAATCTAATCAGTGCCAGAGAACACTTATCTTGAACAACTTTAATTCTTCAGGCTTTATTGACTATATATGTATCCTTCAAAATTGACTTAAAATAAATAAAATTAGTGTTCATCTTATGTTATACCTAGAGATTGCTATACTTCACGTCTTCACGTGCTAGCTCATCTAATGAGTCGTGATTATCTTCTGAATAGGTTCCTACCTGCAATACGAACAACATAGTTAGGGATATATACAGATTTGATGCTCAAATTAGCAATAGATAGAAATAATGAATTGATAAAGAATGACATATATAACTCCAAATGGTAGTGATTGGTATAGTTATACAATCGAAAGGTGTAACTCCTTGGTATGATGCATAGAAACGCGTCATAACCAACTCCAAGTCAAAGGTTCCAGGTCAGTATGATGGTCTTCCAAAACGAGGGTACCATCATCAATTTCAAAAATTATTTAATCTTAAATCATAAAACTTATTAAAAAAATTTAATAAAAAATTTCTAGTGTATATTTTAAAAAATAATTGATTTGATCCTTCCCTCCACCATTGGTAAATTAATCTCATAATCAACATCACCCTCCTATTTTGTTTTATTTCTGAAGTAATTAACTTATAATTACAAGGGCCTTGAAGTTGTCCAATGAAGCCCTTATGATCCGTAAGTCAGCATGATTTTGAATATAAAAATTGCAGAGAATAAGTTAATTGAAATTACTTACAAATGGATGGAAATTAGCTATTTATACTCACATCAATGGTCCCATGATGGCTCTTGTTTAGATTAGCCTCATTTGATCATTTGAGCCTGAAAAATAAATTTGTTTATTAAATCTCCGTGGGCTATTCATTTAATAATAATTATCAATTAACCCAATATTGACTATCCCACATATATCAATAACATTAATTCTATATATATTAAGTTACACAAAAACTTAATGGTTAGACATCGCTAAAAAAGAGTCTTTTTTTTAAATATTTACAGGATTGCCATGCGGCGTTCTAAAAGGCATTTTCCCACATAATATTAGCAACTTAATTTACATGTTTTAGTAGTTTTCGTCTTTGAGATTTTGTTGGTAAAACATACTTCTAAATGTATTAGTATTCCTTCTTTAAAGTATTAAATATTTTTCTTAAATGTATTAGTAGTTTTTTCAAGAAGTTTTTAAACTCGTATTTCTCCTATATATACTCCCAAATGTATTAGCAATTCCTCAAAAAATTATTAGTATTTCCACTCCAAAAAGTATTATGTAGTTTAGTGAAATAAATTAAATTTTTCTCCAAATGTATTAATAGTCTTTCTGAAAATATTAGTCGTCCTTCTAAAATGTAAATTTGCAACAGACTTTTCCCAATGTATTAAATTCACCCCGAATATAGTTAATTTTTCTCCCGAAATGTATTAACAATTAAAAACATAAGTAAACTTGAGTAGTCGCCCTTCTAAAAATATTAGCGACTATTTTGAAATGTATTAAAAGTTCCCTTAAGTATTTTAGTATCTCTCCTAAATATACTCTCAAAAAAATAAAATTCCTCAAAAACAAATATTAAAGTTCAGGCCCAAAAGTATTAGTAGTTCTAAAAAGAGTATTTCAATAGTTTCTACAATATAATTAAATTTTTCTCCATCGAAATGTATTAATGTATCTTTTTAACCATTCTTCTAAAAAGATTAATTCTTCTAAATGTATTAGTAGTATTAGTAGTCCTTTTTTTCAATTATCATTAAATTTTGGTTTCAAATATTGATCTTCAAGTGCAAGGATTTGTTGCAACCAATAGATATGATTTATAATGATGGGATCTTTCTTTGTCATCGGTCCTCCTAGGGATACTTGTGGATCAAAGTGGCCAGAGAACACTCATTTAAAGTCTTGATAAATAAACTACTTTGATAAATGGTCTCAAAGGACTAAAATAGGCGTATGGATGTAGATATACATAAATATACACACATACACGTGATATTAGAAATTAATTTTAGAGATCTTAGATATACCTAGAGAACGTGACAAAGATTTTTCTTTTTTCTTTTTCTTTTTGCTTAATTCGGTTCAACACAATATAATTAGGGTAATTTGGGTATGATATTTGGGGTCTAGACTTGGGATATAACACATTTGATCTAGATCCGTTAGAATAGATAGAAATAAAATTAAATCATTAAGTTAACATACACACGTATGTTTATCTAGTCCAAGAGTCATTTTCTAGAAATTTCAAATTGTATTAACAACCTCGCATATAAATAATACTTTACTTTAATATACTTTTAGTATTAAACATATACAGACGAGATGCATGTGTAAAGTAGAATACGAATGGAATAAATAACATTATTTTCAAATCTTAAATGGACTCATGAGTCAATGAAAGCCTAACCATGCATGTTTAATACTTTTCACTTTTTGAAGTTGAAATATCAAAAGGTTGATCTCCAACTCCTCGCTTTGTAAGAAAACATTATCTTAGTTTTGTTTTTTTCCTCCTTTAAAAGGATTTATCCCCGAAACTCCCCAACTATACCATATAAATCACAAATCGGCTCTTATATCGAGGATTTATGCAATAATTACATCAACTCTCTTAAGATACGAATAAACTTAACCACTTAACTTTCTTTCTAGATAAAACATTGATGGTAATATTAATTCAAACCCCCCCGCAACGGACACATAATAATGGCAGCATCAAAAAATATAGTTTCATTGGATTAGATTTGGCCAAAAAAAAAAAGATGTTGGCACCAAAAAAAAGTAGATGTAGATTTTTTATTATTTTTTTATGTCCAAGAGTATTTTCCATGAAAATTGCTCAAAAAGAATAACCTAATCCCACACAATAAGAACCAAATCTTAAAACACACACACATACACATAGTGTTACATCAAGAAATGAGCATGTGATCAATTGAGTAGAATACAAATGGAAAGGATTTTGAACAACATTATTTTCAAATCTTCCAAATGATATTTACTAGTCAATGCCTCTCAAAAATCCCTCCAACGCGTGGGCATGTTTAATACTTTTCACTTTTTGTGGTTGAAATATTAAAAGGTTGATCTCAACTCCTCGCTTTGTAAGAAAACATTATCTCATTTTTAACTTTAAATGGGTTTATCCCGAAACCACCACAAGCAATTGTGGGGTGGAGGTCGAGGTTCAAATCCCCGCTCCATCAAATTGTTTGTGGGGTGGAGGTACACGGTTCCTATCCCTACTCCATCAAATTGCTCCCTGGGCATATACGAACAACAAGATTTGGTGGGAACTCAACAACCATCCGTGTGGGTTCAATTTCAGAGATCGTTATTAGTAGATCACCGCAATCAAATTTGTTTCTTTACCCTGGAGGATCTGGCAAAAAAAAAATGGATTAGACATCAAAAAAAAAGATGTTGGCACTTTTTTTTAAATTTATAAGTTGCCATGCGGCGTGCTAAAAAGAAGAACCTAATCCCACACAATAAGAACCAAATCTTAAAACACACACACATACACATAGTGTTACATCAAGAAAAAAGCATGTGGAGATCATTAGATTAGATCATTTAAAAGTAGTCTTTGCTATATAAGTTGAAAAGGGTGAAAACATATAAAATCTGATAATTGTGATTGAATATTCACATTCTTAAAAATGAAATATTGTGACAATTTTGTAGGGAACCATATATCATATTTTATATTCTTTTGGAATGACTTTTTTTTTAAATTTCAATTTCACTTTTTCATTGTAGTAAATATAAAGAAATATGGTTTCATCTTTATTTTTATTTTTTCTTAGTATATTTTTTAGGTTGTTTATTTTTTTTCCTAGGCGAAAAACTTATAATTTGTAGGCGAAAAACTTAAAGTATTTTACTTTTATTATTAAAACATTTTGCAACATTTGAAAGAGGAGAAAATAACTATAATTAAGTGTCCTACCCTTTTGCTTACATTTGCAAAAACACTATCGACCAATGGGCTTTGAAATTTCAAGTCGGCAAAAGCATGTAGGTTAGTTGTGTTAATTGGCCCATGAAGCTATTTCTTTTCATATCATGGCCCAGTTTGTCTGATATTTAAATATGAGATGGGCTGTCCATTGTAGATTAGTAATTTATTAGAGACTTTCATTTTCTAAGTGGCTATTTAAGAATGAGCCGTTTAAGTTTGGCTTGTTTGGGTATGTGAAAATTCAGATCTCAGTTCATTTGCCTCTTTGGGATTTAGAACTCCTTTATTAATGGATTCAGGCCCACGACTCCACGAGGCAAGTAAGCACCTTAAATCGTATAGAGCCTCGTAACCAATAATAAATACAATAATAATTTTAATCTGGTCGTAATTCGCTACTCATTAGTAGAGCTGTCAATTTTAGTCCAGCCCTCGGTGGTGGTGGGCTGGTCCAACTGGCCCAGTAAAATGGTCGGGTTGGCTGCGCTTTCTCATAAATGAGCCAGTTTTTTTGGCCCGATCCATTAGTCGGTCCGATTTTTCCTTTGTATTTTCATGGGTTGTGCTCCAAAAATAGTGACCCGTTTATTGCTTGGTTCAGCCTGGCCCAATTGTTTGTTATGGCCCGGCGGGTTGATCGGCCCGATCCGTTTGACACCACTACTCATCGATATAGATAATAAATAAAAAATTAAAATTTGTTTTTGTGATTTTGTGTTAGTCTAATTTTAAATTTGAAGGTCATTATGTGGAAATGGTGGATCGATATTCATGTATTAACTACTCTTGTGGCCTTGAACTTCCGAATAAATCCCCACATGAAACTCGAACAAACGATTGGGCGTCCTTATGGTGCACCTTTGAATATCCTCCTACATTCAAGTTAATCCAGAGAAAATGAACTCATAAGTGGTCTTGTAGATTCTACACCTGGTGTATCTTCACTTAATGTAGATATACCATACAAATATTCTACTTCTTATAAATTAAAATATTTGTTGAACATTCATGCATGTAAAAAGTGGAACATTTATTATTCATTAATCACTAAGTGTACTACACATGATGTAGCACGAATAATACCCTCATAAAAATTGACTGTCATACCTTCAAATGATGGAAATTGAAACTATTTATCCTAAAAATTCCATGGTGGTATCAACTTTCAATATCAACTATCATGTGTAGTAAGTAGTGCTGTCAATTTCGACCCGATTTGACGGGCCGGCCAGACCAGCCTGATATTTTTACCGGATTGGGTTGTAATATTCCATGCCCAAAAAGAATCGGGCCTCAAAAGCCTAGCCCGTTAGGTCGGGATGACCCAAATTTTTTAGTGTATTTTTCATGAGTTGGACTGGGATGGACTCTAAAATTACTGGCTCGGACACTATTTAGCCCAACCCAATTTTCTTCTTGGGTCAATGGGCTAGTACTGGGCTGTCCCAGCCTGTTTGACACCTCTTTTGGTAAGGTGCTTACACCATTTAGGGATGTGAGTCTACGAACTTTGAAATATTCATAATGGGCCTTATGAACCTTTGGGCCTTCATGAGCTCAACATAAGCATTATAAGCCATCTCAGAGAAATTTTAGTCCACGAAATCCTTTGGAAATAGGCTAGCGGGCCTTTGTAGATCATGATGCATCGTTAAACTTGTCCAAATTTCTTATTAATATTATCATATCGTCGTCCCAACGCTATATATTTGTTAAAAAATATAGAAAAAAAAACAAAAATGATTCTTTGATATAATTGTAAGATTGCAACAACAAATAGAGGACCACAATCCAATGATTCTTGACCAATTGGTTAGGGTAACTCTTGGTCTCTTTTTGGAGATATCAAGGGTTCGAGCCCACGGACACAATGGTTGAACAATTAATATTAAGTGATTTAAGTGGCATAGATGGGGAGTCCAAAGATTTTATAAAGAATCACTTTTGCAACGACCACTTGTGACTTTCATACAAATTGAGGATATTAGGTTGAACAATTAGTGTGTGAGTGCACAGTTCCTTCTCTTCCCAAGAGCCCTAACCTCTTTAGCAAAGAAGTAGGGTGCACTGCAATGCAAGTCTCCTTGGTCAAAGTATCGTGGTTGCATTTTCGCGGTTTATATGGGGCAGTTTGTGAGGGGTCGAGTTGTTTCAATAGGACTAATTTTATGGAAATATGAAATTTTTTAAAAAGACAAATAGAGGACTGTGTAAAAGGAGGAACAAAGCCACCTCATCCAAGGGTGGAAAGTGGAATAATCCAAGTTGGTTATATCCCTTTCTTCCATTTCATCATCTCCAAAGAATAACTTTTATGCTGCAAAATTTCTTGGCCCTCCATTCACACCCCTTTTAGCTTCAATTTGGACATAAATAACGGTCTACTATCCTATACAAGAAAAAAGAAATCATTTTTTTGCATAGTGTATTATGTATAGAATCTTTAAGGGGTATAAAGAAGGTTATTAAAAAGATTTTCAAGATTCTCATCTTAGAAAGATTCTTGATTGCCATTGGCCCAAATGGCTTTTTTCAGACTCAACTTTCTATTTCCCAAATTTTTGGCACTGTTGAATTTGTCTTTGCATGCTAAAAAAAGAATGAGAATATTTCAAGTGATTGAACTTTTGAGGTGAAAATTTGGTGGCCTCCAAATTCCCTTATCTAGCAATTTTCAAATGATAAGATAGGGCTGTCTTTTTATTTTATGTTCTAACAAGGAGAGGCTCAAAGAAATCAAGAAACTTGATTTCATGTTTTTATTTTTTATTCTTCTTAGTTTTAAAAATAGGGGCAATGAAAAAAAAAAGGATATGGAGTAATTACAAAAAAATCCATAAAAGTTTCCAATTTCCTGAAATCCACTTAAAGTTTGATTTCGTCTAACATTTTTACTCCAACTGTTAGTTAAACCGACGGAATTTACTGATGTAATCAATTATTTTACAATTACATCCTTTAATTTTCTACATATTACAAATAGCCCAACCATTTTATCACATATATTTTGCATTTTTTTTATATATTACAAATAATCAAACTGAAAAGTTATGGCAATTTGTAATATTTAAAAAAGTTTGATAATGTAGTTTAAAATATTTGATGATAAATCAAATCTAAAGGCTAGAGGTTATGTAATTAAAATTGACACAATGTTGGCTCTATGAATTAGGAGTCTTAAATGTGAAGTGAGTTCATTGCAATAAAATCCCTATAAAGGTCCTTGAATCATGGATCTTGTAGGCAACTTTTTCAATAATTCAAGTAACATATAGTCAAATTGATAATAAAACCACTTGAAGCGTTCCCATTGACATTAAATAAGACATTTGCTTGACAGACACTGATGGGCTATTAGAATAATCATAGATAGAGCCAAAAAACTTCAAACTTGGGAGATGGGATTGATTTTGCTTGACATAAATACTTTTTTGTTGAAACAATTTTGTTTACTAATTTGAATAAATTTAAAAAATTTAATAGGTGTGTGAATAGGGATAATTACAAAAACACCCCAGAGGTTTGGGCTAATTACAAAAAAAAACTACATATGTTTTAAAATTACAAATAAACCCCTCTAGTTTGATTATGTTCAAAATTTAAGGAGGTAATTGTAATATTTTAATAAATATCAGGGTTTTTTTTAAATATTTTTTTCTTATGAAGGAGGAATGTTATTTTACTATTTTTCTTAAATCAAATCAACTTTCATCAAATATCAAGGTTTTTTTTTTTTATTTTTTTCCATCCATTTTTAAAAACATTTGGATGCTTTTTTTTTGTAATTTTTAAAATTTTTTGGGTATTTTTGTAATTAGCCCGAACCTTAGGGAGTTTTTTTGTTATTATCCCTAAATTTTAAAGCAAATTCAGTTATCTTTAAAATTATAAATACACCCTTAAGGTTTGTATTTTGTTTAATAAATACCTTCCATCAATAGGTGAAGTTTATAAAATAGAAACAATTAATGCAATATTTATAATTTTAAAAGATAACTATAATAAAATAAATAAAATAGTAAATTTAAGAGGGCCACAATCTACATCCCTAGTTAGCATAATCCATATTGCACAAAGAATATCTACTTCAATTGCTATGGCCATTCAATTTTTTCAGATGCCAAAGAGAATAAAATAAAGAACTTGGTACACAAACCTTAAAGATAATCTTGCCCATAGAAAAACCAAAAAGAAATTGGCTCTTCAGAAATTGAGCAGTCACTCTTTCTTGTAAGGTATTGATTGAGTCAAAAATACACATTTTCAATGCAATTAATTATGAGCATCCATATGTCCTTTGGCATGATAAATGTTCAAGAAATTTCATTGTCTTCACAGTTGAACAACCCTTTAATTGAATTAATGAATGAATATATCAAGTTGCTAAACTGTCTTGATTGTTGTATATTATTGGATTTTCTATTCCGATTTCTATTTTCGTTGCTAGTATGAATGACACGTGCAAAATAAATATAAATAATCAACAATATACGTTTATTTTTAAGATACGTTAATACAAACTAGTGGAATACAAATTGAAATTTTAAAAAAAAAATTCTAGTGCCATTCTGAATAGCATGATTTCAATTTCATTACTCATGTGAATAACACATATAAGTAAATTTACATAATGTTACATGTTTATCTTCAATGTCCGTGACAAGTGGAATATAAAGTGGAATAAAAAAAATCTGCAACCAAAATCTGGTGCCATCCTGAATAACATGATTTTAATTTTCAGCCAAGAACAAACAACTTGAATGGTTAAATTGAGTCTCCCATAAAATTTGATATTTTAGTGGGCTAACAATTAAAAACATTGATGAAATGAAATTAACAATTTCTTTTTTTGGATGAAATGAATTAATCTGTAACTTGGATCAAGACATGACTGATTAAGTGGGCTAACAATTAAAAAACAATTTCTTATCAAAGATGATTGATTTCCACATATATCCAAGTTCAAGAATACTCTAGATTTTACCTTCAAAACATTAAGGGTTAATTACAAAAACCACTCTTATGTTTAGTCTAATTACAAAAAAAAAGTCCTTATTTTCTAAAATTACAAATACTCTATTGACATTTTTTTCTCTTTTGCATATTACACCCTCAAGAGTCAAGAGGAAGGTATTTCTTAGATTTGTGACATATAAGGAGATAGTTTGTAATTAGACTAAACAGGGATAATGTTTGTAATTATCAATGGATGATAAATCATCTACCACAACCTAGAACAATCACATGTGGATTTTATGATTGATCAATTTTCAAGGTCCCCCCACAATATTTCAAAGTTCACTATTTTGGTTCTGTTTTTTCTATCAACAATAAAATGAAATTAAAGATGATAAACAAGTGCACCACATAAACAAGATACAAGAAAAAACACACCATAATTTATACAAAACTACAAGAAAAAGTACAAATTACATTCATAGCCAAATCTCCCAAGGTCATGCATGGACAAAAAACCACCAGCAGACCAATAAAAGCTATTTCCACACCCTCCAGGCCAATCTGCATATGTCAAAAACTCCATTGCAGATGCCTTAAACTGACTCTAATACTTCAAAACCTAAAATTACCACCAACAAAAAAAAAAACTACTAACTACATAAGTATTACATATTACAGAGCAGCCCAATCAATCTCAACAGAAGGATATTTTTCCAACAAGAAATTATCGAATTCATCGAACGAAGGCTCCGAAAAATCCAGGAAAGTGATATCCGATTCGGGCGAAGCCGATCCGGCCATTGATGATGATGCCTCATCGGACGGTGCAGGAGAAGCCGAGGATGAAATCGAGGCCTCCTCCACCTTCACAACTTCAATTTCAGCTTTTAAAACACATTTTTCTGTCAAAAGTTCAGATTTTTCATCAGAAACCAAACAGGGCTTTTTCTCTGATTTCCCCTGTTTCTGAGATTTTTCCAAATTCTGACAAATGGCTTCAAGTTTAGCATCAACAGAGGATTGTAAAGGCTTGAAATTACTGGATTCTAAACATAACTGATGCCTAAGGTGAGGGAAATTAAGCCTGGCAAAATCCCCTCTCAGCTTATAAGCAGCTTTATCATAAGCTAAAGCTGCATCTTCAGCTGTATCAAAAGTTCCAAGCCAGAGCCTTGTTCTGTTTTTTGGGAGTCTAATTTCAGCAACCCATTTGCCCCAGTGTCTCTGCCTCACTCCCCTGTAAAGCTTTGTGGGCTTTGGGGGATTTCCGGGCTGTTTCATTTGAACGGGCTTCGGGCCAAGAAAGCTGGAAAATGGGCTCTGAGGGGTAAATTTGTAATTTTGGTGGTGCTGTGGGTGAAATTGTTGTTGCTGGAGATGAAATTGGGCCTGGATTTGGAAGATCTGAGGTGGGGTGAGCTGATTTAGACCAATTGTAGTGATTTTGGGCTCATCTACCATTTTGGGGATAAAAGTGTTAGAAAACCCTGGAGAAAATACTTGGGGTTTTGATGGGATTGAGCTAAAACCAGTGTACATATTGGAATCACAAGAAAAAGATGGAGAAATTGAAGAAGAAAAAGAAGGGGAAGGAGAAAAAGCTGTTGAAGAAGAAGAAGCACTTTTCATAAAAGGTTGAAGTGCTTGCATAAGCTCTTCTCTAAAGGGATCTGTGCAGAAAACTGAATCATACATATCTATAGCTGCTGCCATTATAATTTAAAGAAATTATCCAAAAAATACACAAACCCTGTTTCTTATACCAAAATTAAAGAACAGGTGAAAAGGCAAAAATCAAAAAGTTCCAAACTTTCTACACAAAAAGATCAAAGAGGGTTTCAAAATAACCAAACCTTCTTAAAACAAAACCAGAGGGATATAAAAACAAACCCTCGTAGCTTGATTTGATCAGAGAAAATCAAATAAAAATTATCAAAAAAATAAAAAAAGTGAATCGCTGTTCTGAATCACCTGGCTTTCAAAAAATTAAAGATGCCCTTATGGGGGTTTGCTCTTTTTCCTCTTTTTTTTACCTGTGAAAGTTCAAAATCAAGAAAAAATCAAACCCTGAAAAAACTGATTAAGATCTTGAAAGACAGACGAAGACAGAAAGGGATCCAAGAAGCGGGGTGGATTAGAGAAAGGGGGGAAATTAAAAGAAAATGCTAATAAAACGCTCTTTTGAGTGGTAGCCTCACTGTTTTTTTTTTCTCTCTATGCAAAATGGGAGTGGCATAGACTGTATATATAGGCCAAAGGCCTTGGGCTTTGTCTTCCTTGATTAGTTTTTTAATCCTAGATTTTCTCTCTCTAACAAAATTTTATTACGGGGTAAAAATCGATAACTCAACTCTCATGCTCACGTCTGGATTACGATTGAGAAAAGCAGCGCTCCGACTCTCATTGCTGCCACTAATATAAATCGCGTGATGTGCGTGGACTGGTCAATGTTCATGGTGGGGTGACTGTGGTCTGCTGACGTACAATCAGGTCTTTCTAGATAAAGAAAACAAGTATATTTGACCCTCGAATCAATATATAATCTGATTTCCCATTAATCAAAATCACACGGATCTATTCAATATGAGTTCACATCAATTTTTCACTAGTTCGCATATGTTATGTGGGGCATTTTGGTGAAGTTTGGGTTAGATATAATGCATTTTTGATTTTTTAAAGTAGAAGAGAAAATGGGATGTCCTGAAATATTTAAATCAATATTTAAATATCTCATTTTTAATTAAAATAATTAAAATATATATAAGTTATATAATAATTATTATTATTATTAAGGACCCTAAAGGCTAAGAGCTTGTATGTTTTCTTTGAAATTTTGAGATTATATTGATTTTCATTGAAAAAGTGAAATTATTTTTGGATGAATTAATTTTTTGTTTAATATAAGTAAAAATGAGAACTTATTGTTTGTTTTATGAAAGTATTTTCAAAAATTTCATCTACATAACAATTTTAAAAGTTAATAGTGGAATGTTTATTTTCAAAATTTAGTGTAAATACATGATATTATGTTTATAAAATTTGTAGATAATAGGTTAAATTGAATTGATATATTTTATAATTGTAGTATATTAAGTAAATATAGTTGATAGTGGTGGTCTCATGGTGATATAATTTGAAATAAAATATGAAAATTATTAGAGCCACGGGCGTATTCTCTTTGATGCAAAGCCCCCCCCCCCCCACATTTTTTGAAAATTCAATTATCTCTATGTATATTTTATTTTAAAATATTAATTTTTAATACTAAATATTTTTTTATTGATTTAGTCCTCCAAAATTATTTAGTCTTCCCAAAATTACACGTCTAGCTCTGCCCGATTAGAATTTAGAGTTATGTGTAAAGTTGAGAATATAATTGTAAATTTAAGATGTTATTTTTTGTAAAAAATATATAAAATATAAAATAATCATTTCACTATATATATTTAAATAAATATGATTCTTATTATACAAATTGTATAAATCTTGAAAATTTCTTATCAAGGTCCTCCTCATCCTGTACTACTATCAACCAATGACGTTATGACACGTGAGAATTGTCTATTGGGTGATTGGCAGCTGTGAGTGGGTTTTGATACGTGGCGAGTTACTACTGGTTGTTGATTAGGTTAACAGTATAAGGCAATCATTGTCAAGCTTTAGAAATTTAAGGGCAAACTTGAATTCGTAGTTCCATCAAAATATTAAGCATTTATTAATTATAAATCATTTATTTTTTATGATATAATTATTAAGGAATCGTGTTTTTTTTAGAATCAAACTGAATTTTGACATCGAGCGAAAAATAGTTGAAAGATATATAAGATCGTAAATCAATATAGGTCTAAAACAAAAAAGTTAAATCTAAATAGATCGAACCGACCAGTAAAACCAGAACATCGCAACGAATACGATGGGCAAAACACGTATAAAATTTTTTGATTTCGCTTATGTGTATTAATGGATCGTCTAAATATTTTGAACAAAATCTCACGTATGGGACAATAGACTAGGATTTGAACAAAGAAAATGGTTTTTTTATGAATTATGTTTAATCATTATAAATTAAAAACTTATATATCCTTTCACTTTCCACTGCATGCAAATAGGTTGTAAATTTGTCTTAATTCGATCATAATTTCTCACCTAACCTCGAGCAATCTGGACCATACGATGTGCATCAAAATATTGTCTTACCCACGGGGGCCCACTTTTGAGACAAAATGAAATGCTGGTTTATTGTGATACATACTGAAGAAAATCATATTATCAAATAACTAAAATACAACATTAGTAAAGGAATAATGTGACATGAAAAAATCTATATTTAGGACAATATATATATAAACAATATTATGAATTTATGATAAAGCAAGATAGGATAATTTATCTTTTGATTAAGTAGTGATCAAGAGGAAAAATTGTGTAAATTATGTTTCTCAAATTAAATACCTATGAAAGTCAATAAAATCAAAACGTATCATCAATGCTACTCCATGGTACTACTCTATTCTGCCTAACATAGGATTTTAATTTCCGTATTGTTCATTCTTATCCATACCAACTCCCATCTATTTTATTTGCCTTGGCTAATCCGTCATTAACATATTAACTAACACATATACACCCATAATTAAGTAACATAAAGATTTGATGGACATGTCATTATGGAGACAAACGAGGTGGGCCCCCGCACAAATGAGGCCAAAATATGAAATTGAAATCATTCATTCTTAAAAGACTACTAAAAATCACCTATAAAAAAGAGATTAATTAAAAAAATGTTAGTAGAGTGGAAGAAGAATTTTTTGACCTTTTTTTTAATTTTTTCTTTTTTTTGAATAAGAATAAAAAAAAAAAATTTTAAAAAATAAAAATAATATTTGAAAGTATGATTGAATATACGAAAAAAATTCTTAAAAGATTACTGAAATTGATTAAACCATAATTATTTTTATTGTAATAGTGATAAAATGTTATTGGTGATTTAAAAAATAAGAGAAAGTGAATAGTATATTTGTGATATGATTGTGTAATGATGATAATAGATGTAATATTTTTTAATTAAAACTATAAATAGATGTGATTGGTGATTGAAAATGTGAGAATGAGTTAGTGAATAGTGATTTTTTAAATATTTTAATAGACAAACATACTTCCAATAAGAAATTCGTCCAAAAAATGAAAGGAATAAAATAATTATCCCAAAAAAATTACAAGCACTCCCATTAACTTTTTTTCTTTGATGGGAAAATTTTCTTATCCTCTATTTTATGAGTGTCTTCCATTTTCTTCCTATTTTTCTTTTTTCATCCTCGGATGGGACGTAATTTTTATTATTTTTAGTTTAAATGAATTTTTTCCCAAAATGCGGCATTCATTTGTCTCTATTATGTGGCGTTTATTTGTTCTGATAGGTGATATTTTTCGGTTAATAAATTTTTTATTTGATGTATATTTCAAACTCATTTTGTTCAAAAATCAATAAAAATTAATAAAAATAGACATTATAATATTTGGTTCCTTTATTTGATTTTTGATTTTGGTTTTCTCCCTATTATGGTAGTAGTTTCTTCTTCTTTTTGGTAATCTCACAATTCAAATAAATTTTAAATCCTTAACTTGTATTTTAAATTATTCTTAGAATCATTATAGTGGTTTTAAGATCAAAAGTTAGTTGAAATTTTTTCACAAATCCTTCCATGTGAATGCAAAGTAAAGAAATCTAGTCCAGAAAGTCAAATTTGCAGCGTAGAAGGGAATTATTGTGGAAGAAATAATCATAATGTGTGAGTGGCAATTTGGATTTTGGAGTAGGAAGAAAATCCATCGCCAATTGCGGCGGAGAAAGTTTGGGGACACTAATAGTGACTCCATAGACATGTGAAAGGGCAATTTGGGCCACTAAAAAAATTGATAATTTACCTAAGTTTGTGACATAAGTAATTTTCAATAAATTAATTGATTTGTATTATATTCAATTTTTCAACATTATGTGTGGTGAAACCTAGTCTTTATTACTACTTAGATAAAGAAAATTCGGGTTGTAAAAATTGGTCTAGGCGCTAAATATTTACTGGTCAAAGGAATTATGTCCAAATTAATAAATAATCGTCGGTCAAAAATCGGGTCGACGCCTATCTAGGCGGCCTAGACGGCCAAAAATCGACAAAAAAGTTAATTAAAACAAGAGAATGTAAAACAAATGATTCTAGGCGTTGGATTGCTGCCTGATTAGCGTCTAGCAATTTTTATAATCTTGAGAAAAACAAAATAAGAGCATATAAATAAAATAAGAAGAGAAAATGACAATTTAAGCATATGTCGATCATTACATAGTGATCAATAATTCTACATCAATCTCCATCGTAAAATTAAGGGCTTCAAGTGGCAGTGTGAGAGCCTGGAACTCAATAGAACATGCAGTTGAATAGAAAAATCCATCATATAACAATTACTAAAGGAACGATTTATTGTGCAAAACATTGATGATATTGAGGACCTGAGAGCTATTTTGCATTTCTCGCATTTTACGTAAGAGTCAAGACTCGGGGCTATTTTCACTAGTCATGTTAGAATATATAATCCTAGTATAGAAAAAATATACAAATCATGGAAATTTCTAAAACATGATTTATTCTTCAAACATTGAGGGGCAATAATTGAATATAATAATTGAGGAGAGTGATGATAAGGGCAACCAAGTCAACAATGGGGAATAAGGTTAAACAGTCAAAAGGAGGCGCATGCGTCCGTCATCAGTTGCGTGAGAACGAAGCCGTTTAAAAGTGGGCCCCACTTCGACGTGGATTTCACTTAGAAGCCACGGAAGGTGGAACACCACCGCCGTTATTCTATTTGTATTGCTTTTTGCTCATTATCAAGATTTTCTTTTTGTTTCTTTGTTGAATTTTGAGGTTCAATTAAAGGGTTTTCAATTCGGATCGTGTTCGAATTCACGGGTTTGATTGGAATATTGTAACTACATCAAAATTTAAATGAATGATTCGAACACGATTTGTTTAAACATGTTAGGCCCGATTAACCCGACTATAATATTAGATTTGGCAAAGATTAATTTTCGATTCCAAAAGACCGAATATATTTTAGCTCTGGTTCCACCGCCGTTATTCTATTTGACCTATTAACACCTTTTTAACTTTGTTGACACGACACAAATTAACATGTATTATTTTTTGGACATGAATAACTCATCTGATTATTATGTTGTATATGTTACATGGATTATGTGGAGCTCTTAATGTTAGACATTTTTACCATTTTGGGTGCAATATTTAAATATTTACAAACATGTTAAATGTATCGTTTCGTGTTGACTGAATTTGACTCGATTATTATTCGTGTTATTTGAGTTGGACCTAATACTGACTCGAACCTGAAATCCCCTATTGGTAATCATCTTATAATGTGTTAGGTTTGTGACGTATTTTCATATCGTGTCATATATTGTCACCCTAAACAATTTGTACTATTTACTCACGATGCTAATGTATCATCATGAGTTACCTAGTCTTTTTTTTTTTTACAATTTTTTGATTAACATGTTTAGAATTTATAAAACATAATCTTTTATTCAAAAATTGAAGTTTGGTTTATATATATATATATATATATATATAGATAGATAGATAGATAGATAGATAGATAGATAGATTTTAGAAGCTCATTATAAGGGAATCACTTGATAGTCTAGTGGTAAAATATTTGTAAAACTCATACATTTGTTTGAGTTCAATTTCCACCTAGCTCATTTCCCCCATGATTTAAATTGTACTAAAAAAATGCAACAATATAAAATATAATTTCATGTTTCCATTCTCTCTCTCTCTCTTTTTTTTTTTTGTTTCAATTAGGGTTTGAGGATTCTTATTTTTTTTTTTTTTTGTTATCTTAAATTTAAAAGTCCTTACCTTTTTTTAAAAAAGAAAACATATAAAATTAATATTTTCTTTGTTGACAACAATTCTAACCTTTGTTTTTGGAAAGTTTATAAGCTCATGCTTTCAATTTCAATTATAAACTAATTATACTAATGTTTAATGATTTTATTTTATCCACATACTTCAATAATTATTTTCAACTAGGATACAACATCTTATAAGCTCCAAATCAATATATAAGATAATATTATTTAAAATATTTTAGTAATTCTTATACCATGTAAGATATATATTTCTTTTAATTTCAATCTTTATTTTGAAGATTAAAAACCTAATAGACATGACTACATTCCAAGTAACCTTTCTCCTTTGAAAGGTTAAATGAAAAGGTACAATAAGCTCTTTAAATTTAATCAAATGTACTAAATATGTATTCGTTGTTTTAGTTGCCCAATTAGTCATCAAGTAAATTTTTTTTTTTGGAGAAACTAATAAATTATCTCGATCGTACTATAAACTTATAAATTCGAGATTTATTGCATTATCGAGCACGTAAAATATAATTAAATAAGAGGGAC
Organism: Rehmannia glutinosa; assembly: GCA_016081115.2. Taxonomy (NCBI): domain Eukaryota; kingdom Viridiplantae; phylum Streptophyta; class Magnoliopsida; order Lamiales; family Orobanchaceae; genus Rehmannia; species Rehmannia glutinosa. The sequence continues at coordinate 362,096 of JABTTQ020001121.1, read as the reverse complement.
CATGTGCAGATTCTCTTGAGATGGGAGTTTCATGATTTAAGAATTATTGTCAAACAAGAAGAAGAAAATAAAATAAAATTTGATAGTGAACAACTAGTGATGTTTTAGCATGTGAAGTTCGCACGTGACTCATCCCTAATCTGTGGCATTAATTCATGTGCCTTTTGATATTTTTCATGCATACACATACACAAACAACAAAAATATTAATAGTAACAATAATATAATTTCACTAAAGATTCATATTTGAAGTCCATGAGGAATTATGGCCCGAACTCTTCCTCTTTAAACATGGTGTAGTGTGTGCCCAATTCTTGACTAGAGGGGATGCCAAAGCTATGTCCCTCAATCCTTTGGATGAATAGGTTTAAAAAGGAGTGGTCAGAATTCCGAACCGTCGGTTCTGATTCTTCCAAAATGAGAAACCAGAATTGGAACTGGAGCCTCACGGTGTCGGTTTTAAATTGGAGCCTCACAGTTCCAATTCCTCCGCGGTTCCAATTCTTGTTTCACCAGAACGGTCTCTTTCTTTTTTCTCTCTTGATAGTATTTTGAGATTTTTAAAAAAAATAATGATTTATCAATTTCAGTTATAAAAATATAAAAATAAAATAAAAAAAGAATTAGACTTAATATTCATAATAATTGAGTTTTGGAGTTAATATTAATAATAATATTAAGATGTCTATATATCCTCTTAGGATATAGATGAATCAAAGTTCATGTAGATCGCTTACAATATTTAATTTAAGACGTGTCTCGTGGCGAATATAAAATATCATAACGACATTTAACATTTCTTCTAACATATTTTTACTCTGAGACAATCGGTTCTACCGGCGGCTAAACCATGTTCCATCAAAAACCAAGGAATCGTAACTGAAACCGTCCTACACGGTTCTGATTCCGATTTGGAGTCGAATTCCGGTCAACGGTTTCCACAATCGATGACCACAGTTCCAATTCCGGTCTATTTGACCACCTTTAGGTCAAAAGGGAGGGATGGTAGAGTTTTTAGTTCACCCAAAAATGTATTTTTGTATAATAAAAATAAAAATAAAAATAAAATAATCGGGTTGCGGATCAATTTGACCCTCGCCAAGTGATTAAGGATTTCTATCCGGCCAGTGTCTAGGTGTGGCAATGAATGACACGACACGAACACGATTACGTACAGAGACAAAAGCACGACACGATATGACACGACATGATAACACGACATGAACACAAAATTGAAAACAAATTTAAAATTACAATTATTGTTATATTAAAGTTCACAAAAAGTAGATAACACGAAAATACGATAGTGTGACACAAACATGACACGATAACACGATTTGCCACCCCTAATTCCAATCTTTAGTTGAAGCTATAATTATGTGGAAAAAAAACACACCAATTTTCACACAAAAATTAGATGTAACCAACAAATTCAATTATTTGCAGTTTGCACCGACCCATTCCACTATTTAGTCGGTGCTTACATACAAAGTGCGCCAATAAAGAGCAAGACAAATGGAAACTAGCCACTATTTCTCAGTTTTTCTTCTTGATGATGTGACCTATATGGCCCAAATTTGTAGAGAGATACTAAGAAAATAATGTTCGTTAATATAGTAAGGTTAATAAAAAGCTCTAGCTAATGCATGAGTTACTTCATTTGCTTGTCTTCGAACAACCTTCATGCAATGTTGCAGCTTTGTTTAGGAATTTCAGAATAGCACTGAATGATTGAACCCAAGTACATACTTCTCCAGACTTCTCTATAGGGATGACAAATCGTATTATCATATCATATTCGTGTTATCTATCTTATTTGATTTTAAATATAACAATAATAGTAATTTTAATTTAATTCTACAATTACGAGCTTTCATTTTGATTGTGTTTTATCGTATTTGTAATTGTGTTATGTGACTCATTACCATCCCTATATCTCAGCACATCCACAATACTTTTTGAATCCGTTTCAAATATAACATTTTGCATGTTAAGTCCACGTATCCATGATAGTAGCTTTTGTTTTCACTTTTCCCCTTTTTGATTCAATGGATTTACAGGTAAATTAAAATTATTGCACCATCAATAACTTATAAATAAACAAAGATGGTATGGTAATGGATAAATTAAAAGTATTGCACCATCAATAACTTCATGAAATGTGGTTTTTGCCCAATTTTAAAATATTTGTAGCAGGTCAACTAAATTAAAATTTCATTGCAAACATAGGGGATAGAAGCCACTAAATGAAGTTGACTTTTAAAAATTATAACCCTAAACCCACCTACATATAACTTTTCCACAAAGTAAGGCAGTTTGATCCTTTTATTTGGTGCTGCATCATACTTCCACAAACATTATCTTGCCATTGTTTATCAACAAAGAAATAAAAAACCATTTTAATATGTTGTGATCATATTCAACTGTCTGATCCTTAAAACTATATCAAACAATCCCAGATGAAAATTCCAGAAATTCAGGTTGTAGGAAGATGGGGCCAGTTGACTTCAAATATAAAACCAACTTCATCCACCTCCCAAAAGTCAAAAGACAATGTATTGTATTTGTAACTAATGGAGAGTCTATTATGAGCCAAAAGTCAAACCTATATGGAACACAAATAAACGTTATTCTAAAAATTTCTGTCTATTCTCAATTAATCCCCGTCTAGATGATACTCGATAGGCCTTCCTTATCCACCTAGATTATTTTTTCAATTACATCTCGCCTAACCCCACCCATATCCTCCCTAACCCCTAGGCACTACACCCTAATTTGCCGCCCGCCTACCGCTTTTTAGAATAGTGCAAACAACTAATCATACTTCATGCTGGCAAGATCAGTTTAAGTGAGTTGTAAATGAAGTGTCATTTGAGAAGATATTAAAAATCTATTTTTCTTCTGCCTTCCAAGTCAGCTTTCATTCATGTTAATAAAAATTAAAAATACTTCAACAATGAATTCTCACCACTATAATCATGATAATGAAAGCCAAAAAAAAAAAAAAGAATTGTTAAGTGCACACAAGCACAAATACAAGAACCAAGGGAGTGTTTGCAATCACTAAAGAAAAGTTATTGTTAGCTTTTGTGGCTGAAAAAAATTATTAATAATATAATGTCAATTTCTATCATATCATAATCTAAAAGCCAAATTTTTATTTCTGGTTTGACTTTTAATAAAGAGATCAGTACATGTTCAAGAATCATAATATTTTCTTCAAAATTTATCGTTTTTCTATTTTGTGTCTTAAAATCCATTTCAAGAATCATAATATTTTCTTTGTTCCAAACACTAATCCAAACCATTCAAAGTTCTGCAGTTCAGAGTGAAAGTTATAGTTGAAACATTAACCTAAGACTAGTTGAAAATAAAACGTACAGCAAAATAAGGATCCATAAATATAATATTCACAAAGAGCATAAATACTTTTGGCACAACAATAACAGGAACAACAAATATTACACTGCAGATATGTTATGTATCTAAACAACCACACCTAGATTTGTTTGGACCTCAGCAATATAATGAGTGACTGAAGCTTAAATTCAGTCATCTTACAAAATACTGAAAGCCGTCCGAAGAGCCTTAACGCTTTTCAGACCGTGCAGCATCAATCAATTCCAAGTCCGTTTTGAATTTTTCCCTCAAATCAGTCAGTGGTAGCAATCAAGCTTCCTGCAACAGCCGACAAAAGGAAAAACATTAGATTAGAGACCAAATCAGTGGGAAAAAGTAGCACAACAGGCAAAATTGGTAACAGAAACGAATATTAAGTGTGATGGAAATGCTCAAATTTTGTTATGGTATTATACTATTCAAGACCAGTATGTAAAAACAACTTACTAATGGCAAATACGAATAGGTTTTTCAATTAAAATCAAATTAATACCTGTAGTAAAACCAACTGTACTGACATCAATTAAACTGATACTTATAGAATCAACTAAATTTTATTGCAGTATTAAATAACATTATATGTAACTACTAAATAAAGTACTTATAGTAGTATGTGACGCAACATAGTCATATTTAAGATTATATGCACAGAGTTTTGTTCGAAAATAACAAAGGATGATTATGTGGCACGAAACTGATGGATTTGTAGTATAAATGGGAAAATAAAAAAGTTTCTTAAGAAACTAATAAATACAAAACCGCCTTTTATATGAGTGTCCATTAAGTTCATAGAGGGAAGTTTTTTTATAGTTTCTGTTGAAAAAGAGGAACCTTAGTATCAATATAAACATGCTTTTCAACCTATAGAAAATGCTTCATTTAACAGTCAAGATTGCATTTTAATAAGTTTGATTGGAATCGACAAACGTAAATATTAGTAGCATAATCAACAATTGGCCGTAACTAAGCTACTCTTAGTGGCTTTTAAAAAGCCACAAAAAGATTGTCAATAAGACAATAACCGTGTCCATAGATGATGCTTAAGAACTTAATGAGAGCATATCTTTCTCTTCTAGAAGCATTTTTTTTTTATTTTTTGTTCCTACGGAATCAGAGGATATCCCCTAATGTTTATATTAGTACCATGTTATTGCAAACACCACATATTTCCAAGTATGGTTTTGGAAAATGCACCAAGACTCAGTATAGCAATAATATCTAATTGTGTGTGCAACATCTTCTTACTTATCATGCCTCTTTGGATAAGGAAATAAGATTTGCCAAACAAATTTTGGTCCAACTTATAGTATCAGGTTAACACGATTTTAGGTACAAATAATGCACCTCATAACAAAACCAATTATAACAAGACGGTCTAAAAAAGCATTCTCACAGTTCTGAGAATGAGGTATGCCTCGAAATATCCAAAATCCAATTTTAGCACAAGTTTAACAAATATGTAGAAGAAATCAGTCGGAACTTACAAGCTGATTAGCCTCTTCTTCCCATATGTCTGCCGTGCGTTGAAAGAGGGACCTCCACTGGTGCATCAAGTCGGATTCTAACTTAGAAACTCTGTCGAAGCTTTCAACACCATGTTTCTCAATACTCTTACTCCTGATACTTCTTTCAGCCAGTATGCTCGCTTCTTTTCGGCTCTTTTTTATTGCTAAAGAATTTAAAAGAATATAAAGGTAGAAATAATTAGATAATATGATTAAAAAAAACTATCAATCATTGTCTTCTGCAAGTTCTCTTGCTTCTTTTGAGCCCTTTTCATTGCAGGCTCACTTACCTGATACTTGAGCCTTGATGTCCTGGTAATTGAGGTCCAACCATATATATGCAGCTGGATGTCAAAAGATGCATCGTTCTTATTATATCAATTCGTCGATCATAAATACAAAGAAATAATATGCAATAAAAAAATGCTCCTAACAAGTAATAATGCTCAAAGCTTATGACCAACAATCAGAAAGCAAAATAAATGCCACAATGGGAGTGTTTGCAAAAACTTCTAGTGAGTGATTTATCATAGCATAAGTGAAATTAGTTGAGAATCTGAACTTAGTAGTGTTTGCAAATGACATCGAAATCAGTGTTTTGGTGAAAAAGTTGTAAAAGTGCTTATTTGTTTGTAAAAGTCAAACCAAAATCAAATCAGAAATACAAAACACACATCTCCCTACTTTGAAATTCTAATTAAACGATTATGAATCAAAAGCAAAAGTTAGCATTTGCAAACACTAAAAAGTGACATTGTTTAGCCAAAAGCATAGAAGCACTTTTGTTTAGTGATTGCAAACAGTCCCAATACCTTTTGTGCAAAAAGAACAAGAGCAAGCCTTGATTGCATTAGTCGGCCCTCCCGTGGATTTCTCTACTCCAAATACTCTAGATTCCTGTGACTCGGGTAAAATCGTGCAGTCAATAGAGCCACACTGACTCGAGACAAAATTATCAGCATTATGATCATCCCCGTCAAGTTGAAAGCCATTGATGTCACTCTGACTTCCTTCCTGACTAGCTTTTGAGTCATCAGCATCAAAATCCTTTACATTATGAAGACCATCACCATCGGCCTCGGTGGAAATGAAATTCATTGCTCTTTCACCTTCGAGATCTGTCAAATTAGGACTTTTACAAGTTTTACTAGCTAACTCATTCATATTAGGCAAAGCATCACCATCAAAATGACCAATCTCACCACGACTATCAACTAAGTCTTTATCAACATCCAATTTTTCGACTTCTTGCGAAACGGCAGTCTCTCCAGCAACATCCAAAATCTCCATATCCTTATTTCCAGTGTGAACTTTTGAAGTTCCGATTACAATGCGATTAGTTTCGACGTCATTTGAGCTCTTGGAAACAGAACTACGGTCAAATTGCATCACATTGTCGTCCCTATTTTCGTTGTTTGAATTTGAGATACTCGATACGATATTTCCTTTCAAAGAATTAGTCTCAGTAGATGGGTTAGGCGAAACACGGATGCGTTTGGCGAAATCTCTATCGTCGAAATTGAAACCCTTAATCCCACTTTTTTCTCTCTCAGAAAATCCCCTTTTATTCAGCCGATTGGTAAGATCACCGAGAACTGCCCTCGATTTACTAAACCCGTCGGAATTATTTCTCTCAGCCATTATCAAAACTCACAACCTAAGTTCATAACCTGCACTAATCCATTCAACACTTAATTCAACAAACCCATATCGTCGATCCACACACAAATACACAAATAACCTAGCTTATTACAACAACCAAAAAAAAAAGGGGAGGGGGCAGAGCAACCACATTTGCTATTTGAAAATGCCAAACATACCAATAAAGTATAAACAAAAACAGAGAAAAAAAAACTGAAATTAGACTACGAGACGCGAGAACTACGTGAATACCAGCGCATTGAACTGACCTTTCGGAGGATTTATGGCGAATCTTTGGAGGTGTTCTTGCTGCAGTGGCGTGTGGAGAGAGATGAATGGTGGTGGAGAAGAAGAGGTGGAGGAGCGGGAAATTAACTTGAGAAAAATGGAGTTTTGGTGGCGGCCGTGTCCCGCCTCTCCCTTTTGAATTGCGAAATTTGCGCGCCGCTACGCCACCGCGATCCGTGTGTGATCTAGGAATATATAATTGGGCCTGGTTTGTCACACCAGACTTTGAACGTGGATATATGTAGGTGACTGGCTTGTTGGGCCTTGGGCTTGGGTCAGTTGGAAAATCAACAATACAACATCTTAAATTAGGACCGAGGCTCGTCTTCAACTGGGCCAGAATATACATCAACTAGCCATAAGAGTGTCAATCAAATGCCTTGTTTTGTGTTCGGGTTGTGTTTCGATTATATAAATACGCCCCGACACAAATACGAACACGATTCATTTAATAATATTTGTATCAAAATACATGACACAAACACGACCCATTTATGATATAGATAACTCAAATACGACGCGAAAAACCTATATAATTTTAATTCAACACGAAAAAGTAAAAAAAAAATAAAAAAAATTACAAATAAGAAATACATTAAATTATTAAAAGTACTAATAAATGCATTTAATAATTTTTTCATAATCATATAATCAACTAAAACATCATAAAATATTAAAATAACACGTCACTATAATTAAATTGGTTAAATTTAATTTATAATTAATACTAAATTCATTTATTTTCCGATTAATCGAGTCCGGACCATTTTTGACCAAACCTACTAAAGGTTGTACATGTACCGCTAAATTCATGTTAAATTTGATCGGGTTATCGACGCGTCACAAATCGACGCCCTAATATCTAACATCCATCCATCTATATATCTATATATCAATCCACTCAAAAAAAAAATATCTATATATCAAATAAATATATACAAAAAAAGTACAGAAATCTCATATCTATCACCATTCCCATATCAATAACGTTGGAAAGCGCGCCAAAAAATTAATTAACTGCCCAATTATTCAACCAATCAAATGCTTACACGTGGTGCTCCAGCCATACCCCACGTCATCTAACGTTCCGTATAAACGTTCTCAAATAAACTCTATCCCTTCTTCGTCTTCCTTAGCTTACCCAAATCCCTCACCTATACATACACTGATACACACACTAATATATATATATATATATAGATACACCGATAAACCAGTTTAATCGAGGAAATGGAATCCGACGAAGCTAATACCACCAATCGACCGGCCGAAGTTGATCGATTTCCCAATCGGGATCACGCGATCGTCGCTCAACGCGTCCAACGCCTATTCCTACACCTCAACCCACCGCCGGAGTTTTCCGACGCGGTGGCGTTGGTGCCGTGCGCGGGGCGTGCGAAAATCGATGTGAACACGGACCAATTGTCGAAGTATATGAGGGGGAAATACAGGGACGTGCAGCAGAGGGTTTATGATTACTTCAATTCGAGGCCGGAGCTTCAGACGCCAATAGAGATATCGAAGGACGAGCATCGGGAGCTTTGTATGAGGCAGCTGATGGGGTTGGTTAGAGAGGCTGGGATTAAGCCATTTAGGTATGTCGTGGAGGATCCGGCTCAGTACTTTGCGATCCTGGAGGCGGTGGGGAGCGTTGACATGTCGTTGGGGATTAAGATGGGGGTCCAATACAGGTGATGATTTGCGATTATTTGATGGGTTTGTGTGAATGATTTTGAGAATGCTTATCTGCCCTTTGATTTTTTTCTTGCTAGATTGAGTATGTGGTGTAATTTTTGTGCTGGACTTGAAATTTGTTTTACCAAACATGAAACATCCGAAACAAGGCTCTGAGGTAGATTCTGAATTAGGGAAGTACTGCCAATGAGATATGTGGTGTTTCGGATATTTTTTGCGATGCAGAGATTGAATATTTGTGGGATTTGTGTGCATATGCATTAGCATGTATGTTTTGATGGATATTCACAATCTGAAGTATTTAATGGTTTACAATGGAGTACATATAAATGTAATTTGTATGTGTTGAGATATGTCACTTGTGAGTTGTCCCACATGGATTGATTAAGGGAAGAGAGTCCAATGTATAAGCCAAATGAGCTACTCCTCCTATCACCAATTGGTTTTAGGATGGAACCTCACTTGGTGGACTTGGTCGTAGTAACATAATGTGATCGTGTCTGTTGCGTAATTGCATTGACTTCTGTAAAGTTTGATATATTGAAAGCTTGATTAGGTTCTATTAGTCTTTGTTAAATGAAAATGCACTTGCAAATATATTTGCTTGTTTTGATATATTGATGATTTCCTAATCATTTTACGTTAAATGGATGTAACTTGAAGGCATCTTTCTAACTCTACTAGGGACCAATATCGTGGGGCCAGAGTAGGATCCACAAAGACCTAGTCTTTTTCTTTTCCATTATGATTTCCTGCTCTAGTGCAATCTCCACTTGCATGATTGTTAACATCACCTTGGATGTGTATATGTTTGTTGCATATATATCATTCCCAACTTATTGTGAATTTTAACGCAGCCTTTGGGGAGGCTCTGTGCTCAACTTGGGAACCAAAAAGCATAGAGATAAGTATTTTGAAGGGATAGACAATATGGAGTATCCAGGGTGCTTTGCGATGACGGAACTTCATCATGGTAGCTTTCTTACAGCATTATCTGTGTTCCCTGAACTTTAATTGACTTGCCTAGCAACTGATCACATTTTTTTCATTCTGTGCTGTTATTAGATAGTTTTCTTCTAACTTATTATTGAAGCAGAAATTATCTGTATGGTAAATTCTAAAGGATATATTTCATTACTCACTTGACACCCATAGTTATACGTGTCATGATATGAATGTTAATATAAAAGGTTAAGAAAATAAGACCTCTGCATAGTTTATGATTTGTATAGTTCATTTCAGACCTTAGTTTTACGGTTTGATATTGTCTGATGACAATGGGTAACAGTAGTGGTTTATTAAAAAATCATTCAAATCATATTCATGCTTCTGGCTTACATTCGTGTGGTTCCACTAATATTTGACATGGCCTGTTTTACTGATTCTCTTTATGTTGAATGTTCCTAAAAGGTTCAAATGTTCAAGGCATCCAGACTGTAGCAACTTTTGATCCAGTTAAGGATGAATTCATCATCGACACACCAAATGATGGGGCTATTAAATGGTGGATTGGTAATGCTGCTGTTCATGGAAAATTCGCAACAGTTTTTGCGAAGCTGATTTTGCCTAATGATATCAAAGGTGCTTCTGATATGGGTGTTCATGCATTCATCGTTCCAATTAGGGATATGAAGACACACATTGCACTACCTGGAGTCGAAATACATGATTGTGGCCATAAAGTTGGACTAAATGGAGTGGATAATGGAGCATTGAGATTCCATTCCGTTAGAATTCCTCGAGATAATCTCCTCAATCGATTTGGAGATGTCTCACGAGATGGGAAGTACACGAGCAGCTTACCTTCGATCAACAAAAGATTTGCGGCCACACTAGGTGAGCTCGTAGGAGGACGAGTGGGTCTTGCTTATTCTTCCGTTGGCGTCTTGAAGATTGCCGTCATAATAGCCGTCAGATATTCTCTGTTGCGTCAGCAGTTTGGTCCTCCAAAGCAACCTGAAATTAGTATACTCGATTACCAATCTCAGCAGCATAAGCTGATGCCAATGTTGGCTTCGACTTATGCTTTCCATTTTGCCACGCTGCATTTGGTGAACATATATTCTGAGATGAAGAAGACTCATGATGAGCAGTTGGTGGGTGATGTCCATGCTCTTTCAGCAGGACTTAAGGCTTATGTTACTTCTTATACTGCAAAATCATTGAGCATCTGCAGAGAAGCTTGTGGAGGCCATGGATATGCCGCTGTCAACAGATTTGGCAGCTTGAGGAATGATCACGATATCTTTCAGACATTTGAAGGGGACAACACCGTCCTCCTGCAGCAGGTTTTTCATTCGGCTTTATATGCTTATTAAGTTTGCCGCTTTAATTAGTTTGGTGAATTAGGTAGTTACTAGGACCCTGCGTTTCTAATTGAACTTATGATATTGATTTGGCTCAAGTTCTATGGAAGAAGAAATATAGTGGAGGGTGATTTGTCTTGAGTGCTTGTGTCGGGATTAAAACAAGTATCCTCATCCAATAAATGACAAAAAGAATGTAAAATTTCCACTTTAGGCAATTCCTCTCTGATATTAAATGTAGGGTTAATTACAAAATATATCCTCGAGGTTTAGTTTTATTTTTAAAAAAATAGCTACCTTTCATAATTACAAATATCCCCTTGATATTGTTTTTATTTTACAAATTGCACCCTCGATAGAGCGATAATTGTTACGTAAATACAAATCTCAAGGGGTTGTTTGTAATACCTTACGGGGGTAGTTATAATTTGAAGGATAATTGGATTTTCTGGTAACTAGACCATACTTCAAGTGTAGTTTTTGTAATTAAGCTTCGCATGTAACTTGGATGTACATTGACTTAACATAGCTTCTTTATGCTGTTCTGATGTCAACGGTTCCTCCGTCCAGTCTGTTTGGGGATTCCGCAAACTACATTGTTGATATTTTAGCTGCTTATTGAGCAGATGCCTAATTTTTGGACACAACTGTAGCATAATTATCCTTTAATGCAGGTAGCAGGTTACCTCTTGAAGCAGTACCAAGAAAAGTTTCGAGGTGGGACACTCACCGTCACATGGAACTACTTGAGGGACTCCATGAACTCATATCTGTCACAGCCTAATCCAGTGACTGCTAGATGGGAAGGCGAGGACCATCTACGAGATCCCAAATTTCAATTGGACGCCTTCAGGGTAAGTACTATTTTGCAGTTTTATCTAAGAGATCATATTGAAAAAAGTTTTTTTTTTTTTTGTTTTAATTCCTATAATCAATTTTCTTGCAGTACCGTACTTCTCGGTTACTTCATAGTGTTGCCGTTCGACTGCGAAAGCACTCAAAAACTCTTGGGAGCTTTGGTGCTTGGAATAGATGTTTAAATCACCTTTTGACACTTGCAGAGTCTCACATAGAATCTGTTGTCCTTGCAAAATTCATCGATGCTGTAAGAAGGTATGTACATTCTACTTTTATGCTCGTCTTTTCTTTCCTCTCTAGAATTATTAGCTCAATTGTCGGCTTATTTTTTGCTCCAGTTGTCCTGATGCTAGCTCTCGGGCTGCCCTGAAACTTGTCTGTGATTTATATGCGTTGGATCGAATTTGGAATGATATTGGAACTTACCGCAATGTGGACTATGTTGCTCCTAACAAAGCCAAGGTACATTACTGCTCCCGTTAATCATTGAAATACTGCTGTACTAGCAACATTAAAGCTCAATTTGGATTTGAGGAAGTGATTTCAAATGACTCCAAACTAAAATGGATTTTAAATCCCCTCCCAAATGACTCAAAAATAGCTTCAAATAGGAGTTTAAGGATTTTAAAAGAGATAATTATAAAAAGTAGTCGTTTTTAGCCTAATTACAAAAAACACTAGTTATCTTTTAAAATTACATAAGCCCTTTATAGTCTTACTAAAAAACATTCTCTTGAAGTTTGTATTTACCTAACAAATATCCCCTCTTAAAGGTGCAATTTGTAAAAAGGAAACAAATGTCAGGGGGTTATTTGTAAGTTTGAAAGATAATTGAGTTCTTTTGTAATTAGGACAAACCTAAGTAATTAACCCTCCGTTATTAATTATCATAACTCTAAACAAGTTCAATGAATTTGTTATTATGGATTTGAAATCTTCAGGTTCAAATCCTACAATCCAAATGTAACATAAGGGTATGGGGAAAAGGCAATAAGCGGAATTTTTCCACTAATCTAAAAATATGCACCTAGCCCGGCTAGTTACTAGGCTCCATTTTTCTCTTGATTAGGTCTCATCTTATTCTATCTATACTTCGCGTCTAGCGCTTTATAAAACACTAGATTATACTCTGTAGGGACGTACGGATACATTACCATGGTGCTTTCTAAATTTGCAGGCAATACACAAGTTGACTGAATACTTGAGCTTCCAAGTGAAGAATGTTGCGAAGGAACTCGTAGATGCATTCGATCTTCCCGATTATGTGACGCGGGCTCCAATAGGAATGCAGGCTGCCGAAGAAGCTTACTCACAATACACTCAATACGCTGGATTCTAAAAAACTGCCATTCTGCATGTGATATTTCAGATTGTATTCAACGCTTCAATAGGGGGAATGCAGGCTGCTGCAGAAGCTTATTCACAATACAGTCAATATGCCAGCTTTTGAAAATAAAAGGACGAAGTATTTTTTTCATTTATAGTTTCAGAAAATTTAGAGATTGAATGGGAGGCGTCATACCCATGTTGTATCATCTTTATTCTTTACCATATGGTGAAATTGAAAAGCGGGATGATTAATTTTATTTTCTTCCCAAGTAAAGGGCATAGTTCAAGCTTATATACCATTGTTCTACTCTCTAAAAAAAAAGTGATTCTCAGCTTTATTCGAAAATATTACCTTTGAGTGTTTGTAAATGATTAACTCTTTATTTCATTTAATATAGGGATAATTACAAAAACCTCCCAGGTTTGGACTAATTACAAAAGGACCCAAATATTTTTGAAAATTACAATCCCTTTGAGTTTTTATTTGTCTTATATTTTCCTCCTTCATAAGAAAAAGAATATTTAGAAAAACCCCTAATATTTCTAAAACTATTACAGTTATCTCCTTAAATTTAAGACAAAATCAAACATGAGGGTTTTTTGTAATTTTAAAACATATCTGGGCTTTTTGTAATTAGGCCAAACCTTAGGGGTCTTTTTCCCTAATTATCCCTTTAATATAATATAAACCTATAAGCATGAGAATGCAATATTTCTGATTTTGTTTTTTGGTTTGACTTTATCCAAACAAAAAATTACAACTTATCCACCAAACACTCTCTTAAGTTCTTAACTTAATTAATTTTCTTTATAGAACATATTGCTATCACATGTAACTTGGCAAGATAAAGTACAACACATTACATAGAGGATAAAAAATAAATAAAATTAAAAAATGATAATGATAATTCAATTTGAAATTTAGTGCCTAAAAAAATCTCAAGAAAAATACTCTCATGTCTCATCTTTAAACAATAAGGACAACTTCACACAACAAAATGAAATGCAAACTTTTATCAACACAACAAGATCAATTATAAGTTTGTAACACTTTATGGAAGCCACAACTAAGTGATATTACATAAAGACTAGGGTAATTAAATATGATAAAGATAAAACTTAACCAGACATAATAAGCACCATATCCAGAAACAGTAAGAATAAAATTATTAAGTGCCCTAATACATTGATTAAAAAGAAACTAATTAATCTCATTCTTTTCAATTCAATCCTCAGCTTCAGTATCCTGGTACTGCTGCAAGATCTGGGGGCAGCTAGCCAATGGGGTGTTCTTGAGGAACCCCATAGCGTTGGCAAATCGGGTGTTGGAGTTCATCCCGTTGTTGCGGGTGAGAATAACACGAGCACGGTCACGGCCGGTGTTAGGGGTGCTGCATTCGGGATCCGAGCTCTTCACCAGCACCGCATCACAGATGTCGTCACCACGGTCACCGTGCACCAGGACTTCGTAATGTCCGGTCGAGTCGGTCGCGGCCTCTTTGGTGTAGGTGAGTTCGGCGGAGGGGATCCTCTTTCTGCATTCGACTCTAACAACGGCACCTGCCCAAGTATAAATATATATATTATGATTTTGTTCATTCTGTCGAAGAAATAGAAAGGGAAGACATTGCATTCTACTTAACATAACATCAAGAGAATCTTGTCAAAAGAAAACCTTGAGGTTCAGTCTAATTACAAAGAACAACTATCTTTCAAAATTATCATCCCGTCCCCGAATCCTATCCGCAAACCATTCCTCGTTTTGGGTAACTGAGCATTCGGGAACGGGGACGTCAGGGGAATCAGGGTTTGCATTTGGTATCTAGTTATAAAAAAACTGTAAAAATAAAAATAAATTACTTAAAACAAGTAAACAACCATTAATTAAAATAACTGACAAATCCCTAGATTGTAAAAGAAAGAATGAGAACAAGTAAAATTGTAAAAAAAATCAAAGTTTAGTTATCATAAAAAGAATTAGAACTAATAATAGATAGATATAATGATATACATATATATTCGGGAAACATCAAACATGGGCAGGGAATCCCATTTTATTCGAGTACCAACAGAGATGGTTCCCCCGGGGATTTTGCCATCCCTAACTCCCTTAATATTTGTTTCTATTTCACTAATTTCACCATTGATAAGGGGTATTTGCAAACCTCAATGGGTATTAGAATACCACTTAATATATATGATTTAAAAGATAAATGATTTTTTTTATAAGGCAAAAACTCAGTGCTAATTTTTGTAATTTAATCCTTCTAAATAAGCTTAGATCAAGACAATCCGAAACGGCCCGATTGTTGCTTAATCAGTACTCATCGAACTAAGCTCTACTTTAGTATGATTCTAAATGAACACGAGTGAGCAAGTACGAATTTGAAGATTCATTTTGGCCAGTATATAAACAAAACCCAATTGTGAAGTAAAACTGATTTCAGATTTTAAATTCACTGCAATTATAGCTCCAAAACCAAAACAAATCAATTATACTACTAGCAAAAGCTTAAATTGCGCTAATTTCATTACTTCTGCTCAAAAACCCAATCAAGTTACAGCCACTGCAAGCCCACAGTGAACAGATTCAAAATTTGAGTTTCTTTAACAAATAATCAACTCAATTTCACGATCTTCAAAACATGTACAACAAAAAAAACCCCAGATCTAGCAAAATGCACACAATAAGCATAAGGTACACACAGATCTAAAGAATACAACACTCGAATAACAACAGAATCCCAAAAGTACAACTCAAGCGTGTGAGAGAGAGAGAAAGAGGGCCATAGGGTTTACCGGCGAGGAATTTGGAGGCGGTGGTCTCGTATCCACATCGGCAAGTGTCACAGTAGACAGAACCCTTGAGCAGCAAGGGATCAGCCATGAAATGGGCGGTAACAATGGAGGGTACAAAACACAGAGCAAACAGTACCACCAATAGTTTCGCCATTGTTTCCTTCCTGTAAAACTTCAATCTGATGAGTTTGATTTGTTCTAAAATCTCTGTTATGGAGTGCGGGGAACTGAAAATGGGAAATGGGAAAGTGATATATAACGAAGAAGGCGGTGGTGGTGTATGTATCATGTATGTATATGGTGTATGGGCTGGCGCACAGCGAAGCGTCACATGGGAATATTTGGAAAAAAAACGAAGAAAGAAAAAGTAATAAATAAAAGCGCGTTTCACGGCCAATCAATGTAATCTACCCTACATTAATGATAACTCGCTCTTTTATTGATTTCGGTGGAGTGCCGAGTGGCTCCACTTCCCCTTTCAACCTTCCTTCATTAACGCGTAGATGTGCCAGTCCATCGGGCCGAAGCAAAAATTGGATCGAGTTAGGCCGAATAATTGGAGCTCGGTGCATAAAAATACAAAAAAACAAAAACCGTGTTTTCCTGGTTTTCGGGGTTAATGGGCGGACCAAAAGGCCCTAATTCCGGCCGCGTCATCTCCAATCCAACTCTAAAACTCACGCCAAAACACCAAATATCTAAAAACACCCTCCAACCGAACTTAAACATCACACAAATTTGGTGTAAAGAAATAAAGTGTTAACACTATTCCTTTACACCAAATTTGGTGTCATACAAATATTCTCTCTTTGCTTTCAATTTTTCTACTTCAAACTTTTAATTCCTATCAGTATCACTATATTTGATATGTAATTCATTTGTAACATGGTTTTAGTTATTTAAATTTTGTATATAATTATTATTTTGGATGAACAATAGTTAATATTTACCAATAAATTATTATAAACTAAACTTAAAATTTTGATAAACTAAAATAATTAATAAATAAAATTATAATTTAATTAAAAAAGCATCAAAGTCTATCATAAAATACAAAACACTAACATTATAATGATATAATGATCACGTTTATATTACACAATATGATAATTGAGGATGAACGCAATGTTGATGCACCGATCCAAGACCGCATGGAAGCACCAACTCCTGATATTGAGATGGTTACAAATGATATTAGTTGTAATATTAATTTTTCAATATAATTAATTAATGTAATATTAGTTAAATATAAGTTTTTATTTAGTTACATTAATAATAATAAAAATAAGCAAAAGAAATAATTGCATAAACAAATAAATTTGCTATTCCAAAAATGAAAAGAAAATATTAAAATACTCATTTGGTGTAAGATTTAGTACAATGGGTTGGAGATGGATTTTGCAAAATTACACCAAAACACCAAATTTGGTGTGATTTTCACACCAAATTTGGTGTTATGGGTTGGAGATGCCCTAAGGCCAATCCAACCATTTCATTGATCAATCGGCCTAAAAATTGACAACTCTATTTACACAAAAGAAGACACAAACGGTGTAATAAATATTATATTATATTTCTTAAATTTAAAATTGAAAAATTACATTATTAATAAATTATTTATTCTTTTTTTTTAAATGAAATTGAAGGTTTTTTTTATCATTTCTCAATAGAATATAGGCAATTAATGGGAGTCAAACCTGGGTTGACTAAGTAAGGATAGTTGGGAATTTTTAAACAATGACCCAAATCATCTAAATGACCCAAGATGGAGTCAGGTCGGCCCACATTTATATAGGCTTGAAATGAACCAAGCTTTATTTGGCTCGGCCCATGAAGCCAGAATGACCCAACACAATTTAGGCATATAAACATGGTTGAGCTGAGGAAACTATGGCCCGATTAATTTTTTTGATGACCGATCAACTTTTTGTATTAGAAATGGGCTTGGTCCGAATTGTCTATTTTGAAATGGGTAAAAAAAAGAGAGATGTATCATGATCATCCCTAGTAATCGTTCTTTTTAATATCATACATCCTTTAAATTGCATTAAAGAAAATTACCATTCATTTACTGGACCTCTTAAGTAAAAAAAGAGTGAGACCCTTTTCTTCGTGTACATATTTGAAGAATCCAAAATGGAGACCCTTTACCATCCGCTTGTCTTAATATAGCTTGTAATTACGGTCTTCGATGGCGAGATCTTCTCAAGAATCCAATTAGATCCTCTTTGACTAACTTCTCCGTACATCAAGTTAGTAAAAGGAAAAAGAGTGAAAAATGTGTATAAAATATAAAAAACGAATAAAAATGCCAAGATCCCTTCATTTCTTTCCTCATTTTATACCCAAGCCCTTTGTCCTTTGAGATCCACGTGTCCACTGGGATTTAGTCAAAAAGAGTGGAAGAAACCGTTTCGCTAAAACTAAACATTAAAAGATTAGTTACTTCACAATCAATATTAATTACTTGTCGTGTTTCTTCATTTAATCAAGACATTTAATAACTTCATGTCGGTCTTCACATCTTTTTAAACACGGTTTAGTCTTTGCGCCTTCTCCTAAACTCCTCATCTCATAGTAACTCCCTGTCGTCCTAGAACTGGGTTGCTTATCTCATAGTTACTCCCCACAGTCAAATATATCTCCTATTATATCGTATCTCATAGCTTTTTATGATATCTCCTATTAAATATAAGACATTGTTTAGGTCAGATATATCATTATAGTTTATAGACCCGGTCAACAGGATTCTTACACTTGCTTGTACCCATTCTACTTGTTTGTATACCTTCGCCGTCAACTTTGCTCTCCTAGCTTGAGCTCAAAAAAGAACAAAAGCTCATTTACCCATGTCCATAGACTTCCGGATCAAATACCCATTCTACTTGTTTGTATACTCTAAACACGCCCGAATCAACTAGTCCTCCTACTCTCCTAGCAATGAGGGAGTATAAAATATCCTAAAATCAACTATCTCCCTACTGAACAAATAAGGGAGTATAAAAATATCCTAAAATCAATATTAGTATGTTTATGTAATTTAATTTAATGTTACTTGCATGTATATTTCCTGCAAAATTATACATAATACACAATAATGGTACCTTCATATTTAAGCGTTCGGGTCTTCACATTTTCAAACACGGTACGCGCCTTAAACCTCACATGTCACGTCGATGGGTTGCTTACTTATTCTGAAATATTTATTATAGTATATGCTTTTTATGATAATTAAATATTATTTACAGATTAATTACATTTACACTAAAGTCTAAAGGTCATTGCTTGTATTTCTTCCTTCTACGTCACTTTTGTGCTTGACGTAGAGAACAAAA
Organism: Rehmannia glutinosa; assembly: GCA_016081115.2. Taxonomy (NCBI): domain Eukaryota; kingdom Viridiplantae; phylum Streptophyta; class Magnoliopsida; order Lamiales; family Orobanchaceae; genus Rehmannia; species Rehmannia glutinosa. The sequence continues at coordinate 342,941 of JABTTQ020001121.1, read as the reverse complement.
CTATTCCATGCAATCAATTACACTAAACCAAAACGGCAATGAGGGGAAAAGTAAAATTATAAGAATATATTATAAATTTAAAATATAAAAGGAGAATGTAATTGATGAAATTCATGATTATAATTGAGTTTTACATGCTTTTTCTATTTTGAGATATTTGAACGCTATGACATTTATTGTTAGGTAAATTTTAATCAATAATTTTAATCATAAAAATCATTATAATTACTAACATTTTAAGACTTTCATCATCTTATATATATATATATATATGAATACTTCAACAATTTATTTTTAATATAAGATCTATATATTTTGTATGTGTACAGTATATATACGATACGTGTCTATAAAATAAATATATCTTGTTAATTATTAAAACTTTGATATATCACATTAACGCTATATAAAAAGAATTAAAAAAAAATAGTTAGAAAAAGTCAAGGTCAGCCATGCAAGATCCAAGAGCAGCAAATCAGGGATGGCCAATGCTATGCGTACAATTGGGAGAATTCAACGTTGAAATGGGACCACGTGCCTTGCACATGCATATCTACTGTTGACCCGGCCCAAAAGACTCTGGGTTGATTTAGATCTACATAACATGCAGATCCACGGGCCTCCTGTTGGATTGGGTCGAGATTGGGTGCAATATCATTATGGACTCTTTTTTTGGGAATGAGATTCATTGATAGTGGACCGTGATTGGAAATGGGAGGGTAGATGAATATGTTTTGGGTCTAATATAGAACGTTTTATATTGGACCCCAATTAGGTGGAGTGTAGACCTTGTTTTGTTGGGCTCCTTCTAAGTTGGGCAAATCCATTAGGTTCTTTTTTCTTTTTTGAGTTATAGACTTGCTAGAGCTAGCAAAATGCAGCCTAGCTGACTCGATCGACCCGAGTTTTGGATAAGATTGAGTCATGATTTCCTAGGCCCAAAAACATTCAGACCCTATTCGCCCAACCCAATTGACATGTGGGTTGAGTTTAGCCCGACTTTTAGTCTGGCCCAACAGTTTTTATGTATAAAATGCAGATATGAGTTGGATTGGAATATGCATTTTCATGATCCGACCAAACTTTTGCAAAAAGCCCCAGCCTATTATCAGCTCTACTAGTTACAGTTTCATATCTGAAAAGAGAAGGGCCCGAACCATGTCATTGCAATCTTTTTCTTACTATACGATTGATGTCTACCACACGAACTTAAGTGCTTACTCTCGAAGCTTTATGAAAAAGATCATATCGCTCCAGATATTAGCCTTCTCCAGATTGATTTATTGCTATTAATTCATTCATCGGTCATCACAATAAAACTTATGGAGTGTTTGCAAAAACTTTCGCATTTAGAAGAAGTGATTTATTATAGCAGATGTTGAAGCAGTTAAAGATCATAATTTGGCAATTTTGAAAATGAAATCAAATATTGAGAATCATAAATTGAGAGTGTTTGGTGTTTGTGTGAAAAAAAACATCACTCGTCCATTTATATTTCTTGTAACCAAACGTTGTTTTTTTTTTTTATATTACCAAATGTTTCCAACAATGAAACATCACTCAATAAATTAAAATTTGGATATTTCTTGTCCCGAAATTGTATAATTAATTTAAACATTGTTTATTCTTATTTTTTTATATTACCAATTTTCTCATTATTATTTAAATGAATGTTTTATTCAAACCCTTACAATAAATTAAAAATTGAATTTGTAATGACTTGTCCCGACAATTGTATAATTAATTTAAATTCATCTCAATTATATTCTTGTCATTCCTATATAGGTTATAGTCTAGACTAGACTAGACTAGTCTAGACTAGACTACCTAGCAGTGCCCTATTTATTCATCCTATTCCTTTGTCCAAAAATCTTTTTAAAGATCTAAAAGCAAACGAACGTGGCCTAAAAAAACACGAATCCACAAAATCACGCCCATGGGCTAAGTTGTTAGGAAACATCAATTATTATTTTTGAGTTGATTGGAATCTAATTTTGTTTACATACTCCACAACAATTATGTCACCTTAATTATTGTAATATAAGGTAATTAAATAGGTAAAATTTCTCTCCTCATTTTATTTAATAAACTTAAAATTATTCCTCAAGAGGTATAATTAGATTTTATTGTGTTGTGACAGGAAATGAGTTTTTTATTTTTTATTTATAGGAAAATTGAGTATTTTTTCTTCTCAAAACCTTTAACAACATAGAATTATATTTGCATATTAAATTTTGACTCATAAGCATCTCAACTAATTATGATTGAGAACTTTTTAAAGTCGATAAAAATATACATAATATTAATGTCAAAATCGCACCACAATTTCGACAAATTGCTTAGATCCATTTACGAGCGCTCGTAGTATGCAGACTATCAAGACTGGCTGCTTGTATAGAATACTAATTTTGGCTATGTCTCGACACCATACGTTCCTTATCACTTATTTTGTCACACCGAGGAATTTCATAAATTTAAAGTATTGAACAACATAAATTGTCATGATTGAAAATTACCGGAAAAAGCATAGTAGCCATTTAAAAACAAATAAAATTATGAAGAATCATTTATGATAATATTTTTTTGTTGCCATTAACTATTAAGTACTTGTTGTACACATATTATTATGTTCCCTATGTTCCAAAACCATTTTTTTTTTCTAAATATGATTTTTACCCTTTTTCCACACACTGCCCTAGGGCTAGCTCCTTCTACCTAGTAATGGGACTAATCCTTTACCATCGCTAATTTTCGATCCTAACCTAGCTCTCCAAAGAGCCGCCACCCCAAACCCCGGGGGCAAAACCATTTTTTTTTTCTAAATATGATTTTACCCTTTCATAAGACTAGCTCACCTCTACTATACTTTTCATCCCAAACTCATTTTCTCTCAAAAATTATCTCACTAAAAAATAACCCTAATAAAATAACACCACCTTGCCTCCATTTCTCCCACCTTGTCTTCCTCCCAACCTTGCCCCTCCTTTACCACCATAGACCATAAATCCCATGGTCTCCGGTCACTAGCCCATCTGTTCCAGGGGATGTTTCTTCTCTTGCAGGTATGGTTTCTTCCGAACTTGGTTTGCGGGTTTAGAGGTGACGATGGCGGTGGTGGCGGTTTTGGATGTGGTTTTGGCGGAGATGGATTGCGGTGTGGATCTGAGGGAGGGAGAGGTAGACCTTTTGCCCGTTAATATTTTGTCTTACTGTTATGTTTTTTCTTGTCCCCAGTAGGTGGCTTCTTTGTCCCGTTTTGTGTCTTTTCTTTTGTTTTATTTGTCCCTGTTGTGGTTTTGCTCAAAAGATTCAGATGTGTCATTACCTGAAGTTATGCGACAGAAACGAGATCAAATTCTTGGTAAGTGTTTTGTCCAGCGCCTAGTTGCGTAGTTCTGAATATATGGATTAGTCAGATCTATTGCGGTTTAAAATTTTATTTTAGATCTGTATAGGTCTATAATCCGTAGGCTTGCAATTGTATTACATTTGTTATTGTAACCAGTTGTAAGTTTCTTCTGTTTAATGAAAGGAATTCATTCCGACTCAAAAAAAAAAAAAAAAAAAAAAAAAAAAGCTAGCTCCACTATAAATTAGAAAAGTCACTGGCGCATTTGAATTGTTTATTGAAAATATTTATTTTCTTCCCAATATCATTACTTCCTTTCTACCCCACCCCCCCCCCATTTGTCTTTCCTAATATATTTGTTTTGGACAAGATTTAAAATTAATGAACCATTACATGGAATCATGGATGAAGGTATACCAAAAAATAACAAATAAAATAAAAAATAAAATATACACGAATGATGGATCATAATTTGAATTAAACGATTAAGAGGCTCAACCTAAACTAATTGCTCAATAATTATCAATATTGCACGCATTCCTTATACCTTTTTTTTTTGTTATCTTTAAGTATTATTATGTCTAATTTAATTATCGAAAGGTAATCGTGTACCTCCGACTCAAATTCTACCATTTTTCGTTTTTGGCTATTGAAATATTAATATCAGGATAATAATTTTTGATTGCTTTTTTCCTTTATAACCCAGCTTTCATACTTACGCCTGACTATGTCTAAGAACAATAACATTGGCTCCTTATCGCTACTAGGTCAAGGTAAATCATATGTGCACGCACTAAGCGGTGTTATGATAGGATATGTCCAAATATTAAGGACAACAATTTTTAACCAAAATGTTATGGTAAGACTATGCATGATCAAGACATCAACTTTGGATCCTCATCACTGCCACCAAGGTAAACTATGAGATGTGCACACACTAACCAAAGTTATGGTAGAAGTCTACTAACGTACAATCAGATCTTCTCATGTAAAGATAATAATTTAAGGAGTACAGATTTGAATCACTGATCTACACCCCACAAGAAAGTTAAGTGGTCAAGTGGGTTAAGCCGGCCCTCATTTCTCGATTGTTTATTTAATTTGTGAATCTTACACGTAGACAGATCTCTACATGATTAATAATAGTGATTTTTTTTATCATGTATATTATATTGTTAATAGACTATCGAACAAGGTTTAGCCTTTCCTCTAGGTCACTTTAATTAAGTAAACGAAAGCACAATTAATCATCCAAATATTAAATCAATTTATTTTTTTCTAAAATAGGAAAATACGTTTACAGCTTTCTATTTTAGAAAGGAAACTAATGTTGCCGCTAGACACCTTCAACATGATGGAATTATTAATTTTCTTTTCAGCAACTGTTATAGATATTTTTAAACAATAATTAAAGTTTAGTTTATATATTTTAATTAAAGGACATACAATCACATGCATTAACATTTTGTCAAAAGTCACATTATCAATTTTTTTAATTGTTTATATTTCTCAATAATGAACAAATTAATTTGTTCTTTTTTAAAGCTTGTGCAATGAATCTGCCCATGTAATCTTTAACTACCATTCAACATATATGATAAAATAAAAAATTCATAATATGATTCATAATAGAATATATATATTCCAATGATACAAGTGAATGACACCTAAAAACATGAATTGTTAACCATTTGATTATTATTTGTTTTTTTTTTTAATTTAAAAGCATGAATTATAATTCCTCGTCTTTTTAGGTTTATTTTTGTGTTATTCATTCGATTATTCCAATGCATGAGCACTCCTATAGAGTTTAATACTCATTTTAATTTATTAAAATTTATTGCTCTATCGTTATTTAATTTGTTTTGGGACTCAAGTTTTAATATTGGATTGTTTTCATAACTATCTTATCGATCAACTAAAGTAATAATGTGATGCAAATAACTTTTAATCATTATTATCAAGATAAAAAAATAAATTATACATAACTAATGGACCCTAATGTTATAGTGATTCAATAGTTAAAACGCTCATAGTCAAATGGGCAAGTAAGCCTATTTAAATGGACCCAATTAAAGCAATTTTGTTAACACATACATTATAGAGGCAATGACAGAACCAGAACATTTTAAAGAGATTGACTTATACACAAAAATAGGATGGCTCGAATAGAAAATCCAAGAAAAATTTATTTAAATTAGCACTAAAAATATTTTTAATAATCTTTTTTTAAAAAAAGTAAGAGGGGTGGGTCATGACCCATGTTAGCCCACCTCTCGAACTGTCAGTGTATAGATGAATAGATTATATCAATATAACGTGTGTAATAATATACATGACATTCATACAATTTATTGAATTAACAGGCAACATAGAAAATGAAGAATTGTCGTTACATTTAAGTCGATCTTTATGCTTTTGTGTCTTATATATATATATATATATATCCTAGCTCTAATTAATTACCTTGTGCTTATTTAAAACATAAGATGAAATCATTATTTACTTTTTTATAAAGTGAAAGAGATGAACATTTATAACACTTGTAAAGTCCAACATCGATTCACGGTGCTAGAGGGTTCCAACACATAACAATGGAAATTATATGCCTTAATTTTGTTTATTGAATCGGTTGGTTTAATCGAATGGTCAAAATTGATTCGGTTAATTTTAATCAATCAAAAATATAATCAAATCAATCAAAATCAAACAAAACCATTTAAAATTAAGGAACAGTCAAACTTTTTCCTAAGGGAAACTTAAACTTGGTATTTTGTTATATGTACGTGGTCATTCGGGTTTAATTTTGAGCTTTTTAGATGTATTATTTAATTCGTTAATTATTTGATTTTACCTAACATAATAAAAAGATATAATCAATCTAATCAATAGCAGCAAGATTGATTTAATACATGGATAAAAAAAAATCAAATTATTTGATAGTGACTCATAACCGATCTTAAAGGTTCGTTTAACCTCGTTTCGTTAATATATATATTGAAGCTTGCACAATTTTATTAGTTTGAGAAAATGAAAAACATCAATTTAAGCTTGACACAATTAGCCAAAAAAAAAAATTAAAAAATCAAACTATTCAAATTCAGATTGCATTTATCACAACTAGAACTAGTTCAAATTCAATTCGATTATTAAAAAAGTGAATGATACTAAGATCAAAGTTCAAATAAATATGACTAGTATTATGTTCAATCATCAATCATATTTACAAAGTCATTATTCATTATGTCTTTTTTTATATCAATCACCAATTACATCTAATTACTATTATTATAAAATTAACTGTAATTATTACTTTTTCACCGTATATTCAACCAATCTCAATCTTTCTTTCGCTTTTTTCTCTAAATTAAATAACAATTTGAGGGATCAATTTTGTGCTCTAGTGATTGAGACATATGTTATAAAGGAGAATGACTCAGATTCGATATTTCACGAATGTGTGTGTCTTCTTCCCAAATTTCTACCATTATACTGGAAAAAAAATTTACAATACTATCTCCTCGAAAAAATAGAAAAGATTGGAGGAATAAAATGTCAAAGAATCATTAAAAAAATGGTCTAGGTTGTCAGAAATCATAGATTGATACTGCTTTCCATCTTTTTCACATTTTTCAAAAAAGCACACACAATAGGGCCCCGACCCCATATGGTCCAATAATTGACACATTTGGTGTCACACAATTATTGTTTTTTTTTTTTTCGATCCAGAGTATCCCCACACTAATCGGGGGCACATATCTCACACTTCCTTCGGACAATGGGAAGTACATCCGCCCAAAGATGGTCCTGTCTCTCGGGAGGAGGACAAACCCAACCCTTCGCGTTAGTCGGGGTTGAGCATGTGACCCGGGGTTGCAATTACAATCCCTCAACCAACAGGCCAACCCATGGGGTTGTCACACAATTATTGTTGAAAATGATAATTTAGGACTTTAGCATGGCCTAACAATATGACCGGCCTAGTAGGTTATAGTTTTATTGATAGTTTAATACATATATAGGTCACTTTCTCAAACAATATTTAACAAAAACATATAAGTTTCATCACTAATTCCACTTAGAGAAAGTGGACCAAGTTTTAACAATATTTAATAATCATTAGGCCATAGCATTAATAAAAATATCAAACGAATGAACGATTGTGTTTTTTCGTTATAACTTTATCTTTGAGGCTTATCTATAATTATGCATGATAAAATTAGTGTTCACCCAAATTATTCTTTTATCAAGTAAATCATCGGAATATATATGCATTGACATTATAATAGGACTCGTTTAGATCTTTCAAGGTAAGTAGAACAATTGTCCGACTTCGATCCCCAAATCTAATAATAATTGATCTCTCATCGAATCGAATCTATATATATACTATTCAATATGAATTTCCACCAAATTTTAAACATATCACATATGCCCAAGAATAATTAAATGGAGTGGGATTTTAGACCACTAATCTCTACGCCACAATATATTTGAAGTCCATTGTCGAGAGTAGAGTTGAAGAACAAGTTGATACTTTTTTTCTTTTTTTGGACACCAACTGCTTAAATAATATTTTTATAGTGAATAATGTAATTTAATGGTCATTTGACAAACATTTCAATTTATTTCTATTAGACGTAAACCTACTATGAGGACACTAGGGATGACACAATTTTTGTCAATAATTATTATAGCACATACTAAGAATAATGGAATTATCAAGAGAATGAAATGGATTCCTCTTTATGGTTTCAATTAATATTCTCTTATTGTCCGATTTAATCAAAGCCAAAGTTATTATCAATACACCTATAAGGCGATCAAAATTTTATCCTCCCTCTCGAGATGTATATAAAGTGTAGATTGAAATATCTATGCTAAGATCTCTACTCAACATAAGATACACAACTCCCAAATGCACAAAAGATCAAATGTCCTCACAAATATCTACAAACCTTTCGATTCATGCAAATATTCATGTCAAGGGATCTAATATTGAAACTCATCTCTCGAATTATGAATCAATATATCAAACAAGTTAAATCATTGATCAAGTGATAAAACAAGAATAAGCTCAAAGTTTTTAAGCTTCAAGACAATAACTTCAAAAGATTAAAACATTGATAAGAGTTCATTAATCTAATTCCAAAACCCGAAATCCAAGAAGTTTAGCTTCATTAAAAATAAACAACTCATGACATAAATTGTTCATATTCATGACAAGCTAAAATGAAAGATTAAATCACAAACGAATGAGAAAAACTTAGGAAATGGATAATCTCTTTAATCTTTCAATCCTTCCGATTCAACCCGATTCTTCCCTTGATTCTTCCTTGATGAAATTGATGTGTTTCTTGTATTCTTGGGTGTATTCCCGTGCTTTCATTCCCCTGGTGTGCGCCCCAAGTGTATTTATACCCTTTTTCAAGTCTAGGTCAATTTGCTGTCATTTTTGGAGTTTTTCAATTAGATCTTTCAAGGTTACCCGTAGAAGCCGTTGGAAAACATCCGAATCAATAATAGTTGATCTCACGCAAGATTACCCGTCCACCCAAACGTCTTTGTTTGCGAGTCTTCATAAGAGTTGTAGCCCTCTTTTAAGCTTTCCATATCCACTTGACAATTAATATCAATTTTGTAGGAGTTTGGCCAAAATACTAAACCCCGCAATATATTTGATGGTCATTTGACAAACATTTCAATTTATTTCTATTAGACGTAAACCTACTATGAGGACACTAGGGATGACACAATTTTTGTCAATAATTATTATAGCACTCACTCAATATAAAATTTATTATGTTTGTTAAATCCTAAAATAAACCCTCGTTTTCAAAATTATGGGCTTATATGGATGTATTTCTAAGTCCATTACATTGTTGATGTTGAGACCGAGTGTTTTTGGATTGAAGATATTCCTCCTCCTATTGAGGATCTTCTTCGTACTCATGTATTCAGTTTTAAGTAATGAAATCTCTATTTTTTCCTAAAAAAAAGTCAAATTTTCAGTTTCTAGTATTGGAAAATGAATTTTCAAATTTTATTGGTTTTCGTTTGAGAATTGGGAATATGTTTGGTTTGTTGTCTGAATTTCTATTTGAAAATGAGAATATGTTTTCTTATAGTTTTTTAAATGTATTTTTGACATAAGTTTGCGTGATTGTAGTGTATTTTTACCTAGGTTTGCGTAATGGAAATGAAAAATTATTTGGTTGTATTTTCAAAAGAACATTTTCCATAAAAAAGTGAAAACTGGAAATAACTTTATTTCTACCGAAAACTTTTGAAACAAATATAAATCCATTTTCTGGAATAGTTAAAAATTGAAAAAATAGTGTTGGAAACACAACCATACAATGCCTATAAATTTTCATAAATTCATCAGCTTTGGATTCACTACCAAGTAACATACAGAATTTCTATCTTAAAAATGTGTAAGAAATAATTTATATAAAAGTTAGCAACAAATAAAAAAAAAAAGAGGAAAAGTGAAATAATCGAGTGTATAAAATCGGATGGGATCTTCTATTCTAAAATCGTGTTTCATCTCCTATTCTGATTGTGTTGATGATTGACACGTGTATTACACTTACCATGTTTATTTTCAAGCATAAATCAAGCATAAATTGTAGGGTTCTAATATGGTAGGTGTAATACACGTGTCAATCATCCACACGGTTGGAATATGAGATGAAATACAGTTTTGAAATAGAAGATTCCATCCGGTATAAAATAAGGTGAGAAAAAAAAAGAAAAAGGAAGAGGGTTTTCCGTTGACGGGAACAACAGGTATATCTTTCTTACTATACCTGCCTTAAATTTCAAATGTTTTTATTTAATGTAAAATGTCAATTTGGTCGGCTCTCCCTCAAACATTGGAAAATCTTTGGGAGAAAAAGAGAAAAAACAATGGGAATATTGACAGCCCACTGAATCTGTAACCTTTCAGTCCCTTTGGTGGGCAACCCTTCACGTCATTTCTGTATCTCTACAATACCTAAAAAGCATACCTAAAACCATGGGCTTTATTAGTGAAATTTAAGTAGTATTTATAAAGAAAGAAAACTACAATATAAGTTTCAAATTATTGAAGATTTCCACCTAACTCATTGATTAATCTCGATAATTTTGATATTATAGAGATCGAATTTTATGTTTCCAGTTATTTTATTGAATATATCATTTTTCTTAGTTCCATGTAAAAAAAAATTATTATTAAATTCAGAGGTCTTGTTAGTTATTATGACTTATACTTGAAACACACTCATTATAAGAAAGAGAGTGTGCTAGTCTTATAGGTTCCATTGAAACACACTCATTATAAAAAAAAAGAGTGTGCTAGGCTCATTTTGCTCGGACCTTGAAAATGTTTGGCCCAACTGAGCCCATATACGCATTTTATACACAAATATTATTGGGTTGTGCATTTTCGGGTCTAGAAAATCATAGCTAAAACATTGGGCTTGGATTGTATTTTGCCAAAGACTAGGTTGCATTAATTCTAAAATCAATTAGTGGTAGAGAGTAGCTCACTAATCTTATAAACTATATTTTTGTTTAAATTAATCAATACGAGACAACTCACAATTGATATATTTAATTGAATATGTCTGAATCAACTATATTTGTATATTGACTATATATGTTTAGATATGAAAGAAAATATAGTTGTTTGATGAGGATTTTAGGGTCGTGGATTTTTGTAGATGGATTTTGAAAATAAAATATAAATTATATTTTTAATATAATTAAGTAAAACTATTTTTTGGAGGTTTATATTTGATGAAAAGAAATATATCCCACACCGAGTAAGTATGTGAACGAACTGTAACTTATAAGTGAGGGTCAAACTCTTTTCTCCTAATAGACATATTTTTTAGGGCAAACTTTTCAGACTAAGGCCAAAATGAAAAATATTTCTTGAATGAACGCCCGCTCACATAGTCCATCTACAAGCTAAGGACTTATGATGGAGAGGGATATATTTCACCTCGAGTGAGCATGCGAGCAATGTTCTTAAAAAAATTTAAACCACTCACATAGTCCATCTACAAGCTAATGACTTATGATGGAGAGGGATATATTCCACCTCGAGTGAGCATGCGAGCAATGTTCTTAGAAAAAAAATTAAACCCGGTCAACTGATCATCGATTTTATGATTTTTTACTAGGTTTGACTAAGTGACAACGTATTTTAGCCATTTGATTTTAATTTAGAAGCAGATCGGACATTTGACTCGTTCCCGATTAAACAGTGGAACCGGCCGATCAGATCCGAGTTTCAAAACACCGCATGCGAGTGGACTGTGTATATTCTTTAATTATTTCTACATTCCTTGATTAAAGAAAAAGGAACGCAAAAACGCAAATAATCAAATTAAGAAACGCAAAAAAAGAAACAAGTGACAAAAATGATTAAAAAAATTGAAAACGACAGCTGACGTGGACATCTAGTGACGTGTGCGTCGTATTCAACGGCCCAGATTCGCTCCCACCTCCATTTATCTCACCTGTGAAACCTCCCAAGTCCACGCCTCATTTACACACACAAACACACTCTAGTGTGAGAAAAATTTACCCCAAAATTAATTATATGATGTTGGGCAATCGTGGTCGGCCTACTTTCAGGAAAACATCAAGCATGACGAGAATCACCTTCGATATGGGAATCGCCGAGGCGGCGCCACCTCCTCCTCCGCCGGCGGCGGCGATGATCGGAGGCGAATTTAATGGATACGATCGTCACTTGTTGTCGCCGAGATACTTTACGAAGAAATCTCCGGCCGCCGTTGTGGAGACGGCTGATTTTTTGAGGTGCTGTGGGCTTTGCAACCGCCGTTTGGCCCCTGGCCGTGATATCTATATGTATAGGTAACTTTCACTCTTTTCCATCAGTTACACCGCCACGGCGCCACCGCCGTCGCCACCACCACTTGAAAAACTATTTTTGACACATGAACGTTATCACGAGTGGGGACCAAATTTTCTGAAAATTCCACTTGAAAAATAAATGTTGAAAAACACATGAGTGGTTTTTTGATGTATATATCATTTCAATAGAGTTAACATAAAATTTTTTATGAAGTAACATAAAATATAATTATTTAAATTTTTTAACAATAATATTTGTTACATCTCATCTTTGAATAAAAACCACAAAAAAAAAAAAAAAAAAAATACTAACAAAGAAGAAGAAAAAATATGATTCTTATCCACCTAAAGTTATTTGTGAATAAGTTTAATTATGTAACTAATTGGGACTTAATTATGGTGTAGATTTGACAAATTTTTTACTATGATAAGTTTTTGTTTCCATGAGTGGTTTTTGTTGTTTAATTCTCAAAATTTTGGAGTTACATTTTTATATTTTTTTATGTGATTAGAATCTTGTATATGTTATTTATAATTTTTTATAAGATAAAGTTGGGTTGAACCTTTCTTTGATAAGGCAATTTATTCTTGAATTATGTTTGTATTTCAATAATATGATTTTGTAGACATCTTTACACACATATATCCAATTTTATTTAAGTAAATTCGTAATTTTTTTGATATATTGATGAAATTTGTTATTAATTAATTAGGTAAATGATTTTCGGTAGAATTTTTCTGAACTATCAGAAATAATTCTTAACTATAAAATTTTAAGATCAAACAAAATTATACCCAAAATCCTTATTTTAATTACTCTCTCCATCAAAGCATAATATTGAACTGTCTATTAGCAAATAAAAATTAAATAAATATTAAATAAACTCTATTTTATGCAAGAGTCTATTATTGGCCTCTAATTCTAAGTATATAAAATTATCAAACTTTAATTTTTTTTTTTTAAAAAGTATAAATTTGATTCCCTGTTCTGAATTATTTTCTTGCAAGCATCAATTATTGCTTCTATTAAAAATACTTAAAACATCATAATATGAAATTTATTCAACGACGTTACGTTACTTCTCTAATTATTCATATATATTTATATTTATTTGAATTTATTGTTGCGTATATAGGGTGACACAGCATTTTGTAGCCTAGAGTGTAGAGAGCAAAAAAATGAAACAAGACGAAAAAAAATAGATAACTTTTTAATTTCATACTGTGCCGCCGCGAAAAATGGCGAAAAATCACCACCCGGATGGCGGCTTAAATATTTGGACTAAATATTAGACCAATCTCGGCAGCCTGACCTAGAGCAGATAATTTTGAACATAAATATATTGTATATTTATATTATATGCATGAATTAACTAAGTATTAGTAATTTTAGTTAGTATTATTAATGCTTATAGTAAATATAACATAATTATGGCTGCAAAAAGTTTTAATGATGTAAGAAATTAATAGGATCAAGTAAAAATGGCTGTTGGTTTTTGTTTTTACCATGAATTAGCAGTGGATATATCTGCTAATTAGTTAACTGTGAGGTTTAATTGGCTTTAAATTTTGATTGGTGTTCCTTAATTGTTTAATTGTTTTTGAAACCTATCACGTAACAAATTAATATAATCGTATCTTGTCTTATAATTTGTCACTCAAAATAATGTTTAGTAATTTATGTCATTTGATTGCACAAACATTATTGGAAAAAATGAAACAAGACGTTAATAAAATTTGGCTATACAAAAATTAAGCAGGCGGCTTGCAAACCACCAGGTCCACCACCGAAGGAGAGACCGTGGCGGCAGCCTGACCTAGAGTTTTGGGGGGCTGAACATAAAATAAATTTATTTATTACTAAAAATTAATATTTTAAAATAAAATATGCATAAAAAAACATTAATTATGGCTGCAAAAAATTTTAATGATGTAAGAATTAATAGCAAGTAAAATGGCTGTTGGTTTTTGTTTTTACCAAAATTAGCAGTGGATATATCTGCTAATTAGTTAACTGTGATAATTGGCTTTGATTTTTGATTGTTTCCTAATTGTGTAATTGTTTTCAACCTATCACGTTCAAATTAAATAACAATTTTTATTTTTTTGATAAAATATGCACGTAACTTAAAAATATTTTAATTTGTCACTCATTTGATTTAGTAATTGCATGTCAAACATTATTGGAAAGTCGTTAACGAAATTTGGCTTTCAAATTAAACACCCCCAAAGAGGGTTTTATGAACTTAATATTATTATTAGGATAATTACAAAAACACCCCTGAGGTTTGGGTTAATTAAAAACCCAGAAATATTTCAATTTTTATAAAAATAGTTGAACCGACGGTTATAAAATTTAGTTCGAACAAGTGGTTCCAAGGTTAAAATCAACTATTTTTATTTTTTTGATAAAAATATGCCGTTTTTGAAATAAAATATTAAATATTTATTAATGGGGAAGATTTAATCAAACCTTAAGGGCTTTTTCAAATTTTAAAAATTGCTGGTATTTTTTGTAATTCCCAAACCCTAAGAGCATACGTTTTTATCAATTATCCCTTATTATTAATATTAAAGTCCAATTCCTTTTTCTATTTTTTCCTTTGCCCTTTTTTTTGTAAAGATAAATTAGTTTTTCAAAAAAAAAATTCTACAAATTATCAAAAGAAAAAAATTGGTTCCAGTTAAAATCGGAACCGAAATCGTGGAAGAACCGAATTTCGGTTTGGGACCAAAACCGTTGGTTCCAGTTTCTCATTTTGGAAGAATTGGAACCGGCAATTCCAAAACCATGTCTGATCACCCCCAATAAAAATTTGAAGTGACACTACATCTCTAGCCGTTTTTAGAAGTGGAATTAAATTAAGGGTTAATTATAGAAACTACCCATGAAATTTAACCTAATAACTAGAGTTTTTTATAATTAGACTAAACCTTAAGGGTAGTTTTTGTAATTATGTTTTAACTTAATTCACGAAACGAAAGAACTTAGCGCCAATGTCTTTCGTTTGCTTAGGAAACAACCAGTTATTCAACAATGGAACATATCATCGATCCATTCTTAGAACAACAAAAGAAAAAAACACTACATTCCAATACTAAATACCTAAAACAAGGTTATTATTATGTTGTTGAATAAATATATTATTCCCACAAATATTTTTTTCACTTGTATTCCAAAATCATGTTGTTTTCTGGAGCCAATCCAACACAAGCCCTTAATATGTTCTCAAGCATTGCCCTTTGCTTTGATAGAGCGTTTACAACTGGTGTGCCTGGAGGTACCTGTTATCAAAGCAAACCGCACAATCTCAATAACTACACATTTACAGCTGAAAAACGAACCAAATTAACTACTTTCTGATCAATCGTTAGAAGCTCGTTTAAGCTTGGTTTGTGTTGGAGCTCGTTTGAGCTTGGTTTGTCAATATAGTGAACCAAGCTTGAACACATTCATCAGTCGATAGAATATAAAACTTGGCCCGACTCGACTCGATTTGTAAAGTATTAATAAAATTCAAGTTACTCGAGTTTGATTCTTGATCAGCTCGACTAAATCTTGTTCAATCTCGATTCAATTAATGGATAATTACCAAAAAAACTCCGAGGTTCGTGCTAATTACAAAAAAATCCAGAGTTTTTCTGAAAATCGCAAAAAACCCATTTCGTGAAACATTTTCCTATCATAAGCAAAAAAAAAAAAATCAAAAATCCCATGACATTTATAAAAATATTACACTTATCCCCTTAAATTTAAGACAAAATCAAACTTAAGGTTTTTCTTTGATAATTTTGAACCATGTGTGGTTTTTTTGTAATTCACCCAAACTTCAGGGGCATTTTTGTAATTTATCCTTCGATTAATAATTAAACCAAAAATCAAACACAATTTTTGAAGCTTGATAGATATTCAAATAAGTTGGAACATTACTATGTTCGTCTCGACTCGACTCGTTCACACTCCTACATATATGTACATGTATCGAATTCTTGAATGAAATAAAGAACAAACAAAAAAAATCTTGTAAGTATACTTACAAGAGGGGCTTTTGTAAGGTAGCTGAGGATGGTGGCCACAGGGTGGAAAGAATGGAATTTACCCTGTCAATAAGAATCAGAAAAGGATTGAGTTGTATTATTAGTACAAGAGGAAAGCAAAATAAGACGAGGAATTATAGAACGGACAAGGCGTTAAAATTGGAAAAAACACAAAATACAGTATAACCTCGATAATTTAATACTCAATTAATTAATAACCTCGTTTAAATAATATTTTTGGTCGGTCCTGACTTGGAGATAACAAGCAAAATTAATAATTCGCTAATTTAATATCTCGCTAAATTAATAAATATTTAGTGTCCCAAGATTATTAATTTCTAGAGGTTTAATTGTACCTCTCCGTCGGCTTTGAGCTGAATTCGGGTGCTGAGTTCAGCAAGAAGGACCAAATCCAAGATGATTGGAGCTGCAAGAAGAGAGTCCTCACAAGTGTTGTGCAAAACTATGGTGCTTTTCCCTCCCATGAATATCTCCGACGTGTACTCGTCCATGGCTCTCTTGCTATCTCCCACATACGGCACATACTACACACAAATTCGTCCCACATAGTGTGAAACTGTTAGTCGAGATTATATAGAAATTTCGTTGTGGGAGTGTTTGCAAAAACTCCCACTTTTAAAAGAAGTGATTTATGGTAGTAAATGTGAAAATCAGTTGAGAATCAGAAGTTCGGTAGGTTTTGCAAAAATAGAAACTAAAAGTTTATTAAATTAAGGGATAATTACAAAAACACCCCTAAGATTTGGGCTAATTACAATAAGACCCAGAGTTCCTTGAAAATTACAAAAAACTCTTTGAGGTTTGATTCCGTCTTACATTTTTCCAATGATTTTTGAAAACATTTCAAAAACACCCTGACATTTACAAGAATATTACAGTTATCTCCCTAAATCAAGACAAAAAAAAAACCTGAAGAGGTTTTTGTAATTTTGAAACATGTCTGGTTTTTGTTTTGTAATTTTGAAACATGTCGGGTTTTTTTTTTTTTTTGGTAATTAACCCAAACCTCAGTGGTGTTTTTGTAATTATTCCTTAAATTAATAGAAAGTGTTTTTGTAACTAAGTTGTAAATTGTTATTACATATTTCAACCCCTACTTTTAGATTCTGATTAAGTTATATATAATCAAAAGCAACAATTGACATTTGAAAGTATTATAACTACTTCTTTCCAGCCCAAAGCCGACAATCACTTTTTTCAAGTGTTTGCAAACAAATATGCATCAAAAGTGAAATATTCTTGTACCTTGATAACAACAACATGATCAGGGTGCTCTCCAGGTTCATAAAGGATGCCATTGCTAGCAACCATGTCATCCACAACATTGCTTTTTGATATCTCCTTCGACCGGAAAGTTTGTGGTGCCGATAGATTCATCCCATCGTTGTTTCCCAAGTGATTATAGCTCACAATCGATGTTGGCTGTTAATGATACCAAACGAAGTAAATCACCATATCATCTTGTAACAATGAAAATGTCATACAAAAAAGGGATAATTACAAAACACCCTTTCAGGTTTGGGCTAATTACAAAAAAATCCAGAAATTTTTGAAAATTACAAGAAACCCCATGAAGTTTGATTTTGTCTGAAATTTAAGGGGGCAATTTTGATATGTTTTTTGCTTGTGAAGGGGGAAAATATAAGACAAAAAAAAAATTCAAGGGTTTTCTTGTAATTTTCAAAAAGTTCTGGGTTTTTTTGTAATTAGCCCGAACCTTAGGGGGATTTTTGTAATTATTACTACCAAAAATTATATTGTACCTTGATAACCAGCTCCAACAAGGAAATCAACCAGCACCGATTTCATCTTGGTTTGACCACTCTTGAAATCATCCCCGCCAATCAAACTGTTCCTCTGAATCGCCAAATCGATCAGCCCTGAAAAAAAATTGAATTTTATTGACCATGGTTATTTACCGATTTTGATAAGTGAAATTCGGGATTAGCTGAAGGGATAATTACAAAATACCCCCTGAATTTGGGCTAATTACAAAAAACCCAGAAATTTTTCAAAATTACAAAAAGCCCCCTCAAGTTTGATTTTGTCGAGGGTAACTGTAATATTGTAGATATGTTTTTTCGTTTATGAAGAGGGAAAATGTAAGGCGTTTTTTGTAGTTTCCAAACACCGTTGGATTTTGTAGTAATTACACGAAACCTCAGGGGGATTTCTGTAATTATCCCTTAATTGGATGGTCTTAGCTTCACAGTTACCTGGAACAAAAGTGTTTTGTGGGCTGCCATTGACAAAGGGAACATTTTCGAGCACACAAGCTATGGCATATAAGGTCGAAGGCGATATTTCCGCCTCGTTTCTCTCCAATGAGGCCATTAGGCTTTCGATTGTATCGTTTAGTCCAACAACAACATTACTGTATCTTTCTGTGTTGGCTGTCCACAATACTACTACCTTGTCCACCTTATTTTTCTCCTTAAAAACCAAACATCAACATAGTTAAAACAAAAAACTTGTTTTTATAGGATTTTATTATAGAAGACGAGTGTTAGTAGAAAAAGATCAAAGCTGAATAAACTTATTTGGTGAATAAGTTTCAAAAGTTTATTTATGTAAAAGAAACTAAAACATAATTCGAATCTAAACCACTCACTTTTCTTTTTAGAAGTGTTTGCAAACACTCCCTTAACCAAAAGCTGACAATCACTTTTTTTAACTAAGTTTCTTAACTTGGACATTGAACAACTTACAAGTAGACCTCATCAAAAAATAGGAACAACAAAAGTGAACTTTTGTATAATATCTTGAAGGCCCAAATTATGCACCTGATGTCTTTGATGACTTGTTGAACTTGTTCTTTCTTGGTTCCTTTGATCACGTTATTGGCACGTGATCCCTGATTGGCCGCGATGAAATCGGGATCGTAGATTCCGGGAGAGGGACCATGTGTTCCATGTAAGGCCTGAGCTGCTTCTGGAGATCAATATCAAATACCTTTGCCCTGCCCATGGCATCAGCCAAATTCATGTTGCTGATATCCCATCCCCCAAACACTATGTCATCCGGGTTGACCTAATATCATTGTCAAAATCATTAGCAAACAATTTATACTATATCCAATAGACTATAGAAATACTCTTGGGGAGTGTTTGCGAAAATTTATGCTTTTAAAAGAAGCGATTAGTTGTAGTAGAAGTGAAAAACATTTGAGAATCAGGAGCTAGTAGACGGTAGTGTTTGCAAATGAAAGTTGAAAGTTGATTAAGTTAATACGGAGTGTTTGGTGAATAATTTGTAAACGTACATGTCACATTTTCAAAATGAATCCAATAGCAAAATCATAAATTCAAAGAATTCTTCTCTACTTTTCGATTCCGATTCAATTACAGTATAATCTCGATAATTTAATACTCGATTAATTAATAACCTCATTTAAATAATACTTTTAGTCGGGCTCGACTTGGGGACAACAAGCAAAATTAATAATTCGCTAATTTAATATCTCGCTAAATTAATAAAATATTGGCAGTCTCAAGGTTACTAATTCATAGAGGTTTAACTTATACATAATCTGAAGTAGATTTAACATTTGAAAACAACAAAAAACTACTTTTTTTATTGGGATAATTAGAAAAACACCCAATGAGGTTTGGACTAATTACAAAAAAGGCCAGAGATATTTCAAAATTATGAGAAAAACCCTCGGGTTTAATTTTGTCTTAAATTTAAGGGTTTACTAAGGGGGATTTTTCAAAACGGTTTTTACTTATGAAGTGGAAATGTTCTTTTTTTTGGCAATTTTCGGAAACCTCATGACTTTTTTGTAATTAACCGAAACCTTAGGGGATTTTCGCAATAATTCAGCTAAAATGTGACAAATCACTTTTTTTAATGGTTTGCAACCACTCCCTAAATTGGAGACAATCACATCACAAGCATATGTCTATAATCACTTTCAATCCACATAAAAATGACAATAGACAACCACAATTATGTGTCAATTCACATAAATCTGCACTGAAAATAGAGAAGCACAAGTATAAAGAGAGTAAGTACCATGGGAAGAAGGCTTTTGAATGGGGCATATATTTCTTCTCCATTAAATGAACCAACTCTGATTGAGGATGCCTGTGTTAATGACCCAAAATAATTGGCCTGTTGCACCTTGTCTTTTGTTGCCCATGAAATCCCTCTGCCAAAATTCCATCAACCCATATCTCAATTTCTTTTTATCACACTTTCTTCCAACAATAAAGGGCCACAAATTATAAATCTTTTCCTTTTTTTTTCTCAATCCAAGAAACAATTTTTATTCATTTAGGATAAGGGATAATTACAAAAACCACCCATGAGGTTTGGAGTATTTACAAAAAAAAAAACCATAGAAGTTTCAAAATTACAAAACATTTTTCTCCTTGAAAAAAACATTTCAAAAACCTCCCTTTACATTCATAAAATATTATAGTCACACTCTTAAATTTAAGGCGGAATCAAACCTCAAGATTTTTTTTATAATTTTATAATCACCCCAAACTTCCAGGGTAATTTCTGTAACTATCCCGAGGGATATTAGAAAATTTCCACAGGTTTAACCTATTACAAAAACAATATTATTTTTCAAAATTACAAATATTACTTTTTAAAGTATTACAAACACCCCTTTGTTTTTTGATATTTGTATTTAATTAATTTTAGACAAATACACACTCCTAGGTGAAATTTGTTGAATAGAAACAAATGTTGAGTAGTGTTTGTAATTTTAAAATAAACTTCCAGGTTTTTTGTAAATATCCCTAAATCCCATTATAAAACTTTTAATCATTCAAAAACAATATTCTTTTTCAAAATTACAAATATTAGCTTAAAGTATTACAAACACCCCCTTGAAATGTATTTAACTGACGAATACCCTCCTCAAGGTGAATTTTGAAGAATAGAAACAAATGTCTGAGTAGTATTTGTAATTTTGATAATAAACTGAGGTTCTTTTGTAATTAAGCTAAATCTAGGGGTAATTTTTGCAATTATTCCTTAAAATGTTTTTTCCTTAATACACAAATTTTAAACAATAACAAAAAGTCTTTCCAAGATTAAACAAATGCCAATGAAATTATATTAAATAATCGATGTAACAAAACTCACTCCCGATTTGCAATGACACCACCAGTAAGCGTTGAGCCATTGTTACCTCCCCATCCAACAAGCATAACCCTTCAAAAATATCCAACCAAACAAATCAAAAAAATTTAATCAAAATCACAAAAACGAAACAGAACAAAATAAAAATCAAATCTTTTTTCATGGGTCCTTTTTTTCTTGATCGATGTTGTGATAAACACAAACATACCCTAATTTGGGAACATGGGTATCAGTTTTGAACTCGTATTGGACAGTCTTGGGCTTGACAATCCACTGGTATTTGCCATTTCTGTTCTCATGAACAAGCTCTGTGGTTTCGTAGTTGTACAGAGAGTGAATCTCACCATCGGTGTACTTAACATTTGGGCTGTCAACCTTGAAACTCTCGATAAACAATTTTTTTTTTTTTTGATTTTAACTGTGATTGTCCCAGAAAGAACTATTTTCTGTTGAGAGAAAAAAGGAGTTTTTAGGAGTGGAGAAGGAAATGTAATGTGTGTGAAGTTTCAGCTGGCACCGAGAGACTTGGCTGTGTACTATATAGGCAAGATGGAGGTACACGTGTCGTGGTATTAGTGGTCTCCACGGCACATCATGAGTTAAATCATGAATTAAATGATTGGTGTTGATTGCAAAATACAAATAGGTTACGGGTTGTCACGCACCGTGAAATTGAGATATCTTCCGCTGCAATTATTGATGGATTGTCTTTGAGAATGAATGGATTATCTTTTGTGAATACGTATATTTGATTTCGCGAAAGATATCCTAGTTTTTGGAGTTTGTTCTTAGTCTTGACTTTACGGTGAAAAGAAGAGAGTGTCATCCCTAAAACCTGGCCTATGGATTAAGTTCCTTATGAGCCCAAGGAAGTTTGTTGCTAATAGCTTGGCATCGGATGGGCGAAGCCACCATAGGACGCGGCTGGATTCGATCTTTGATCTTGTTAAATTTGCGTTGACCGCACCGAAAATTCAATGGCGTCTAATTCATACAAAAAAATTGAATTAAATTTAAAAAACAAATAAATCTTACGTCTTGGCTCCAAATATTAATAATTACCTGGCCAGTTTTGTATATTATGAAAACCCTGAAAGAATTATTGTAGGTACAACATTCATATTTATCTATTTTTTATTTTTTTTTAAATATTAACATTATTTAAAATGAAAAAAAAATCGACCGCACGTGTGAGAAAGTCCCGGCTACGCCCATGGCCTTGGAGGAGAGATGGGCCAATAAATTTCAAATAAAATTTCCCACTTTATCCATTTATATTTATTATTATTATTATTATTATTATTATTATTATTATTATTTAATAAGGTGAGATTACTGGTTGGAGGGATTAGGGAAGATGATAGATTTGAAATAAAAATTAAAAGAGTAAGAGTTAACTTCAATATTCTTATTAATATACTATTTGATTATTGCATTATTATTATTATATTTTGGGTGAAATTTATTTTAGTAAGTTGTATTCTAATTAGTATTTAATTGGAATCGGATAGTGGTCAAGTATCGCATCTCAACAGTTTTAATTGAATGGATAAAATTGCCATTTTTGCTTTATATATATTTTAATCAGATTTTATTTTACATTTAACACACTTTATGTAAATTATTCCTTTTTGGCATTAAATAATAGTATTTTAAATAAGTTTAACTTCTATTATGGTCTTTGTTTTGTGGAAATAATAATTAGTTTGAGCTACTATTGTTTTTAAATAAAATGTTAGTTAAACAATGGTTTTATTTTACATAATAATTAAAGAATGAAAAAAGAAATATAAACAATTATTGATGCCATATTAGGAAATCAATTAATTGATACTATGTTTTGGGCCCACTTGACCTTTACGTGTGGCAAATTAGTGGACCCTGAGTTCTGGGACGTTTAATGGGCCAAGGAGAATGGGACAAAAGGGTTCTTGCTCGAAGGTACTCGAATTAACATTTTGGATGATTTCATCAGTTTCAATTTTTATAAATATTTTGTAAGTCTTAAAAAAATATTCTTATTTACATATTTTGTGAGAATTGTAGATGTATGTAGAAATCTGAACTATTGTCTCAAATAGTGGATTTCTAGATTTCAACCAAATTACTTATTTGGATTTCCAATAAAATATGATTTAGTGGCCACGAGAGAGATAACGTTGGTAAAAGAAGAATAAAAGTATCATGTTTCTATTTAGTGGTAACTTAAATGACATTTTAATTCAGTCTCGTCAACATTCTCTCTCATTACAAGCAGTAAATCATATGGCAAATCCAAGCAATTAATTTGATGGAACTTTGAAAAATCCACAATATTTTCCAACAATGTAAATTTTAGGGAATTGTGTGACAATATTCAACTAATTTTAAAAAAAAAATGGCACAATTCAAACTTAGTTCGAGTCTCTTACTAGTGATAGAACTAAGTTGAATTTTGAGTCCGAATAATATTTTTCAAGCAAGATTAGTTGCAATTTCAACATTTATAACTTTACGATACATTGATTGCATCTTTTACATAATCGCCAAGGGCCCCAGGCCTTATTTTTGTCTATCATTATTAACTTTGAAAATAATGATATCACAATTATATATGTGTTATTTAAAAATCCGTTCTAAATGGGAATGAGATGATTTATAGATACTGGGCCACTCATGGATGACACAAACACACGCACATATAGATATATTTGTGAAAAAATACAAAACAAATAATAAAAACGAAAATAACAGCGTGACAAAAGAAATAATCAGCTGCCACAAAAAAATGTTCACGGGTCATCCATGGTCAAGATTGGCTATACACATTTCTCAAATTTTTAAGGATAAATTACAAAGATTTAACCTTCAAGACTTCAAGTTTAGTTAAATTACAAAAAAAAAAACTCAAATATCTTTCAAAATTACAAATACCTTATTGAGGTTTGTAGTTTTTTAACAAATACCTCCCATTAAGGGTGTAATTTATAAAACAGAAACAAATATAAATAAATGTATTTGTAATTTTGAAAGATAGTTAGACGCTTTTGTAATTAGACAGTACCTAAATATCCAATTTGCTTTGAAATTTTGTAATTGCATTTTTCAAAAGTCCATGGAATTTATCTCCCGTAGATTTAATGAATTATTTTGAACAAATCCCCCGAACCTTCAACCCGTATAAGATCAACACATCCCACACTCGTTTTTTATCGAATATATGAGCTCGATTGGAATATTGGCACCCATCGCCGATTATCAACCGACAAGTGCCATTGGAATGCCGATTCAAATTGATGGTAAATCCCTTATTTCAAATCATTTCGTGTTTCTTCTTCGACTAAAATGGATCTTAGTGTTTACAAGAGAGTATAATGATTGAAAGAGCATAATCTTTTCTTGATACTTTTTGTCTATTAATTATGAACATATTCCTGGATTTTTGTGTGCATTGCCTGATTGTGGGTCACAACGTCATTAAATGTCGTAAGTCCACAACACACGAGGTTCATTATTACTAGGAAAGGGATATTCGGGATAAAGTCGCTCATTTCGCTAATGCTTTGGGGAGATATCGACTCTTCATAAGGAGGTGGGTGAAACTTGATACAAGTGAAAAACAAAAAGGACGATTAAAAGACAACCGATTTTAAGCTTACATCGTTGTTAAACCAAAACTCATTCGATATCCTTGAGGAGCTTGATAAAGATGCTCAAGGAAACAAGGAGCGTTTTTTAATCTATAAACCTCAATCATCGATATTGTTCATAATCGTTCATGATGATCATTTGTTGACAAAAAGAAGACTTTAAATAATGCTATTGAGATAGTGAATAACAAGAACCCAATTAGTAATTACGTGTTAAAACCTAGTGATCCTTCCGAAAGTTTTAATTCGACTATACTTTCTGAGAGCTTTCAAGCCAAGACAACAACAACCCCAAAGAGGTGGTCCGATATGGTGGACGACGAAGAACAAGATGAAGAACAATCAATTAGACGCTTTAAAGACCAAGCTTGGGCGACTTTTCAACTACTCCACTTTTTCACTCATTTTTAAATTATTGGCCATGAAGAATATGGACATTTTAGCTCGAGGATCCTCTGTTTCACAAGATACATCGATCATCAAGACGATTCTCGAAAGACGTGCAAACGCAACAAATAACAATTCCACTTAAAATCCTTGGACATTTTGTCCTTCACTTAAATTCTTTTTAAGTTATTTTTGTAATTTTTAATCATTTTTGCATTGTTTTTCTTACTAACACGATTTCGGATGACTTTTTTTTTTCTTTTTATATATTCTCATTTCACTAAAAAAAAAAAAAAGGGTCTTTTTTTAATTAACTCTAAATTTTGTAATTCTCAGCTGCTTTCAGGACCAAGAAGTTTGGGGAAATCATGACCGTAGATTTATGAATTATTTTGCATCAAATTTTTTTCTGGAACCTTCGACCTTGGGATTCGCTAACAAAACACCACACTTTTTTATGAGGTACAACTCCATTCCGATTAGGAAGTACAATCACTTTCAGAGGACCAGAGCACCATATTCCGCATTAATTAATGGTCCACTTTTATTTCAAATAATTTCATGTTTCTTCTTCGACTAAATATGTTTAATGTTCAATAACTCGATTATGGTTGAAACATAAATCAGTTTCTTGATACTTAATTTTTATATTAATTGTTAAAATTTCATTTTGGCCTCTAGCTATATGTTCTTCATCTTTTATTATCATAATTATAATTATTACTAGGGACATTATATAAAAAAACTAGAGATTTTAAAGCATTACAAAAAAAAACCATTTAAGTTTGATTTGTCTTACATTTTCCCCTTTCAAATGCAAAAATATTTCAAAAGCTCCACTTTTTACGTTAATCAAAATATTACAATTCTGTGAAAACACTTAAATTATGACAAATCATATTTCAAGAAGTTTTTCGTAATTTTCAAATGACTTTTTTTTAAATTTTTCCAAACATTAGCAAAAATGTTTTTTTGGTAATTATCTTATTATTAATGATGATTGGGCCTACACCTTCCTAACAAAATGTTAATTTTCTCGACATCCAAATTTGCTTCCAAACTTTCTCAATTAAAAAAAAAAAAAATTTGCTTCAAACTCTTGAATACAAGATATATTAATGGGGCTTAAATCCAAACTTGGTACTTTTGGGCTTGATCATTCATTTCGTTCAGTTTATTGGGCCATATATAGTTTAGATTTAAGAAATTTCGACACTATGGAGCTAGCCATTTTTTACTTGGTTAAAGATTTGGGTTTTTGCCTTATCTTCATTCTTTTTAATTTTTTAATATTGATTTAGGTCAGAGATCATCTTCGGATCACAGACTCTCGAGTAATCGGGTTCTTGGATCGAGGACCTGGAAGGAGAAAATACACGTTGAACAACCGAGATGTTAGTCTCGACTTTCTTCTCCGATCCAAATCGATCAAGCTCTTAAAGGTACGGAAAGCAAAGAAACAGTAAAAGTGTGATTTAAAAGTGAGTGAATGAATATTTGACAGGGTATTTATAAGAATTCTCAACACATGTGAGAATTATTGTTTTTGTTAGTTTCATCCTAGTTGTTTAATTATACTTTGTCTTAGTTTAAATTAATGATTCTCCTGCACACTGGGTCAAATTCTTTTATCAGGCGTGTTGGTTTTTGGGTCTTCAGACCCAATTGGACGACCTCGCAGGGTTTCCAAGGCAAAAGACCTCACTGCCTATATCAAATATATAAGTCGAATGTTTATCTAATTATAGAAGCTATAAACTATCTGAAACTGCAAATTTTATTTTTTTTTCCAAAAAAAGTTGAAAACTATTAAGGATATTGTAGTTCCCACCTTTTGGTATAATAAATTCCACTTATATAGTCCAAACAAAATAAGACAAATAAATGATATATTCCCACCCTAATTGTAGTTGTTTTACTTTTGACTCCAAAACTAGGGTCCAAATGGCTTGAAAACAGACTTGTACACTACCCAAATATATAAACTAACATTCACAATACACTTAAGAAATAATCTAAACTTAGTTTTCATCACCAACAAACTACTAAAAACAACTCAATCATTTAAAGACTATTGTTTTGTTACTAGTTTCATTATGAGTATATATATTTGTAACCTACAATGTTGCTAGATGTGGCTGAAAATCTTTGAAAAAAATAAAAATAAAACAAATGTGCTTTAATTTGCCATACACAATCAAAAAGGGCAAATTCATAATTGTTAGGAAAGGGAATGATGAAGAGAAGGAAGAGATAGGATTATTGGTGAAGGAGATTGATAAATGGAACAACAAAAGAGACATAAAGGCCACACAAGGAGATAAAGAAGATGATGATGTTAAATCCAAGAACAAATGTTGTTGATATTTTTGCTTGCTCGATTTCTATTGCGTATTGTTGATGGTGTAAGTGATCGTTTACTCAATTTGTCGTCAAGAATAGTTTGTTTTTGTAGAAAATGTCGCGCGAATTTAACCTTGTTTACTTATTTCTTCTTAGTTACGTTCATCCTTTTGTACGTTCTTTGGTCTTTAATGGATTTGTATGAAATCGAAGTAATGCGTACCTCAAAATATACGATTTTTAAGCTAGACATAAGGTTTGGTTCGTTATTTGGATCTTCTGTTCTAATTTGGCGTTTTTTTAATATTTCAACATACAAATACATGTCAAATATGTATTTAAGAAATAATTTGTACGTTTGTTGGGTGTAAAGGTATTTGTGATGTGATATACGAGATGAAACACCAAATCAGAGATAAACCAAACTGAATAGATATGAACTAATATTTTCTGCGCATTACTAATTTCAGCACTTTGGATAGCTTTATCATATTTATCACTAATTATCTGTAAAATTAAAAAAATAAAAATGCCATCATAAAAGTAATTGAAACCACCTCAAGGATGAAATGGGTAAAATAAAAGAAGAGCCTACCAAAGCAATGGATTACTCTAGTGGCCACAACTATTTTCAACGATGCCTAAAATCCAGGGGATAATTGTAATATTTATCTACAAACTAAAGGATTATTTTGAAAGAATGAAAAAATGCATTATTTAATTAAACATTGTTTTCCCTATCTTGGAAATATAGCTTTGATTTGGAGCAAGAGACCATAATTGAGCAGCCAAGATAATGCATCCGAAGAATAACCACTCGACCACTTATCGATTCTTGCTATACTCATCGAATCAACGATTTCGAATGCTTCAAAAAATTGTTAAGAGGCTGGCTTTTGGCATATGAAAATATGTTCTTCACTCTATCTGTCATCTGTTCACATATTTCAAACAGGCAAACTAGTAATTATTCTGAAATCCAGAAATTGTGTCGAATTTTCATTTAAAAAATAAAGGGATAATTACATAAAACCCCCTGAGGTTCGGGCTAATTACAGGAAAACCCGAGATTTTTTAAAATATTGCAAAACACCCATTGAGGTTTGATTCCGCTTACATCTTCCCCTTTCATAAGCAAAAAACATTTCAAAAACCCCCTTAAATTTCAGACCGGGTTTTTTTTGTAATTTTGAAACATCTCTGGATTTTTTCGTAAATTGCCCAAACCTCGGGGGTGTTTTTGCAATTATCCCAAAAGTAAAAATTGCTAAAAAGAAGACCTTTCCCAGACTCTGTCTTGCATAAGGGACAGCCCTCTGATGTGCAACAGAAGTTGATGGAGGCGATTTTCGGCTTCTTTCTTCTCTGTTATTTGATAATTTACCTCTGATTGCTGAAGGCTTTTCACTGATCATCAAAGTATCAGGATTTGATTGCTGGGAAAATTTGAAATTCCAGTTAGGATTGTAAACGAATTGAATGGAGTCGAATATATAATAGGGATAATTACAAAAACACCCTGGGGTTTGGACTAATTACAAAAAAAAACTAGAGATTTTTGAAAATTACAAAAAAAAAAAACATTGATTTGATTTACATTTTCCCTTTCATAAGCAAAAAAACATATCAAAACCCCTAATATTTATGAAATAGTACAGTTAGCCCCTTAAATTTAGCACATAATCAAACATG
Source organism: Rehmannia glutinosa (assembly GCA_016081115.2). Taxonomy (NCBI): domain Eukaryota; kingdom Viridiplantae; phylum Streptophyta; class Magnoliopsida; order Lamiales; family Orobanchaceae; genus Rehmannia; species Rehmannia glutinosa. Next base: position 313,511 of record JABTTQ020001121.1, on the reverse strand, counting down.
ATGAGAGTTTTTTTTTTTTTTGTAATTTTGAAACATCTCTGGATTTTTTTTTTTTTTTGTAATTAGCCCAAACCTCAGGGTGTTTTTGTAATTATCCTATATATATAATATTCAAACTTGTTTGCATTTTCATTGAACTGTTTGAATTTTCATTGAACTGTTTGAATTTCTTTAATTATTGAATTGGGCTTAGCATGTAATTTTTTTCCAATCGAGCTCGAGCTCAAATATCGAACAAAAATGTGTGCGTTGGTTCGTTAACATAAAGAACCAATTAGCTCAAACAAACTTTTAGAGATTGATCTCGGGTCAAGCACCGAGTAGTTTAGTTTGCGTTTTAGCCCTTTCTCGTGCTGTCTTAGTACACTTTTGGGATCATATACTTAAAAAAGGAAAATTGCTTATTATACATACCAGTAAGCTTCTGCTTCTTGTAGTTACATTTGGGCTGTTTTGCCATTGCCCATTCAATACACCTGGGGGCAGGCTTGATTCCTAAATTAAGTTGAATTAAAGCCCACAAATGCAATTATTATTACAGTGTTTGTTGAAGGGTGAAACATAAGTATTTATTAAATTAAAAATTTATAGAATGAATATATACCAGCAGAAGTACAGTTGCACAATGCTTTAAGACTTCCAAATTCATTCTTACATCCTCCAAGCTCCTAAACATCATAACAAGAATACATGTCACTAAAAAAAAAACAACAACAACAACAGGGATAATTACAATAAACCCCCTGAGGTTTGGGCTAATTACTGTTTCAAAATTACAAAAAAACCCCTCAAGTTTGCTTTTATCTTAAATTTAAGGGGCAAATGTAACATTTCTATAATTATCATGGGTTGTTTTGAAATATATTTTGTTTATGAATAAGGGATATTTGTAATTTTGAAAAATCTCTGGGTTCTTTTTTGTAATTAGGCTAAACTTCAGGAGTATTTTTGTGTTCTCAAAATTTTTGTAATACCTTAATAGGGATTTAACTTGTAATTTTGAAAGACAATTGGATTGTTTTGTAATTAGGGTAAACTTTAGGGGTAGTTTTTGTAATTTACATGAATAGGGGGTACTTGTTAAGCTAAATACAAACTTGTAAGGGTGTTGTAATACCTTATTGGGGGTATTTAAAGATGACTGGACTTTTTTGTAATTAAGGTAAACCTCAGGGGAAATTTTTGTAAATTACCCTAAGAGAATCGACTTAATTCCATTGTTTGAGAAATACACATACCTATGCTTTTGCTGGCCAAGACCAAAATAAGCTGCCAATGTTGCCATCTAAAACAAAAGTAGAAAAACCAAACAGAACAAAATATCATTTTTGGAAATGTAACATTATGTTAGAAATATGTATACAACTACAAGAATGTCTCAAATATTAGGAATAATTACAAAAACACCCCTCAAGTTTGGACTAATTAAAAAAAAACCCAAAGATGTTTCGAAATTAAAAAAACCCCATCAGGTTTGATCACGCCTTAAATTAATTTTAAGGGGGTAAATGTAGTATTTTTATAAATATCAGGGGTTTTGATATGTTTTTTTACTTATGAAGTGGCAAATGTAAGATGTAATCAAAGCTCAATTGTAATTTTCATAAACCTTTGGGTTTTTTTATAATTAGCCCAAACCTCAGGGTTTTATGTAATTATCCCCAAATATTATTACAAACTTCACAAACCTTCATATTTCCAGCTCTCCTCCCAAATTTCTCAGTTAACACCCCCAAAGAATCAACGATCCCCACCGGGACAGGCGCGGGCCGGTTAATCCGTGCAAACGCTTCTCTAATCCGAACGCAATCGAACCGTTGGATGTTATGTCCAGCCCATATTCTCCCATCAAGAATGCTGAAAATCTTATCAGCAACTTCGTTAAACAAAGGCGCTTTGGCGACGGCCTCACGGGTTATTCCATCGGACCGCCTGATCTAACGGGCACAGAGGATAAATCCTCTGGCCTGATCAGGGTACAATAGCTCTCCAGCTCAACTAACTTCTTCGGACAAACGACGATCGCGCCAAATTCTAGGACGCGGAATTTTTGTCCGGTTTTGATAGGAACCGTTGTTTCTAAATCGAAGAAAACGATTTCTGAGACACTGTTTTCGTTGTTATTGTTGTTGTTGTTGATATAGGAAATGGCCATTTTTGGGGATGATTGTGTTTTGATTTTTTTGTGGTTTATGATAATTGTGACATTTTGTTGGAGTTTAAATGCAGGATGAAATGAAAGAATGCTAACAAGATGGCACAAGAATATATTCTTGACATGCATATAGGAGATTGATTGTATTGTAAATCAAGTTAAGTTTAGTTTTTGTGTTGGGACAAAGGGTGTACAACTTTTCTATACTTGGTCTTATAGTATGTACACATTTTATTGAATGGATTAAGGTTTAGATATTATGTGGATAATTACAAAAAGGACCCTGAGGTTTGAAGTATTTACAAAAAAACCCAGTGAAGTTGCAAAATTACAAAAATTTGATTGTCGTACATTTTGGTAGCGGTGGCAGTTTGAGGCATGACATGATTGAGCAACACGAACACGACACGAAGTTATAAGATTTGGATTGGGGCTTCGAGTTCGGGTCATTAACGGGTTTGGGTCGTTAACAGGTCGACACAATAAGAACCGTTAAAAATTGAGTTGAAATCGGGTTGACCTGACGATAAGACCCGATAAGGCACGACAATTTTTTAAGTATCGATAATTAATTATTTGTATATGTAATTTATTGGTAATTGACTATATATAATTGGTTATTTCTACTGGTAATTTAATTTATTAGAATATGTTCTAAGTATCAAATATAAAAATAAAAGTTAAAAAAATCATATATTTTATTAGTTAATAGGCTAACAGACCTAATGAAATAAAATTAATATTTTTGCTTATTGTGTTTATCGTGCCGTGTCATGTTTTTTTGCACTTTATCATGTTAGATTAAATTTTATGTGCGATAATATTATTGTGTTGTGTTCGTCTTGAGCATGGTATCGGGTTGGTTGGTAGATTCCTGGGAAAGGGCAGTAATACAAGAAAAGTACGTCTAATTCCTGCTTCGTTGGCTTTCCGTGAATGAATAGGGAATAACATTACTACAAAAATGGGATTCATGGGATTATAACACGTTAACTCAGTTTTGACTTGTTGAATTGGGCCACCTTTTTTATTTTATTATTTTACTTTTTAACATCGTAAAAAATTAAGAAATAAATATTATTAATTAGTTGTGAGAAAATTTTCAATTTTTTCAATTTTTGAGAGAAAAAAATTTAGAGAGTGATTGTTTGTGAAATAAGGAGTTTTTAAAAAAATAAAAACTCATTTCTTTTTAAACTTAATTTATTTTTCTTTTTTATTTTTAAACTTCTCAATACCCAACTATAGAATTTATTTCTCTCTTCCTCCTATTCATATAAATAATTTCAGTAAATTATTAATTATCACAATTTTGCTATTTTTATCTTAATCTTGATAACAAAATGTATAAAATAAGATTCATATTGCTTATTTTTTGTTCACTTTTTTATTTTTTATTCAATTTTCTTACATTATGTTTTACATTATTATTTCTACAAAAATTCCACAAACAATCAATATCTCTAAAATATTTCCATCACATCAATACAATTATTATTTTTCTCTATATATTCTATTTTTGCTTTCAAAAAAAAAAAAAAAAATTCACCACTATTCGCTCGAGTATGAAAATTGACAGAACAAAAACACAACTATTCACAGCCTTAGATCTTTGAGTTTCAAGTTTCAACCCAACAATTAAGAATTAATGAACAAGAACGAAAAATTTGAAGTAAATTTAGAGTTGTTTGGTGTTATTTTGGTTCAAAAACTTTCTTCTACCAAAATTAAAAACGTGTTTGTATTTTTGCAAAAATGTTTATCAATTATTTCATTATTTACCAGTAACTACAACAAAACCTTTACAAGTCATCTACACTTGAAAGTATCTATATTAAGCAAAACAAAATATCTATAATTGAAAATATCCCCCAGAATGTGACATTATTTTTGAACAAATTCTCCACAAGAAAACGTGCTCGATTGGGCACCTCCCAAGTACCTTGTGATTTTAACATGTGTTCCGTTTTGAATTAAACTACCGGGACATCTGCCTGGGGTGAAATTGTAATTACAATAAAATTACAAATACGACAAATTATGATTCTAACGAACCGGAGTTAAACATGAACGGTAGGCTTGATGGAGGCGAGTGCTTCCTTAATTCTTTCAAACGCTGCCTGCAGAGTGTCGAGGGACGCTGCATAGGAGATGCGAATGCATGTATCATCTCCGAACGCATCACCTGGGACGAGAGCAACCTATACAACGAACAATAATTTGTACCATTATAAGAGTAAAAAACGCAAATAAAACGAACAAAATCAGTGTCATTTCTAAGGATTCGATCCAGACATCATGCAACTAATGTTCGGTTTTCTTAAACAGAGTCGTCTGAAACAACACTTCCATAGGCGGCCGATTTTACGCATTCTAGGGTCGATAGATGGTCATCAACTTTAATTCAATAGTAACTATGTATAACCTGGTGTCAAACTGGATAACACATATTAGAGATAATTACAAGTATTGCTATTGCAATTTAACCTAATTACAAAAAGAACTCGGTTATCTTTCAAAATTATGAATAATATCCTTAACAAAATTTTGCAAAGGGATAATTACCAAAAAAAACCCAGAGAAAGTTTCAAAATTAGAAAAGAAAACACCAGGGTTTGATTCTGCCTTAAATGTAAGTTAAGGGGGTAACTATAATATTTTTACAAATGTAAAAAGGGGTGTTTGAAATGTTTTTGCTATGAAATGGATAGCAGTGTAATAAATAATCAAACCTCAGGGAGGGTTTTCGTACTTTTAAAAAACCTTTGGGCTTTTTTTGTTATTAGCTCAAATCTCGGGGCTAGTTTTTGTAATTATCTCTATTAATTGTACCTGTTTCTGTTTGGGAGGGGGGGGAGAGTAGGGTATTTGTGAAACAAATACAAACCTCAAGGAGGTAGTTGTAATTTGAAAAGATAATTGGATTTTTTTTTTTTGTAATTAGGATAAACCCCAGGGGTGGGTTTTTATTTGAATTCTATTTTCATCATAAACACATGCATTTCTTACTTGAGCTTTGTCGAGCAAATATCGGCACAAGGACTCGGAACCGGTGATCGCACCGAATCCATCAACCGTCGAGCCATAATAAAAACTGAAATCAAGAAAAAGATAGAAAGCTCCCTGCAAGAGGACACCAAACGATCACGGACATCAGTACCAAGACACAAAACCGACATTTCCACTAACACAAAATAGCAAGACTCGTTCGTGTAACAAGTCGAGTTATTACCTGAGGCTCTGAAATTTTCACGCCCTCCAATTCCCCGAAGCTCTTAACGAGAAAGTCTCTCCTCTCACGAAATGCTTTAACCATAGTCGAGACTGCTTCTCCGCCTGCATAGCCCAATCCTAAAGCGGCAACAGCTGCTTTTTGTGATATGCTGCTGGCACCTGAAGTGGACTGTGTTGCAACAAAGTAGTGAAAAGTTGTTTATGAAGAAAGAACTAGTATATAATTAGGGATAATTACAAAAACTACCCTGAGGTTTGGGTTAATTACAAAAAAGCCCAGAGATGTTTGAAAATTACAAAAAATCCCGTGAGGTTTAATTCCAATATTTTTACAATTGTAAAGGGAGATGTTTGAAATGGTTTTGCTTATGAAGGAGTAGAGTGTAATACAAAATTAAACCTTGAGGAGTTTTTTTGTAATTTTAAATAACTCGTGTTTTTTTCGTTGTAATTAACAAGTTGTTACGAATAATAGTTAAAACACGTTGTTAGCAGATACAGCCATGCAGCCGGCGCACACATACAAATGTATGAAGAAAATAACCATTTTTTCCTTTTCCTAATACAGTGCATTAGATGGCCAACCATACCCAGTTTGGTTTCTGCATGATAGACACCAATTTTACGGAAGCTCGGATTTTTGTATAATTCGAACTTTTAACATAGTATACCTATGCTTAGGACTCACTATAGTGCAACCAGAATTCAAAGAAATCATTATTTCCCATTCGATATGAGATCCGGCTTTCAGGTTGAACCGTGTAAAATGTTTGTTCAATTGTGTCCATGGTGGAGTTGTAAGTAGGGATAATTAGATAAACCCCCTGAGGTTTAGGCCAATTACAAAAAAACACAGATTTTTGAAAATACAAAAAAACCCTTAAGGTTTGATTCCACTTAGATCTTTCCCCCTTCATAAGCAAAAATTTCAAAAACCACCTTGATATTTGTAGAAATATTACAATTAACCCCTTAAATTTAAGACAAAATCAAAGATGAGGGGGCTTTTTGTAATTTTGAAACATCTCTGGATTTTTTTGTAATTAGGCCAAACCTTGGGGGTGTTTTTGTAATTATCCCTTTTAAGTAATGTGGGCTGTTTAATCTACATTTGGAAATACGCCAGGTTGAAATAGGCTCCCAAGACAATTATAACTCTTTTGATACAAATAAACCTTAAACATTTTGCATACTACGGATCAAACCAATAAAAGCCGAATTAGTTTAACATATTTACCTGCATCCTATATGATATGCATATGAAACCTCAAATATGAAGACACGGACAACGATCGACATCTCAATGAAGTAATGGGTACGTGTGTATTACATAACACCTCTCTGACTTTATCTAGTCTTAGCTAAGGACCTTAAGGCGAGGTTTAAAAACCTTTGCAATAAAAAAGCAAATAATTGAGACTGCTAAACAAAAGATCCGATCGTTAAAGGATGTGAGGATAAAAAGCACTTCAAGTATCGAAAAATTATTAGACAAAGCGCACTTGATTTGTACCAATTGTTGGAAAGCATGTATAGCACATGTGTACATGTACCTGACTTTGGATCTTCCCACATGCAGCAACAAAGTGTTTCGGACCAGCAAGATACCCGAGTCTCCAACCAGTCATGGCAAAGGCCTGTGCAAGTAACATAACAACAAAATCAGACCTCTAAAGCTGTAATGGCCAAAATATAAAGGGATAATTACAAAACTTACCCCTGAGGTTTGTTGCAATTACAAAACAATCCAGAGGAATTTCAAAATTGCCAAAAAAAAAATCCCCGAGGTTTGGTTCTGTCTGAAATGTAAACTAAGTAAACTGTAATACTTTTACAAATGTATGAAGGGGTAGAGTGTAATGCGGAATCAAACTCCAAAGGGAATTTTTATAATTTTCAAAAACTTCTGGATTTTCTGTATATTAGCTAAAACCACGGCGGTAGTTTTTGTAATTATCACAAATATAAATTCCAAATAGTACAATTACCTTTGAAAATCCATTTACAGTCAAAGTTCTATCCCACATGCCCGGCAAAGATGCAAAGCTTGTGTGAGTTGCAGGGGCATAAATGATATGTTCGTAAATTTCATCAGACAGAACCTGAGAGAAAAAGCTAAAAAAGTCAAAGCCAGAAAATAAATTCAAACCAGCCGCCGGTTGATTCCCGGCAAATTGGTTTAATTTGCAAAACCTACCAGAAGCCTCGGATGCCTCGCCACAATTTTGGCAATTTGTTCAAGCAATTTACGCGGGTAAACGGAGCCTGTCGGATTGGACGGAGAGCAAAGAATCAACAGTCTTGATTTCTCACTCAGTTTAGATTCGAGAAGCTTTGGATCTAAAAGAAAATTTTCCGATATGGGCGTAGGAAGTATCACAGGGGTCGCATCGGCCAGCCTTGCCATTTCTGGGTAGCTCACCCAAAACGGCGCCGGAATGAGAACCTGCAGAAGTTATTCTCAGTAGGGAGCTGGCCAAGTTCGGCATTCAAGACTTTAAGGCGAGAAAAACACGATTGCAACAAACTTTAGAGTTTATATTTGCATTATCTGGCTTCATCCGACATCATCAAGTACAAAGGCTAATTTTGTGAATATGTTTCTCCATTATTCGGTTTTCTAATTTATTAAAAATATGGAAACTTCCGTGAAAATAGACAAGAAGTTCGGTGAGCAGCATGTCCCCAATTCAATCAATGTCTCGACGAACAAAAGGACTGGATAAGATAATGTGATCGGAGAAATGTGCCATTTTGCATCTTTATATAGAGAATTTTGAGACTGACTTCACAGTATATAATTCTGGCTAAAACACGAAATTTAGACGACTGAGCTTTCCGCATTACTGTTTTTTGGCCGGATTAAAGCCGAAGCTGATTTTATAGTTTTTAATGCAAGGAAAATAATGATTTTTTTTATAAAAAAAAAAACAAATCAGATTTTCCAAATATGAATGCAAACAATTTACGTGCCATAACATGAAATAATAAACAATTTAACAAATAATCGAACAACTCAAACTCTTGTTTCATCTCCAATCAAACCGAAACTGAGCACACGAGTTTTTGTTTACAAAAACAGCCAGGACACAAACACCTACCAATTACTTTATCAATTACCATTACGAGATAAACGGGAAAAGTTCATCTACTGTTTTAAGTAGTTAAAGATATACCTCATCTCCAGGGGAGCAAACCGCAAGAACTGCCTGAAGAATACTCTGTTTTGCCCCATTACTCACCAAAATCTGATCAGGTGTATAAGATATCCCATTCTCCTCTGTTATACAAGAAAATTAGGATTGTGTAATCAACATATTAGACAAACTCAACAAGTGCCGCAATATTACCTTTTAGCTTGTGACAAATAGCTGTCCGGAGTTCCAAGGTTCCCGCGTTTGGAGTATACCTCGTGTATCCTTCACGAATTGCATTTATTCCAGCCTAGATTGTAAAAGAAACAAAAAAAAAAAAAAAAAAAACGTGTAAGCAACACAAACATTATTCCATAGATTTCAAGAAACACAAAGATCAAATTTCTTTAGCATTTGACAAATTACCTCAGCAATTACTGCAGGAGTATCAAAATCGGGCTCTCCTGCAGCTAATCGAATAACCGCACACTGCTGGAGTATCAAAATCAGGCTTCCTGCTGCAACAGGCACACCGGCTTGTGCAAGTGCAGTTGCCTGGTCTGTAATAGCCACCGTCTTCGAAGGCTTGACTGAATTTACTCTAGGGCTAAGAGTGATATCAACTTCCATTGTGTCTGAGCTGATCTCCGTCTTCACTACTGCACTAACTCTCTGCAAATGTTGTTGTCTTGTACGAAACGATCTATCCAGATATAGAAGTGAAGTTAGATTCATAAGGATAGTTGCTAGCAGTATGTAGATCGAATAGAAATCGGGGTGGAAATCGGACCAAGTTACTCGATGCTCGACTCAACGAGATCGATCGTTAGAAGCTTGTTTTAGCTTGATTCGTTAACATAACGAACCAAGCTTGAACACAATTTCGTTCAATAAAATATAAAGCTCGGGTTTGAGCTCGATTCATGTTCTCCCCAACTAAATCTCGTTAAAGCTCGACTCCATTAATGATCAAACCAAGCTCAAACACAGTTTTTGAAGCTCGATAAAAATTCAAACAAGCTTGAACAATACTATGACCAACTTAGAAATCAGACAATCGATTTTACACTCCTAATTAGAAAGCATTGATCAATAAAACAAGGGGCAAGTCGATAAACCGGAGCTGATCTCGAGGCAAGATTTTCCATTCCAATTAAAACCACAACAATATACAACAGAAATACAGAACCATGATCTTTTAGTTAGTCTAGACATCAATACAAGAGTAATAGGAATGTTTTTGCTGCAGATCAATAAAAACAAAATGAATTGGCAAGTTTATTTGACATTCAAACATGAGAATAACACAACATTAAGCATTAAAAACTTGACTTATATACCTAAGCAAATCCAGCATTTATCGTTCAATATTTTATTTAAGGAAATTAACAATTTATTTTTTTTAAACAAACCAACGAACCAGAAAGGGCAGAGGTAAAATCAGAGCAGTAAATGGGAAGCCATAAAATTAAAAAAAATATACAATTTTATTTTACTTTATTGTAGAAAAAAAGAACGAGCCACTACCATAATGATTCCAGCCAAAATCTTGAAAACCCATTACTCTAAAAAATCAAAAGATCCCAAAAAAAAAAAACCACTTCATAAAATCTCTGAAAATCATTGATAGAAAATCACAGTAATTAAACGACCAGATATTAGAAAAAGGAAAAAGTGGCTTACTTGAGCGAGAAAGACTGCAATTGGGAAGAAAAAGAGAGTGATTTAGAAACCCCCAGTTGAGATTTTTCAAGCTGGGTCTGTACGGATGCAATGCTTGATGAGGCCTGCAGAGAATAAGAGGAAGATGCTGCCATCTATTTGTCTGAAAAGTTTGGTGGGTTCGAAATAAAATATTGAAAAAATTGAGTCTTAAAATGGGAAAAATGTGAAACTGGAAAAACAAGCTTTATTTATATGGTGAGAATGGTTGTTGAAATGGAGTTTGGGTTGGTGGGGATGACGGAGTTGGGGTAGTTGAAATGGTGGTGGCTATGGCCAATGGGTGTGTGTCCATGCCACCACTTGGGTGTACCACCTTAAGTGGGTGGATCCACCCTTAAATCCACACACACCCAGGTGTGTGTATGTGTGACAATCGAGGTGAATCATGCGATCCACCCACTTTGGAAGACCTGGGTGCCAGATGGACAAGACGGCCAATGGCCAGAGGAGGACTAACTACTAAAAAGTAAAAACCCCAGTGAATGAGAAAGAAAAAGGGGTTGGTGAATATTGTAAAAACAAAGGGATAATTACAAAAACACCCCTAAGGTTTGGGTTAACTACAAAAACAGACCAGAATTCTTTGAAAATTATAAAAATCCATTGAGGTTTCTTTGCCTTTACATTTTTCCCAAATGATTATCGAAATATTTCAAAAATCCCCTAATATTTGCAAAAATATTACGCTTATCTCTCTTAAATTTAAAACAAAATGAAACTTGAAGAGTTTTTCTGTATTTTTTAACATGTTTGGTTTTTTTGTAATTAACCCAAACCTCAGGGGTGTTTTTGTAATTATCCCAAAAACAAATTACCATTACTATTTTAGACTTTAGTGTGAATCAAGATTTATTTCTTTTTATGTGACAAATCCTTTTAGCGTTTTATGAATATTTACTAATAAAAAATTAAATATATTCAATAAATGCATGTTTTTTTTTTTGGTGTTTATGTCTAGGGAGGATGTCAACTGGCGAGGACGGGGATCGATCCCCATCTCGGTCCACGGTCGCGGCAAATCCCCTCTCCTTCAATGTGAAACAAAAGGAAAAAAAAGATTCCCCATCCCTGTCCCGAAAAAGCGGCCCCTCGTTTTTTCTCTTTTTTGCAAAAAAAAAACTAATATTTATTATAAAAGTTATTTATTTTAAATATTTAATAAACATATAAATTATATAAAACACTCATTATACAAAACAAATTGTTTTTTTTTTATCATTTTATGATATATAATATGGACATATTTATAATATATTATATATATTTAAAATATTATATTGCATATATAAAAAATCTAGGCTTGATTTATACTCCAAAATTAATATGGCAACTTGATATACATGTATCAATAATTCGCTATGCGGTAGAATAAAATAAAACACCATCCCGAAATAAGATCACATCCGCTCAGCTTTGCCCCCTCTTAATGGGATTCATATTTTGCATCTTGACTATGGAAATAATGTGCATCCATATACATATTTGCCATTAATAGGTATTTATGGCCTGTTGATACCTTTTGGTAAGGTGAGAAACAAACACAACCAGATTATGAGCCCACTAGCAATAATCTGTTATTTCCTATGATGGATCTCTTTAAAGTTGTATTTGAACGGAAGGATTTGGATTTGAGGCAATGATTTAGAGGATTTAGAATATACCGCAATGACTCGAAAATAGCTTAATAGCTTAAGATATTGCTTTAAAAACGAGTGATTTCAAGTCCATTGTATTATGAAATTATTGAAACAAGCTTAATGGATTTATTGTTAAGGATTTAATGTCATTAACATCAAATCATCACTATAAGTGAAGCCTAAGACCGGAAGAATGGCTTTTTTTTGTGCAAAAAAGAAAAGAAAAAAAAAGGATCATTTTAATTCATGAACTGTAATTGTACAAGCTAATATTAAAATATACAAGGGATAATTAAAAAGACATCCCTGAAGTTTGGGTTAATTACAAAAAAAAACCAGTCATGTTTCAAAATTAAAAAACCCCTTCAAGTTTCGTTTAAGGGGGTAAATGTAATATTTTTTGTAAATGCCAGGGGTTTTTGAAATATAATCACTGTAAGACTAATCAAACCTCAAGTGATTTTTGTAATTTTCAAAGAACTCTGGTTTTTTTTGTAATTAGCCCAAACCTTAGGGGTGTTTTTGTAATTATCCCAAAATACAAAGTAGAACCATTCTAACAGCATCAAAGCAACATAGGATTATCTGCTCCATATGTCATGAATCACTATCATTATACCACACCTATATAAGAAACAACATTTTATTGATGTAATGATTTCTTTTCAATATTGAACAAAATCAACCCCTCTTCCATCTTTTCAATATTGTCTCATTGAACTTGGAACACACACCAATCTTGACCAAGTATTTGATTTGTTGCAAGCTGCTGAAATATACTAACTTTCAAAATTTCAACCATGTGAAGAACACAATGCTTTATGCCGAAAAACTAGGCTATGTCATTGTTGGCTTGCTTTTGCAACGCCAGAGTCTCGATTTGGTTTATTTCCAAATTTGGTACTCCATCGACCGATGATTTAGAAGTCTCGCATTCTGATCTTTAGTTGGTACACGTTTGGTTTCCCACAACTTCGCAGATTTGCCGATTGCAAGAATGAGCTCGAGCTGTTTTTGCTGTTGCTCCTACATGATAATCGACAAGGAATAGAAACCGATTAACACAATCTTTGTACTTTTGACTTTTTATGTTACCATAAGAATATGACAAGAGAGAGTAGTAGAGAGATTGTTTTTTCACAAAGGAATCTGTGAATTCTTTCAATTTATGAGTTCAAGGGATAATTACAAAAAAAAACTCAGGTTTGGGCTAATTACAAAAGAACCCAAAGGTTTTTTAAAATTAAGAAAACCCCTTGGTTTGATTTTTGAAATGTTTTTTGCTAATTATGGGAGAAAATGTAAGACGGAATCAAACCTTAAGGGGAGTTTTGTAACTTTCAAAAATCTCTGGGTTTTTTTTGTAATTAACCCAAACCTCAGGGGTGTTTTTGTAATCATCCCTAAGTTGAATGAACAATATGTACCTGCATAGCCAGCAGAACCTTTTGAATTTCACCGAGTTCCTTCTCCAGAATGTCTTCTTGTGCTGCCAATGCTCGTGTGACCTCAGAATTCTTCTGAGCCAATGCTGCTGTCTGAAAATAATACACAAAAAGTTCGAGGATTATATTTGCATGACAATAACCCCCTCTTGAGGGTGCGATTCGTAAAATAGAAACAAATATCAAGAGGGTATTTGTAACTTTGAAAGATAACTGAGTTCTTTTTGTAATTAGGCTAAACCTCGAGTATTTGTTGTAATTATCCCTACTTTTTTTTTTTGATCGGTAATCATCCCTACTTATTATCCTGTATGGTGACCCTGGAAATCATTACATTCTCGACAATCTCGGTCTGAATTTCATTCCACCACAAACTTCTCAATTCAAGACTCAAAATTCCAGTCTGCAAGTCTGCAATGATCCCAGTCGGATGTACTCTATATTTTCATGAACCAAAAAGTTTTCCTCGAATATCAAACAGCCAGCACCTACTCAATATACTCTTCTCTCCGGTACCCTTTACTTCCCCGAGGACCCCCACAGGATGCAGCAGTGGGATATATATTATTTTCATCTGGATATTGGATAAAGAATAGGGGTAATTACAAAAACACCCCTGAGATTTGGGCTAATTAAAAAAAAACAGAGATTTTTAAAATTACAAAAACCCTTAAAGTTTGATTCTACTTGCACTTCCCCTTTCATAAGCAAAAAACATTTCAAAAATACTACCTTTTGATATTTGTAGAAATATTAAGGGATAAAATTTAAGACAAAATCAAACCAGATGGGGCTTTTTTGTAATTTTGAAACATCTCTGGATTTTTGTAATTAGCCCAAACCTTAAGGGGTTTCTTGTAAATATCCCTAACGAATATGTAAACCACCAAATTCAAACTTCAAATGAATCTACAAATTTAAGCAGCACCTTTTTACCACCTTCGGTTCTTAATAGTGTCCGTTTCAACTTCCAACTCTGAACATTCATTCAAGCTCCAGCCTACACAAGTCTATAGCATACTTGATTCATTTTGAAATGAATTTATCACTCCTTTACGACTACATATAGTACAACACTCTGTTATCCTGTTTAGGATAGTTCATCATGCCCCCTAGTAAGGATTACAAATACATGCTTATCAAACCTTTACCTCATTCCTCCAGAAATTATCCCAACATCATTTCTCTTCGTCATCAAACTCTACATTTATCATCTACCGAACGACATACATTGTGCGTCATTAATCATGCACGAGAGTGATAACAACAAAACGAGCTAAGATTGAATGGAAAGAAAATTCATTTTTCTTTTATCTCTATTGGTTTTTTCAAGATCAAATTCTCAATCCAAATAATACCTCAACAGTACAGTACTGCAAAAATCTCAATGTAATAGCTCATCATTTTTTACAGAAATTTCATCCCCAAATTATCAAAACTTACAATTTATCAAATAATTCATTTTTTTTTCACGAAAATGCTAAAAAATGCCCATATAAATACCAAATAGAATTCCTACAATAAAACACATGAACAAATTACCTCTGAAATGGGTTCTTTGAGAGCTTTTCGGGTGACCCGAACCCGAATCCCGAGCTTCTCAAGCTGCCTCGACAAAACCCTAATAATGGTCGCCGAGCTGCGCAAATCCTCCTCCAATTTCTCCACCCTCCCCAACAAATTAACCCCATAAGAACCCGACGGCCCTCTCGAAAACCGGGCCCCACAAATCCGCCTCCATTGCCGCCGTCTTATAACCGCCCCAACCAAAACACAGCTCACCAAAGCCACACACTGCCACACCAAAATCTTACTCCCCGAAACGACACCGTTTTTCAGAGCCACGTAAACAGAAATCGCCGCCGCGGAAGCGAGGCTGAGGAACTCGAGAATAGAAAGAAACGCATCGAAATTGAAGCCGTTCAAGATTTTTTTACTACTTCCGTTAACTTGGCTCTGTGAGGCGCTGTAAGATTCGTCGAAAGAGGCGTTGATTTTTCTGACGGGGAAAAAGTGAGATTGGGATGTCAAGAATCTGTAGCTTGTGAAATGGGTTCTTGAATTTGGAGGTGAAATTGTCAAATTAAGGGGTTTTAAGAAATTGATTGGGGAGAAAGAGACGGGAGAAGAAGTGGGATTCTTGTTTGTGAAGATGGGTTGAAGCGCGAGTGACATTTTGTTGTGTGCATTAAGGGGTTAACCATTAATGCCTCTCAAGCTTTTGGATTTCAAACAATTTTGCATGGTTGTTGAATGGAATTTTACAGAAACTGAAACTGTGAAATTTGTTGTGAAATTTGTTGAAGACAGGAAAATAGTGTTCGATGTGTTCAATGGAGCCGGGCCTGGAATATCATTTTATCCTCATATATTATAAGAAAAACAACATAATTGCCCTTATCTATTATTATTTTTAATAGTATAACTCAATTTTTAAAAATATTTTAAAATTTATATTATAATAAATTTTGCAACTTAATTAATAAACACTCAATACTAAATTTATTTGAAACTTCATTTATTTTATATTTAATGGCTATTTTATTTAATTTTAAGAGGATGTCTTATATGAGAGAATCTCATAAACTTAATTCATGGGAGGAATTGAGATTGAGGAATTGAGATTCTAATTACAAATATAATTCCTCTTCTGAATATACTTCATGAAATTGTCTCATACAAACTTTTGCTTAATTTAATATGGCTCTTAATGAGTTATACATAATATGATATTTTTTTATTAGATAATACATTTAAACTTAAGATTGCTTATTGATCACAAACGGTATGTTATTTTAATATAAATGGATCATAATTTATCAAATTTTAATATAAATGAATCATGTTAAACAATATATATTAAAACTCTATCTCTCCTCTATCCATTGTAATGATTTGAATTTGCACTTAAAAAAAACTGTTAAAATGTATTTTCAATAGAGTTTTTAGAGAATAAAAATATATTTGTTATTTGTTATTTGCTTCTTTTTTTTGGCGAAAAATGATGTAATATATTTTGAAATATTCAAATTTAAATGTCATGTCACTATTTTTCATTGTGGTTGGTGGAAGTCATTTTCAATTATAAATGTCTTATTAGTATTGTTTTGTTGTCTAGTTTGTGTTATAGATATATATTGTATTTAAATATTATAAGAAACAACTTAAAATTTAGAGAATAAAAAAAAAAACTAGTTTAGAAAATACAAGTAGCTAATGCATTTTCTTTTCAAATATTTGTCTCGGAGTTGAATCAGCAACAATTTAATAAAATACTAATAGTATTAGAAACTATATACCAATTAGTAATAATAATCAGCACTGAGTTGTAATAATTTCTATATATCAAGATTTGGTGTGTTTGGGCAAAATGTTACACCAGCATAAATCCATAATATATATCAGACATCAACAATGCTAATATACATTTATGGCACGTATAATCGCATATATAAATTAGGGATAATTACAAAAACACCCCTAAGGTTTGGGTTAATTGCAAAAAAATCCAAAAATATCCCAAAATTACAAAAAAAAACCTTCAGGTTTCGTTTTGTCTTAAATTTAAGAGGTAATTCAAATCACAAGGAAAAATATGAGATGGAATCAAACTTCAAGGTTTTTCTTTTTTGTAATTATCAAAGAACTCTGTTTTTTTTTTTTTTTTGTAACTAGCCCAAACCTCCCGGGTGTTTTTGTAATTATCCCTATAAAATACAAACTGGAACAGAAATACCAAAACAAAAGAAAAGTAGCCCAAGAACACAATTTATTTCCAAAATAGTCTTTGAAATCTCTATAAGTTTACAAATTCTTGATATAATAACATCCCATATCAACATACATTGAAACACAATCTACAGAGGATTAATACACAGATATTCTCACCCTCAAAACAAAACACAAATAATTCCTGTAATTTCCCAGGAGACATGAAGATTATGTTTCTTTGTCTAGTTTTAATAAATAAAACCCGAAATAATTTTTCCGCATTATCGGCTGATTAGAGAAAAACATAAAAGTTCGACTTAAAAGCCATTAAGAGATGAGACGTTGAGACGCCATCCTCTTTTTCCTCAATCTCTCCGAAACAATGAAGGCGAGTTCAAGAGACTGCGATGCATTTAATCTCGGGTCGCAGTGTGTGTGGTAACGGGAGCTCAAATCATCGAACGTCACGGTTCTTGATCCTCCGATACATTCCGTCACGTTTTGTCCAGTCATTTCGAGATGAATTCCACCGGGGTGGCTGCCTTCTTGCTCGTGCACATCAAAGAAAGCTCTCACTTCGGCCTACAAATAGACGAACCACATTTTCTATTATAACGAGAATTTATACGACGTTTGAAAGAAAATTTTAGTATAATTTTGTTGTCCGTATTACTTGAAGGTTGTCTTAATCGATCAGGTCCTCTATCTCATTTAGTGTTTCATCTTCTATTTTAATGGTACCTACCAGTACATGCCACGTGTATATTATGGCATCGTGTTTATACACGTAGTATTTACACAGTTCAGAAAACTACAATAACTAAAAATTGGCACAATCACTTAAGAAGATGAGAAAAGAGAGCATACCAAGATTGCATCAAAAGCACGAGTTTTGAGCCCACAAGGTGCCTTGATTGTGTTCCCGTGCATTGGATCGCATACCCAAGTAACGATTTGGCCGGCTCTACGAACGGCCCTGATCAAATGTGGAAGCTTAACTCTCATGTTCTCGGCGCCCATTCTAACTATGACTGTTATTCTTCCTGCCTTGTTATTAGGATTCAAGATGTCAATGAGCTTAGTAAGTTCATTAGGGTCCATCTTTTGGCTCACCTGCAATAAAGTTTCCATATTTAGACAAATGATTTTGCCTGGTATATAAAGACATAGTTTAAACTAGTCCACTTAGTATACTATAATGAATAAATAACTCTGGGGATATTACAAATACTACCCTTAAGGTTTAGCCTAATTACAAAAGGACTCAGTTATCTTTCAAAATTACAAATACTCCAATAAAATATAGGGATAATTACATAAAAAAACCCTGAGGTTTGGGGTAATTACAAAAAAAACTAAGAGATTTTTGAAAATTACAAAAATCCCCTTGCTGTTTGATTCTACTTACATTTTCCCCCTTCATAAGCAAAAAATATTTCAAAAACTACTCTGATACTTGTAGAAATATTACAGTTAACCCCTTAAATTTAAGACAAAATCAAACCAGGGAGCTTTTTGTAATTTTGAAACATCTCTGGATTTTTTTGTAACTAGCCCAAACCTTGGGGTTGTTTTTGTAATTATCCCTAAATATATATGTATTTTACAAATTGGACATATATAAACATAAATTTCAAGGTGATATTTGCAATGCTTCAAGGCAGAATTTGTAATTTCAAAAGATAACTGGTCCTCATGGGTGATTTTTGTAAATATCCCTTTATATAAATCTACATTGAAAGGAACCTTCATAGAGGTATTTCATATAATTTGGTATGTGCAAATGCAAGAATATTTGTACCTTGATACCCAAAGGATTAGCAACTCCTCTTAGAAACTCGACGTGTGCACCGTCGAGTTGTCTAGTTCGTTCGCCGACCCAGAGCATGTGAGCCGAGCAGCCGTAATGGAGACCAGAAGTCGAATCCTTACGAGTGAGCGCTTGTTCGTAAGGTAGCAACAAGCATTCGTGGGAAGTCCAGAAATCAGTTGTGGACATAACAGGATGGTCAACTGTAAGCCCAGCAGCCTCCATGAACCCCAAGGCTTCGTCGACCCTGTGTGCCAGCTCTTGATACCTGTCGAACAATTCAATTATGGAGATTTACGAAATTGAAAGTCCACAATATTAATGAAATGAAAACATTGTATCAAAGGCAACAACAATAAAACAGGACATAGAGAGATATAAAAGAAACGATGAAATCGAATTATTTCCCCTTCTGTCATAGGTACACGTCGCATTCATCGAGTGTACTGAGGGACACAAGATGGAACAAGGACTATAATCTATCAAAACAATCAAATTTATCGTTCATTCATAAAGGCACACACCTGTCTCCTTGCTCGCTGTTCTCGACAAAATCGAGATTCCACTGAGTAACCCTCTGCATTGCGGCATAACCACCGGTGGCGAAGGCCCTAAGAAGGTTGAGAGTTGAGGCAGCTTGGCAATAGGCCCTTATCATCCTATGAGGATCGGGAATTCTCGATTTTTCATCGAAAGTATCGCCATTTATGTTATCCCCCTTGTAACTTGGCAACTTCACTCCATTAATTACCTCGTATGGATCGGATCTTGGTTTTGCAAACTGGCCAGCCATTCTTCCGACCTAATACAAACCATCCATATAATTTAACTTCAGAACATCACGATTCTAACGATTTTTCCTAAATAAATAAAAAAACCCGACAAAATGCGTTTTCAAAAAGCCTTTAAATGGCTAAATGTTGTATAAATCACTATAAATGAAGCCAGACTCAAGTGGCAAATACTAAAATCAGATAAATGAGGGCAAGTTTTACATTTTTAGTCCAAAAAGACTTAAAACACCCTTTTTTTTTAAGAAAGTGATTTATTATAGTAGAAATAAAAATAGTTGAAAATAGCATTTGCAAATAACATCAAAAATTGAGTGTTTGATTAAAAAATTTAAGAAATGCTTAGTTATTTGTAAAAGTCAAACCAACAGCCCAAAAAATTTAAAGCATCACTCTCGTTACTTTTAGATTTTGATTTAAATAAAGCATGATTAGAAGAAGCAGACATTTACAAACACTAAAAAGTGATTTTCGTTCGGCCAAAAGCATAGAAACATTCCCTTAGGCATAACCTAAAATGATATAACAATAGTTCTATATTCTATACCATAGATGGCTTGTTATGCATCCAATTAGTAATTTTGCACCAAACAAGAAAGGCACATATTAGTATTATACCCCACCTCTTATATACCCACAAAAATTTATCCAATCATATCAGAACCCTAACTCCACAAAATCAATAGATTCATTGCAAAATCAAGAATAAAACCAAAAAAAAAAAAAACCAAAAACATATATATACATATTTTTTACCTTAATGACAGGCAATTGACCACCAAAAGAGAGGACCACACTCATCTGAAGAAGAATTCTGAAAGTGTCACGAATATTGTTAGCGCTAAATTCCTTGAAACTCTCAGCACAATCGCCGCCTTGCAATAGAAACGCTTTACCCAGCGCCGCCTCCGCCAGCCGCTCCTCCAGATTCCTAACCTCTCCGGCGAAGACCAATGGAGGGTAAGCCGCCATCGTCTTCAGCACGGACTCGAGCTCAGCTTCATCTGGGTACTCGGGGAGCTGCAGGGCTTTTTTGGTTTTCCATGTTTCCGGGGCCCATTTGGCGGGCGGCAGCGGCGGGACGGTTGTCTTGGAGATGACGGGTGTTTTGGCCGGCTCGGCCGCGTGTACGGCGGAGATGCGGCGGCGGGGGTTTGATGGGTTGTAGGAAAATGAGGGGGAATGGGCGGCGGAGAAGAGGGTTTGGGGTTGGATTACTGATTTAGACGACACGGCGGCGGTGTTTGGTAGAGCGGCCATTGTTGTTGTTTTTCTATTTTTTTAAGAAATCTCTGTAAAAATAAAAAATTAGGGAAAGAGAGAAATGGGGATGGGTCTAGAGATGGCGGCAATGGAGAAGGGTTTATATAGAAACTGGATTAGAGAGAGAGAAGGGTTTTGGTTGGTGAAATCTGAAAATGGGTCAAAGAAGCTTGCGAAGGTTAGGTGTCGTGTATGGCGCTAGGAAGGTGGAGATGGTGGCTATTTTCTTCTACTTACTTTTTATTTTTATATAATTGTGTTAATAACAAGTAATTACTAATTATAACAAAGATTGTAATAATTTTATATTTCTAATTTTATTGTTTTTGTAATTGATATTTTGTTCTTGGAAAATTGAAACTTAATAATGGGTTGTGAGCAATGGGAATTATTTATACTCGAGTATACAATTACAATGTCTCTAAAATATATAATCATCATCTAATTAGGTAGTGTTCTAACACACACTAGGCACACTAAGCATGCGGTAAACTAGTGTCTAGCGTCTAGTCAGCTTTTAAACGGTGCTATAAGGTATAAATAAGATTAGGTGACCAATGGGAACTTGTGGTATGTCTTAGAGACTATGTGGGTATGTGTTGAATTTTCAAGGCATAACTATTAGGTATATGGTCAAAGTCAACACGTCAGATTAACTCTAGCTCAACTATTATTTCACCTCAACCAAAATATATAAAAAAATATTATTTCACCTTAACTAAAATATTAAAAAAAAAAAAAGCAATTTTTATGCGCCTATAATATATGTTCAATTTTCCCCCAATTTGGGGTGTGTTCCCGCCCCAAGTCTTGAGGGGAGCACCCCCATGGATACTCCCATGATTAGGTATACAAGTCTATCAAATTATAGTTTACTAATCATTTTAAGCAAAAGCAAATCAATTAGGCTAATCTTTGTAAATCAACAATCTTTGTTGAAAATATGTAGGTTTGAAAAGATAAAAATATATTTTGTTCGAGTGTATTTTTTGTAGATTCATGTATGAGAAGTGTGCTGAAAAATGAATTCGTATTTGATTTTATGTTGGAATCTAATTATTAAAAATTACATATTATCATTTTATTTATGGTATGTTAAAAAGGTCATTCTTAGTGGTAGATCAATACTAAGTATTTTGAATAACAAAATGCTATGCGTAAAGATAAGGATTATGTAACACTCACACAATTTCTTTTTTTTTTTTTTCTCCGAACGATATAATTTTATTATAACAACTCAAAACTAAAATTACAACTATAATCGTAGCCAATCAAGAGCCTAAGACTAACTAAGAGCGGGGGAATTGAAAACCAATTGATTCACATGGACTAAAAAAACTATCCACCCCAAACTAATCACTCCGTTGAGACTTTGTGCTCACCTCCTTAAAGGAGAAACACACTAAAAAAAATAAAATCGGTATTTGAGCAACTCTATATACTTTGCATTATTAAAAACCGATCCGCCTACGAGTTTAAATCAACCGGAAAAGAAAATACAAACAAAAAAAGAAAACAACTATAACTAAAAACGAAGAAAAAAAAATACAAAAATTGACTCTCCTCACCCAACTCAATCACAATCATCTACTCAAGGAATTCAAGTATGTGTAATAATTGTTTGTTAAAATTAAAAAAAATAAAGAAATGGGATATTTCTAATCGAATAAGGTAAAATAAATATGATATTAATATTTAAATTAACATAAAAAAATTACATTAAAATAAAAACAAACGTGCCGAATAATTGTAGGTTACTAGGCTAGCTTTTATAAATGTTTTGGTACCCTAATCTATAACCGCTACTTGGTTAGGTTGGTGGGCAAGTGGAATTTCTTTAGTCATATACATAGTTAGTAGGGGTAATATAGGTATTTCAAAGAAGAATCAGGCACATGCTCCTTAGATGCTTTGCCAACAGAACCCGTAGTTTTCCGAAAAAAGGTTCAATTTTATTACAGCGTCTATTATTGAGTCTGCTGTCCTAGTTTTCATTTTATTTTTTCCTTTTCTGGGCATTTTTCACGTTGTCGTGCGTTATACACACGTGAGAATTCGAACGTGTGCATTCTTGACTTTGTTGTTACTTGTTACTTTGGAGTAGGGTTATTTTTGTCATTGCAAATGCAAAAACATAATTTTGTAAAGGTGCGACCTTGGGTTGACAAACACACTTTAAGTCTTTAACCAGTTTTTTTTTTTTTTTTGTGTGTGTGTGATGGAAGAGTTCGCAGCCACTATTATTCCAATGGACACTAGATAATTTGTCGTATTTGATGTAATAACCTACAAATCATTCAATTACAGCGCGACAGACTCAACCAAAATAATATTGATAGAGATAGGTATATGTGTGTGTGTTTAAAAAGTCTATTTAGAAATGTTCTTAAACACGACTGATTTGTCCAAAATTGACTTTTTGGATGATAGACTTATCGAAAAGTCCATTTTAAATTAACTACCAAATATCAATTATTATTGAAATTGACTTTTAGATTCAAAAGTGCTCCTAAACAAGCACAAAATTAGAGATTTTTTTAAAAATCACTTATTAAAAAATCCATTTTTTGAATGGACTTTTGCATAAATGCTCTCAAACATGCATATTGTCTCTATATTCTATTCTATTCATATTTTGTACCAACGTAACATGTGACTAAATAACATATAGCCCGTGTTATAACTAGATACATTTATAATTAGGCAATACTAATACTATTTGTTTAGGCATTATGGAATTTACAATTGTTATATATGTGAGAAATTCCCAAAATAACAAACTTACCCCACAATCAAATTTATTTCCTCCTTTTGTCCCATTGTAATTATCACTCATTGGATGACCTTTGTGGCCTAGAAAAGGTGTTTAGAAATTGTTTGTAAGGCCATTCTTTAGACACAACTTGCAAGACATTTATTACAAATTGGGGGACCAATAGAAATTCAGAAAAAGTACATAATTGTGTTTTTAAGGTCATCTTCAAATTGCATGAAATCCAGCATTTGGGGGACCAATAGAAACCCACAAAAACTACATAATATGGTGGCATGGATAAAGCATGAAGGGGAGTCTTTATAAGATTTTTATGTTGGTCTGAATTTGTAGATTACCATGTTTGCCCTCCATGGGATTCTTTAGTTTGTTAAGCATTATACATTTATAGTTAACAATTATACATTTATGCTACAACACCAAAATACACACAAGGGTAACAATAATAATTTCAACTAAAGCAGAATCCTTATATTGTATTTAATAAAAATAAACTTTAAATGAACTTTGAGAATCAAATAGTGGCCAGTATTTAATATTCTCCAGTTCGACTGTGAAGTCCTGAGTTCGATTATCATGTACTTTCTTCCCTCCTAGAAAAAAAAAAAAAAAAAAAAAAACGTTAAATAAACTAAACCGTTACGAAAGTCAAAACTCAAACCGCACTGTGTGATCGTAACAAGCAAAATCCATTTACCAAATATTTATATAATTTAAATCTAGAATCTCGAAATTTTCATGCCCCAATCTTAATATTAGTTATTAAGAACTATTACTTAAGCCCCAAACTTAATATTACGAGTTAATTATATAACTATCTTGCCTAATAAGTAGTAGGATTATTTTGCCAAACGGACATATCTCAACTAAGTAAATGACCGCGAGTGACGTGTTGTCTGTTTGTCGATTACCACCATGTGTAGAGGTTTGAATTCCCCTGTGTAATGAATGGAGGAAGATTCCTGTGTGGTGACTCGGTTTGTAGCGATTCGGGACCGACTTATCGAGACACATCCCACGATTCACCTCTTTCGATCTACAAAGCTTTTGAGTGGCAAGGAATGAGAGTTCTCATGGTTTATCTTTTTTTTTTTTAAGTAGGATTATCTTGAAGCACATACGGGTCTATTCACAAAACAACAAAGTAAGAAAAAGGGGAAGAGAAAAAATTGTTCATGATAATTTATATACGCAATTACCGGGAATTGTCCTACTAAACTTATATTATATTATTTTCACTATTCTTTATTCATTTGTTGGAGGGCACACATGCATGAATCACAATTTTATACATTTATGACAATATATGTTTATATAAAGAAAACAAATGAAATGTAATTGTGTCATGTCATATAGTATTCCTTAAAGATGCGTGTATATAATGATTGTACAAATTTAAAACTTTCGAACACGACTATTCTATTTTTCACCTACCTTTTACGTCTTTGACATATGTTTGTTTATTTTAGTATGGATAATTGCTAGTTGGTGACAATCTACTTATGTGAAAATTAATAACGTTTTCGATTTTTTTTTTGTATTGGTTAGAAAATATATAGATTAACGGAAGAAAAATAAATAGTGAAAGGACATAGATACTTTTTCCCCTTACAAATTAAGTAAAGGCCACCTTTGCTTTTTATTTTCAAACTTAGATTTATATTTGTTTGACCCAATTTTAATTTTACTCAAAGTATCACTTTTTTCATTTTCTTATTTCTAAAACCAGACACAATCGTTTAGTTTAACATGCACGGCAAGAAAATTCCAAGTTCCAACAAATAATTTTATCACTAAATTCTATAGTAACATACATAATATCTACAAAATAAAAAATATTACTTTTTCCTAAACTATACCGACATAAATATTGTAGGTATTCAATTACCAATAGTGATTTTGTTGGTAAATATTTACCTATAACTATTTTAACTACAATAATTTTATCTACACTTTACATATATATACTTACTTACAAATTTTTCCGTAATAGATAAACCGATTTCTTGCGCACATTGCCATAGCTATAATACAGGAGATCCAATGTATTTTCTACTACGTAGCATTGCAAAAACTTTAAATTGAGTTGTTATATTATTTCTAGAAAAAAATTGGATGCCTAATATTTGGTTATTAAATCTTAATGTGCATGATGCGCTCATTCATTGGATACATGAATCTCAAATATTTTTTACTTTTATCACAGTTTATTTTTATACAAATTAAAATGCAGTTGTATCATGTCATATATATATATATATATATATATATATTAATCCTTAAGGTGCGTGTACATATTTATTTTACAAGTTTTAAAAATATCGGACACGACAATATATTCTATTTTTCACCAACCCTTTTAAATTACGTCCTTGACATATGATTTTTTTTTTCCAGCGTGCATAATTGGTGGTTGGTGAATGGAGATAAATAATATAGTAATATACTTATGTGAAAATTAAATAACATTTGATTTTGTATTGGTGACTTGTTTTTTCCCCTTAAGGCCATCCCACCAATGGCTTTATAATGGCGCCCAACGCCATTTATCCTCAAAGAAGATCTTGCGCCAAATGGGGCGCTATTTTGGTGATTTGCTACAGATACAGCGCTAAAATCGCTACTGCACTCGTAGCAGCTATATTTTCATTTTTTTTTGCTTTTTTGAACTTATTTAACTTTAAATATTACTATTAATATTATTTTTCAGTTAATCTAATAAAATATAATACTAAAATAAATTCAGTTATATATGATAATTTTTTAAATTATATAATATGTAATATTATGAATTGTTAGTTTAATTTTGCATTAACTACATTAATTTTAATAATTTTAGTTTGTTTAATTTCAAAAATAAAATATTTAATAAACATTATATAAAATAAAATCATTTATTTAATATTTTTATTAGTTATAATATAATAAAAATTAATATTAAATAAATAAAAGAAGGAATCTTATAGAATATTCTTTTTAGTCGTAAAGTAGTGCAGTCAATCTGCTTTGGAGATGAAATGAAATGATATTTATATTATCCATTTTTTTTCTGAAACCATTACGTTTATAGGGTATGCTACATTGTCATACCTATATATATATGGACAGTCAATGTAACTTTCATCATGTAGAATTTTAAGAACTTTATAATTTATATTATGTTGTGCTATCGTTAATTAATAATTATGACACATGTCTAATGTCTTGCCGCTCTAAAAGTTGGTCAAAAATCTTAACTAAAATTCAAGAAATAATGGACATGTGTCCAAATTAGTTTTCGCATATACCGTTTTAAATACTCTAGCTTGTGTATGTACTATACGTGTCTAACTTAGTATCTCACATATAATTCATAAAATATTGTATATTTGATTTTAAAATTGGCTATATACGATGAGGATTGGGCTAAATTACCATTTTACCCTTGTTTATTGTCAAAATTAAATATTATATCAGACCCGCATTTTTTTTTTATCTGGCCCAACCTAAAGTTCAGGTAATGGGTCGTGGGTCGATCAGGATCATCCCAAAGGGACTGCAAGATAGTGCGAAATGTCCACGTGCACAATAAATTAATATGGCCTGGGAAAGTCAACTCTATATACACGACAGAGAGTTTGTTAATAAAACTTTGATTTCGCTCCTCTAGTTTCTAACGACCTCTCGACATGTACTAACTTAAGTATCTAAAAATCTAGCTGAGAACCACATCGGCTAGCCTGATTTTGTTGTGTAATCGGCCAGCCTGATTTTGTTGTGTTTTAGGCGATCAAACGAGATGGATTGATTCTCACCAAAATCAATATTATAATTTATTCTTGGTTTTCGTTAATTCATTTCATATCTTCACTTTATATTACATGTTGATGATGCAATTAAAAATATTATCTACTACATATGTATTGAATACCATGGTTTTCATATGGGTTTGTAAATTAAAACACTAATACTCATTTCATTGGTTATTTCAAGGTTTAGTATTAATTTTTGTTTCAAACATATGTATAATTCTATTTTTTTTTTTTTTTGAAAACCATGTATAATTCTATTTAGAAACCCATAAAAGAACATCCCCACAGTGGCATGGACAAACCATGAGTAGAAATCCCTTCTTCCCAAAATTTTGTGGATTACCATGTTTGCCCCCCAAGGCCCCAAGGGATTCTATAATTTGTTACAACTAAAATATATTGATTAAATATGTTGTATATATGCTAATAAAAACATAGATTAAAAACTTCTATATTTTGATTCACTCATTACCATCATTAATAAATAAGAACCTAAAAATATTAAAGTAGAAAAGGACAAAAAAATAAAAGATGCCGACAATCATGATAATATGAATATCAATTATTCAACTACTTCTTGAAGACTCATGGCTGCTCAAACGAATGTTGGTGAGTCTTAGTCCATGTTGACAATATTTTATAAATTTCTTACAAAATATGTATATAATAATTATGATTTTAATTTTTTAAAAAAATATTGCGCATGATTTTTTTCACCTACCGTTTAAGTACTTAAAATATGATAGTATTTCTTAATATGCATAATTGGTGGTTGGTGACAAACCTACTTTTGTGCAAACGTGTGTTCAACTTAATTAGTTCTTGTATTAGTTGGAGATTAGAAGGAAAAATTGTGAAAATGACTTGTTTTTAGGTGATAACTCTTTTGATGGCTTTTTGCTATCTTAATCATTTTTGATTTACTCAATTTTTCATTGGAATATTTAATTTCTCAATCGTCATTTTCAGAAGATTATATACAATTATTAACACGTAATTCGAAATATGTAAATCTTCAAGCAATTATTGTAATTGCACATATCATATTCTTCAATTTAAAATATTACATTATGGGTTCACCGCTAACAAACACAAATAATATAACATCTTCAAAAATCTTTTAAGAAACAATTTCAACTAAAAGTCAAACAAAATATCATTTTCATCACATCTTCCGTACAATAATACAGGGAAAAAAATCTTATTTTTCAAATCTGTATAGTTTTAAATATCAAATTATTCATTCAAATATGTTCTTAATTTCATACGAAACCCAATAAAAAAATTAAAAATTCATTATATTGAAAACTAAAATATTATTATGAAAAAATAAAGTTTTTTTAAAATTTAAAATCTAAAAGGAGGCAATTGACTGCGTCACTACAAGAAATTGGTCAAGTCGGGCATACATTTTTTGCTCAATTTTTTTTTTTTAAAATTTGATCTCTAATATAATAATATTTGAGAACGAAATCAGTTTTTTAATACAATTTCAAAAGAATCTTGAATAAGGATTTTCAGAGTCAAGCACTATAAAACACTCAACTCAATCATGAGTATAGTCGAATCAAGACCACAAACCTAAGATTTGCAAGAATAATTAATTTGATCTTGAGATGATGTCCTGATCTCGTCAAAGATTGATAATAATAAATGATAATAATTTTGAATGGGAAAAAGAATAATAATATTATATGTTAGGTGTTGGGTCATCTCGTCAAAGATTGATAAAATAACATACATCATTTAGAATATTAAGAAAAATGCAAAAAATGTAAAAGTTTGAAAAATGACTTTTGTTTTGAAACAACATGAATTTTGCAAATAGAATGCACAATGCATACTCTTTTAATGAAATTACATTCAACACATAATGCATTTTAATTATATGTTATTTTGAATTTTTTTAATAAAGTTTGGAGTATTGGTTGAGGAAAGAATATAAATTTCAAATAAATTGAAAAATGCATGGTTCGAACCCTAGTTAACACCCTTATAAAGAGTTAATAATACCACTTGAACCACAAGCTAGTGGTTATTTTGAATGCAAAACATAAGTTTTTAATATATTCATTGTCTAATTATTCAACTAAATAGGGACAAAAAATTCTTTTATTTTACCCCTAAACTTGTACAAAGTCAGTTCAATTTTTGGTGGTTTTTTAATTCTAAAACCGCAACCGCACCAAAGTGTGGTTTCCATTCAATATTTTAAATCGTGGTTGTAATTAAAAATCACCATCAAAGCATTTTTTCAAGTTTATGATCAACCTTATTTTGAGCTATTTTTTTTTAGTAATTATGATGGATTTAAAATCCATCTCATATAGAGTCATTTGAAATTCCTGTATATACCAAGGAAAGTGTCATCATAATTTTCATTAAACAGCAAATGACAAGATATAGTACGAGGTAACTTTTACCCCAGCTATGTTCTAACAAGATCATCGTCTACCGAATAGATAATACTTCATAGAAGACAACGAATGGCATCGACCCTACAATGCCTCGATTAAGTATTATCGGGCAACTAACTGCTAACAACACCAATATATAGTCATAAAGCATTTAAGACTAAGCAGACAAAGTTCATCTATCTACCGAAATGAGAAGTTGGATACCGGCTTTAATTCTGCTTCGTCTGGAAAAACCAAACTGCATTTGGTATTTCAGTAATAAGGCATGTAGCGCGATGGACGCCTGAACCTTGGAACCTTGCTGCAGCACATGTTAAAAACATAAGGTTATTCGTCTTAATTTTAGGGACAATTACAAATACTACCCTAGAGATGTTGCCTAATTGGAGAAAAAAAACCCAGTTATCTTTCGAATTAGAAATAGGGATAATTGCATTTTGCCGGGAGTTTTGCACTTTGCCTACTAAACTTTGGAAGTTTATCCTTTGCAAGCCTAACTTTGAACATTTTGCATTTAACCCCCTGGGAGCTGACTTTAACCTATAATGAGTTGACACATGTCAAATTTTGGTTGGTTAAAGGGGTACGAATCATATAATTCAGAGGGCACGATATGTATTTTCAAAGTTCAGTGGGCAAAGTGCAACAAACGCTATAGTTTGGAGAGCAAACTGCAATTAACCCTTACAAAAACCCCTCAATATTTGTTTTTAGTTTACAAATTGGGTATTTATTTTGTAAATACAAACCTCAAGGGGGTGCTTGTAATTTGAAATATAACTGGAGCATTTTGTAATTAGACTAAACCTCGTGTGTCCCTATTAATTTCATTTAGACTTGAGTTGTTGAAGGGAGAATTTGAAAAACTCACCCGTACCCGTAGGGAGAGTAGAAATAAGGGGGTACATAAGGTCTCCTGAATCCATATGCAAGGTAAGGATTGAATCGTCTTCCACGGAACTGTTTCATTCCAGGAACATTTGTCCTTTTCACCATAACCTGCAAGTATCAGAAACAATATATACGGATGAGTATCAACGTAACCACGCCATAACCAAACACCAAATGAGGGTTTTCTAGACATCTTCCATAAAGCCAACGTTTTTCATGAATATTCTAGTCTAGCTACAAAAACTCAGTTATCTTTCAAATTTACAAATACCAACTTGACATATGTTTGTATTTTACAAATTGCACCTCTTGAATGGGGGTATGTGTAAAACAAACACAAACCTCAAGGGGTATATAATACCACAAGAGGGTACTTGTAATTTTAAAAGATAAAATAAATAATTCCTTTTTTTAATTAAGCAAACCCTCAGGGGTACTTTTTGTAAGTATCTCTTATATTATTTAACCTTCAATTGACGTCCATGTAGCTCCGATTCATTCAGTTGCAGGGCCTCTTGAACAGCCTCCTGTTCAAGAAATTCAACATATGCAAAACCCTTGGGCTGCCCAAACCTATCAGTCAAAATAGTCACACGGTTTACTGTTCCACATGATTGAAAATGCTGCTGAACTTCCTCAGGGGTGCATGCATAGTCCACCTGTAATACGAGATTTAACAAGTGGCGAGTCAGATGATATAAACCAGATCTAATACAAAATTCAATAAGTGGCAAGTGGAATGACAATTTTCATTAACATATTTTTTTATTTATCTCTTATAATTTATTTCAGATTGCATAATAGTCAAGTACTTTGTGTTCGGTGCAATTGTGAAAAGAAAAGGCAGGAGAAGAAACCATATCATCTTTATCATCCTTATACAATCTCCAAATTACACATATCCTATCCAAATTGCAAGAGGCCCAAAAGTTTATCTATTTCAGCACGAAAGCATAATCGCACCAGTCATTAACCAAAAAATGTCTGTGCCACAAATCCAGAAGTCCAAAATTTTCAATCATCATCGTAAATCAGTGAACAGAATTTTCACAAAATCAGCAAGAAATCCTTCACTATTATGAAACCGCTTAGTCTAGATTTGGTTACAATATAAATCAGATTAAAAAAAAAAAACCCTGTTATGGTAAAGACCGATGATGCAGAGTACTAATGGGCCAAAGAATTGGATTCTTACTCCTATCACCTTTACACAACTCTTCATCTAGCATTAGAAAGATGTCATTTGTCCAATTTGCAACCTCTTATGCCCCAAGTACCCCAATTAAACAGTATTGTGGCACATAATGATAAAAGCTGGGCATTTTTTTTCACCAAATGCAGTTAACAAAATTGTCTCTCTTATTAATTACTATACACGAGACACTAACTTCTATCACCATTAAGTCCTCTTCTTGACATGCTTCTTATTTGAACACCTTAACCCTCCACAAATCGAAATTAACAGATACAAACATGACGATTCCTGAGACTTTTGGTACCCCTTCCAGTTTCCTCTGATCAAAACTGAAACAGAAACTTGTGTATAAATTATAGGTAAGCACTAGAGGCTAAGCCCGGTATCGCACAGCAATTGCAAGATTCTAACGATAATAACTTCTCATTTTATTTCTTTCCAAAGCATTGAAAAGATATTGCATCTAAAATGATGCACTTAAAAGCTGAAAGAAAATGAAGGGATATGCAAGGTGTTGGCTGAGGAGTAACAATGATGCAATTTTCTGCATATCAGATGAAACCCAGTAAAAGTTCCACAGAGGAGTAATAAATTTCAGCTTCTACGAAACAATGCCAAGTAAATTATTGGTTATATCAAGAGTGTTTAGGAGACAAAGCCTTCTTGAAGTGGTTCTGTGGGCAAAATAGGGAGAAAGCCCACATCAGAGTAACGACACCTCACCGCATCAGTCTCTATAACCAACCAAATCTGAAGCACCAAAAGCGCCAGAGCAATCAGCAATCGAACTCGGCCATGAAAATTGGCATGGCAATCAGCAACTTCACTCTTGAAATACACAAGAAGGATTCGTCTTGCAAAATGGCAGGAGAGGGATTTTCACGTCTGACTACATTTCACCACATAGGTGATACATCACGTGTAAAATAGTACATAGGTAGCTCCCCATAATAGCAAGAAACTCAAGGAATTTACTTCACATCTCATTTGCATCTTTTCTCTCTTTTTTTCTCTCTTATTCTTTTGCTTTTTTTTTTCCCTTTTCTTTTTTGGAATTTTCTTTTGTCCCCATTTTTCTGTTTTAAGTTTTTTTTTCCATCAATTTTACATGGGGAAATCACAATGATTTTCCTCTCACCACCTTTAACTTCTTTTTTTTCTTTTTATTAAAAGCATGCCATTTTACATATGCAGCCAACTTAAGGGCACAAGAACTGCTTTCACCATCACTATACAAAGCTAATTCCAATGCTACTCAGGGATATGACCGACCCTGCGATCATAGTGAGAAGCGTTAAATCCAAAAGAAGTCTAAATATTGAGAAACAACAAGTTCTCAGAACATAAAAGAATAACCACAGTACAATTCCAAGTAGCTACAGTTCAGAAGCCACTCTCCTGATAGAGTTGTACAATAGTGCAGATAATCAATCTTGAAAGCAGGTAAGCATAGCAAATCCATAGGCAGGGCTAAATCAAGAAGGGGGGAGAAAGAAAAGAAGGGAAGCAGCATTATAATTGCCATCTTCATCACGAATACAAACTTGATAATCACCCTAACCTCTATTCCCTGGCAGCTGCACCAGAAGCCATTCAGATAAATTGAACTTTTTCCCTTTTAGTGGATCCATGAGTTCTGAGTATCTCCACTGATTCTATTTAGTTTGAAAACATACAAGAAGGTTATATACCTTTTCCTTATCCACATTCTAAACCTATTACTTAATCTGTATTTTTAAGAATCTTAGGATTTCAAAACAGTAACATGACTCCAGACTGGTCCTAAAAAGGAACTACAACAATCTTGCTAGCGGTAAGTTTTGGGCAACCATGATTTCATAAATAAATTGTTCAAAAATTAATGACAGCACAAATCAATTTTACCAAATCGGTCTAATGGGAAAATTTCCAGAAATCTTTTACGAAATTGACCTCTAATAATGGGAAAATTTTGACAAGCTGAACAGAGTAGATTGCTCAAGACCAATAAAATAAACCAAATATTGGGGCCAGAACATATTAACCCCAAAACAGATAGAAAGGATGGATAAGCAAGAATCTGCAAACAGGAAATGCAAACAAATGCAACTGAATGTCCAGTCACAAAACAGAGGCACAGGATAACCGAATCTGAGAAAGCAAATATGGGATAGTACAAAAGTATATCTCACATCCTTCTAAACGCATTTTGTTTCAGCGCACAAGATAGAAATATACAAACTGTAAACACCAGTTAAACTATAAAAACTAGCTATTTCTCAATCTAAAGTGCAGGTATTGGAATTTATGCAATGGGTCTAGTCCACTGTAGAAAAAGGCACACAAATCATTGTACTCATCTCATAGCATGTAGCACAATATCAACACAAGATACCAATATTTGACAAGTATCATATAATAACACAAAATAATGACAAATATACATACAGAAATAAAGGCATTTGGTACTCACATTGCCAACAAAGACCGATCGTGAATCCACCTCCTCCTTGCTTGCCGCCGCCGCCGCAGCACTAGCAGGATCTACAAGGCCACAAAAAAGTATATGAAACGTGTATCAGCATGGAAAATATAATTTAGGTGGTGCCAAACTACGCTATTCAAAGAGCAAAGGGGGAAATTAGATCATGTCAAAAGATGAACCTAATACAGTAGAGCAGTAGCTCATACTCTATCTATTTCTAGCATGTCCTTGCAAGTCACATAACCCCTTGTCGATCATGCTTTTACATGCCATCAACACCAATTCGTTGATGATTACTGACAAATAACGGTTTCCTCTTCTATCATTTTATCCAGAAACATCCGAATGAATAACATTACCCCTAAAAATCTGAACTCTACCACAAGTCATAAATCTGATTAACCCACAAAGTCTAACAGTGCCAAATGAAGGTTGGCATTAGGAAGCAGGAGCAGTACCATATGATAGTAGAATGTATAGAGTGCTTCAGCACATCACCAACAAGAAATAAACTCATTTTCAGACATTCTCACACATCTCGCAGGAGAACAAGCAAAAGTGGCAATTGACACAGAATGTGTTGGGATAAACAATATAAAAATCTTTATATAAAGCAACTCAAAACAAGGGTAACATAGCTCAATTTACAGCTACAGCAAAAGAGGAAAAACATTATTTGTTGGCAACTTCTTATGACTTCAAATGCCCAACTGGTATCAACATGTACAAATCGATAAACATTACCAGGAGATAATTATGAACACAGAAAAACAACTTATGATGCTTTGTAATATTAACTAGGTCACTGGGCTGTGTTGCGATAAACATTCATCTTATTTAGATTTTTAAGTGATACTTGCAGGTCAAGTACAAGTTACTAACCGTATGAACTAGAACACAAATAGATGCTAAAATTTGGCAGGAACCTCTCAGTTGAACTGTAAAACAAGACTACTCCAAAAACAATATAAAGTAGCCAACAAAAAGTAAAAAAGACAACACTGGTGATCCCATCGAAACAAATTCAAAGAACAAACAGAGATAGCTACCTTCCATAAGCACAAAATGAACGAATTTTAGGTTATAATTAAGATGTCCATCCATAAAGTTTCATTTATCATTCACTAAAATGAATTAATTTTGTTCCATTCTTTGAAGGTATATTCCATCAAAACCCTTGTTAGCAACAGTATCAAATTAACAAATTTTACATGAAAATATACAAAAAGGACACAGAAGAATCTATGACCAGCTGAAATTAAGTAAGATCAGAATGAAAATCGAAAAAATAGAAAATTTGGAAAACCTTGAACCGCACCCATCTCCTTCTCAACTTTGGCCTGCATTTCACGAAGCGCCGCCGCTTCCTCTTCCATCTCCTTCAACCGCTTCTTCATCGCATCCAGTTCCTAATGATCGCAGATCCAATCAAGACTTGCACATATGCATATAAAGAAATAATTACGCCAACTATAAGATTGGATAATAACCTTGGCGGCGGCGTCATCCTCCGCTGCCGGCATGTCTACATCGGCGTCGGCTTCCATTTCCCCTACGTCGGGTATCTCTGCGCCGTACACCTCGTGCTCCTCTTCCTCCATCTCTCTCTTTCTCGTACTCTCTCTCCTCTCTCTCTACGCGCAGACAATGATAATCCTGGCCGTGCTGATTGTTGGGCTTTAAAAATGGGCTGAGGCGGCCCATCAAGAAACCCATGAATATCTATTTGGGCCACATCTTCTCGTTAATGGATTGATTTTTTTTTATATTTCCATGCTACTCATTGGATATTGCATGAGATGATGATGATATGTGTTTAATTTCACAAAACATTATGGTATTTTTTATCCAAAACAAAAAAAATATATATCTCAAACTACCCACATGAGTAACATGGAATTAACAAAATCTAAGGTTTGAAAACAAACAGATTATTAACTAAAAAGAAAATTATCAAGAAATGGTAATTCTGTTTACTCTATCAACAATCGGGCCAGTTCTGATGTATAATAAGAGATTTGTCTTTGCTTATTGATTTTAATGGACTAGATCAAAAATTCCTATTTTTTGGGATGCATGTAGAACTTTACAAAAAAAATACCCCATTATCTATCAAAATCACAAATAGCCCCCGTTAATATTTGTTTCTATTTACAAAATGCACCAAATTGCACCTTAACGAGGGCGTAATTCGTATAACAAATACAAACATCAAGGGGGTAACTGCAATAGGAAGATTTTGTAATTTCAAAAGATAACTTGATATTTTTGTAATTAAGCTAAACTTCAATAGTAGTTTTTGTAATTGTCCCATCAAATATCTAAAAAAATTACATGTTACATCAACTCTACTCATTAAAAACACTAGTTCGGCTGCTTAGCAGAACCAGCACGAAAAGCTCTAATCACAGGCTTAAACTTCTCCGTACCTTTAATGATGCCAAAAAACATAACCCTATACATAATCAACATACCAAAGACAATAGCAAAATCAACCCACTTGGAGTATCCCATATCCATTTGCCAAACATCCCTCAAGATCTCATCACCATTGATAATACTCGGCCCTCCGACTCGTTCATTAGGGAACTCAAGTCCCACAAACTCATTCTTGTAGAAACCTTGAAACGCGTACTTATGATAAGAGATATAGTACATAGGGTACCTCCATAAGGGCTTGGGAAGATCATTCGGCAAGCGGAAGAAGCCCCCATTCAGCAACATCATGCCTTGAATTCCCGAACCTACTATGATCCCCATGAGATAATCGGGCACGATGCTAGCCACAATCATCATTAGGCTTTCGACCAATATCATGCACGCAAAAAGGAGCAATGCAAAGTAGATGAAGTGGTCAATGCTCTTCTGGAGGCCAACTAGGAAATACGCAATTGCCCCCGGTACTAATGAGTTCAATAACAAGTATGGAACGGAAGATAACGTATTTCCTATCGCAAATGCAGCCACGCCATAGTGGCCGTTCAATCGTTCTCGTGTGAAAATCTTCATCCACAGGGGGGAAAAATGAAAAAAGAAAAAGCAAAAGGAAACTGTGAGCACAATTTTGATGGGATAATTACAAAAACACCCTGAGGTTTGGGCCAATTACAGAAAAAAAAAAACAGAAATGTTTCAAAATTACAAAAAGATAATCCTCAGGTTGATTATATCTTCAATTTAATGGGGCAACCGTAATATTTTTATAAATGTCGAGGGGCTTTGGAAATGTTTTTTGCTTATGAAGGAGAAAATGTAAGACAGACTCAAGGGTTTTTGGTGATTTTCAATAACCTCTGGATTTTTTTGTAATTAGTCCGAACCTCATGAGGGGTTTGTAATTATCCAATTTTTTATTGGGTAAACTACAAAACCTACTCCTCTGATTTAAAATAATTAAAAAATGTTTGTGTTTGTTTTACCAATATCCCCGTAAATAGGTGCAACTTGTAAATAAAAACTAATGCGAATGTGGTATTTATAAAAATGTGAGAAAAGGAGATTACTTTCATGTCCTCAACAAAAGAAGGGAAGCCACCAATTGACATATAGGTCATGAATCCTGCAACAAACATCAGCATTGAGCCTCTAGCCTGTCAATACAAACGAAAATTCAGTAAATCTGTATGAAACGTATCAAGAATGTCATCTTGTGAACTTTCTTCTTCAGAAAAGTTTACCTGGATGGATCCATAACTGTGGCCAATGTCGTAAAATATTGTTCCCAGGCACAAGCATAGAGCAATGTATATAGCTAGGCGAAACCAGTAATAGCCCAGATCGCGATACATGTTTACGAAAGATCTCTGAGTTAGAACAAGGCATTGTGTAATGAATCCTGCCTGGCTTCCCTTCTTCTCCAATGGTGCTCCACTCTAAAAGTCAATTAGAAAGCCATTATATATATAATTGAATACTTTGACCTGCTTTATTCGATGTTATTTTATTATCAAACATTTACTTGGTATACCTTTGAGCATATCTGTTGTACTCTTTGGTGTACTTGCTGGTGCGTGCTTGATGACTTGTATGACTTAGCGAGTAAATCAATTGCTTCAGTAGCACTTATCATTTCATTAAATCCTTTTTCTATATCCTATGTACAATAATAAGTTGTTATAAAGTTTCCGTAAGAACAAAAATTGTATGAATAGATGAAACGATGATGATTTATTTCTCAACTCACAGCATCGAAGTCCTTGTTGATTGTCCTGAGGTAGTGGTCTGATGGATTCCTCATGGATGGACAAGGGAAGCCATTTGAAGCAAAAAACTGTTGCACAATCACAAAAAATATACTGCAGCCATCTCAGTATACTCATGAAATTACAAAAACTACGCTAAATATTTAAACTAATTACAAAAACGTCCAGTTATCTTTCAAAATTATAAATACCATTTGAGTTATTACCATACTCCTGCAATTTGTAAAGGGTAAACTACAAAACTGCGTTTTTGGTTTAGCTTAATTACAAAAAAATCCCATCAATTTCTCAAAATTGCAAATATCACCTTATTTACAAACACCACCTTGAGGTTTGTCTTTACATAACAAACACCTCTTGGGGGTGCATTATGAAAATAGAAACAAATATTAACGGGTAAATGTAATTTTCAAAGATAGCTGTGTTTTTTTTGTAATTAGACGTAACATATAATTAACCCATTTGTATAATAGAAACATATATCAATAGGGTATTCACAACTTCGAAAGATAATTGAACTTTTTATAATTAGACAACTTTGAAAGATAATTGGATTTTTTATAATTAGACTAAAACCTTATTTGTAATTAAGATAAAATACACATCATCATCATCATCATCATCAATCGCACCTTAGTCCCACTATGTGGGGTCGGTGGCGTGAAGTTTATAGTGTCAATTAATTGTCTAAAATTAGTTAACACTATAAATTCATGCAAAACGTAAAGAGGCAAAGTTTTACGCCGGATGCCCTTCCTCATGCGCAACCTTCATACGAAGGAGAAATGAGATGAAATTCCAAAACCGTCATCATCATAGGTTTTTCCACTTGCATGAAAAATATCATGAGACGGCAATGAGTTGAGATAATTGCTCTAATCATGTCCCATCACAGATTGATATTGTAAAATCAATATGTACATCATAAAACATGACGCTAAGATAAAATACACATGAAAAAAAAAAAATAAAAAATAAAAAAAAATTGACCTCATTTGCAGCTGAAGCAGAACCAAAGTAGATTGTCTTCCCAGAGGACAAAAGACAAAGATTGTGGAAAAGCTCAAAAACTTCTCCACTTGGCTGGTGAATAGAGACAATAACCGTTCTATCTTGTTTAGCGAGCTTGACTATACGACTCATTACATGGTAAGAACCCGCACTGTCCAAACCACTAGTGGGCTCATCAAGAAAAAGAAGTTTAGGGCGCGTTAAGATTTCAATGCAAATGCTAACTCTCCTCTTTTGGCCACCACTGAGTCCTTTTACGCTCCACCCTCCAATTCTTGTGTCGATAGCGTCTTGTAAGCCCATCTCTTTGATCGTCGCTTCAGTCCTTTCTTTCTTGTCGGAAATAGACATGGAGTCCGGGAGTTGGAGCAGAGCAGAGTAGTAGACAACTTCTCTTACAGTCAATGTTGTCATTAAGTTATCATCTTGAGTTACATAAGCCTAACATGTTCATGATGAAAAACATAGGTAAATGAAGTTTATGTTGCATTAAGACTTGAGTTTTAGGTGAAACAGAAATCTCTGTAGTGTCAATGAGCAGTTCTACAATATGTAATTCAGCTAAATCCTATACAAAATGAAGAAAATAAATCTTGTTCTCCCTCTTTTATTAATTTATTTTTTGTCCAAGAACAATAACTGTATTGTGAATAAATAAATAAGCTGGTGTTGGTGGCAATGGACTTTGATTTTCTTACAGAAGTTCCAAATGCTAGGACTTGCTTGCGGCCATTGATGAGAATATCTCCCTTTAGTCTTGTGTTTGAATCTAGTCTCCCTGAAATTTTCTTGTTGACAGTTATGACCACATTTGAAAGAAAACCGATAAGAAAAAAACAAGAGAGAGGGAAGAAAAAGTACACCATATTATATAGAAGTGGTTGGATTTTTTTGAGTTTGCTGGTTCTGGAACTTAATTAGGAACTGATTATATAAAATGTAATTTGAATTATTTTGTACTTAATATCTACCATCGTTTCAAATTTAGATTCGAATTTTAGAAAATAAATTGAAAAGCAATAAATTGAAAGCTTTTTATTGTAAAAAAATTAATCTATTAATACATGACTACATAAACTAAATTAAAGCTCCCTCTAATTCACTTAAAAGAGAAAAGAATATTACTGATAAATGAGACACTATGACATGATAATAACTATCGTTTTGTCATAATAATAATCATTACAAGTTTAATGGTGACAAAAATTAGTGTATAAGTAGTCTCTATTGAGAATTAATAATATACATACTTATAATAGTGATAACGTTTGTAGAAGTTATTAAACTTGATAAATTAATCATTGTGATGTTAATATAAGACTTTTTGACACTTAATAAAACATAATGAGAGTGACAACTTTTTCTCCATTATTCAAAACTTTGAGGAATAGAATAAAATATGTTTAGGTACTTATAGAATATTAAGCAGTACAAATAATTGAGAGAGATCTTCAACCAGATCGTGACATGGGAACATATCAAACTAAGGTCAACTTGTTTATTAATAATTTATTACAGACTAGTGAGGAAGAGGTTTCCTTGTGTTAGAAATCACCAAAAGAATCTTATATATAATACTAATAAAAATATTGTTGAGTAATATAATTTAGAGAAAATTACTTAAAAGTTTATGAAAATACCTTTTCAATCCTACAATTAATTTCACCAAAAGTTTATTTTATTCCAATAACTTATGAATAATGAATCTCCAAGATTTGTTATTCCCACCAAACAAGTTATATAGAGTTTTTTTTTTTTTTTGAGAGAGTTATAGAGATTTAAATTCATATATTTATATATCTAATACAAGATAAAAAAAACTAATTAAAATATTTAATCCGAGATGAATTTGAATAGGTTTGACAAGTTTAAAATTAGCTGATGCATTCTTTGTTTGTCGACTAATTTCTTATATTATATATACACTTGATGTAATTAAAACAACGTAATAAACAATGCAATATAATATTAAACTAAAAAAACTATATCATGTGTCATATTGTAAGTTCTAACGTTTGAAATAAGTTTATTAGTTTTATCACATTTTTACCCCTTTCTTTTTAAATGCATGTACCAAAATGTCCAAAACATATAACCAATATTACCTGCCAATGCATCAAGAAGGGTAGACTTGCCAGACCCAGAAGGCCCCATGATGGCCAGAACCTCCCCTGGCTCGGCGTAGCCAGTGACCCCTGCCAGTATCGGCTGCCGTCCCTCCACCGTCCCCGACTTATCCGGCACCGTCACCCACAAATCCTTCCATGTCAAGTAAATCCCAATATTCCTTTCGAAATTTCCCGGGCCAGCAATCTTTTCTTCTCCAATCAAAGATCCATCATGCACTTTTCTTTCCATTTCAACAGACTTTCTAACATCTGAATCAACCCTCAGCGACGATGATCTGATGGATCCAGTTAATGTAAATGGAAAGCCCAGTTTCGAATTCTTGGGTACTTCCATGCCTGAAGAAGCAACGCTATCCGAGATATAATCAGAATCATGGCTTATCACGGGTTCCTTGATAAGCCGGGATGTTGGACTAGGGCTAGGGGTCCATCCTGGAACATTTACAGGAGAATCCATGATAACGGTATGATAAAATTTTGCAGCAAATCAAAGCTCTGGTTAATGTACAAGTGAGAGAGGTGATAATGCTATACATTAATACATATAGACTTGTAGAGCTTATATACGCCATGTTATCTTGGGCAGCAGTTGACATTTGATGAGCTGAGTGATGCGCTGTGATTTGCGACTTAAAAATTGATCAATCAAATACTATATTGAACCACCAGTTAAATTAATATCGAATCAAATTAAAAACTGACATTCTGTACAGATTGATGAACCAAATAAATAAAATAAAATTCAATCGAACATTTTTAGGGATTAGTTGGCAACTTTCTATTGCTTCCTTCAATCGCTTCTTCATCTCATTCAATTCTTAACCATAGCAGGTCCAATCAAAATTTACACATATGCACATTACCATTAATGCAATAAATATTTACACAAACTATAAGATTGAATGGTAATAACCTTGGCGGCGGCGGCCGCATCCT
This sequence comes from Rehmannia glutinosa, assembly GCA_016081115.2. Classification (NCBI taxonomy): domain Eukaryota; kingdom Viridiplantae; phylum Streptophyta; class Magnoliopsida; order Lamiales; family Orobanchaceae; genus Rehmannia; species Rehmannia glutinosa. The sequence continues at coordinate 270,797 of JABTTQ020001121.1, read as the reverse complement.
CAGCTGCCGGCATGTCGACATCGACATCGACTTCCATTTCCCCTTCGTCGGGTATCTCTCCGCCGTACACCTCGTGCTCCTCGTCCTCCATCTCTGTCTCGTGCTCTCTCTCTCTCTCTCTCTCTCTCTCTCTCTCTCTCTCTCTCTCTCTCTCTCTCTCTCTCTCGTGCTCTCTCTGATAATCCCTGAATTGCTGATTGTGACTGTGAATATGGGCTTATGGGTTTATGTTAAGAAGCTGTGGTAGCCCGTCAAGATATGGAGTATGGACATATAGTTGGGCCGCATCTTCTCATTAATGTACTGGATAAACGTTATCAAACGATACGAACATAGATCCATAAAATGATGAAATGAATAGGCCCATTGATGATTAGTTTCAACTGTTATTTCAAATTTCAGTAAATGATTCCCTCAACAATAGAGTAGAACAATTTGCAAAGTTAAGTGGGCAAATAGAAAAACTCGTATATTTGGGAGCCAAATAAAAATTACTTCTACATAAAATTATATTTCTTGGTTTAATTTCATTTATTCCATGGCCGAAACACATAGATTACATCTGCTAGATAACAACACGACATGATAAAGTCAAACACGACACGATAAGGATCTTGCTCCGACACGAATACGAAAATTTTCGTGTTGACACGACACGATACTATTTGACACGATAAACAAAAAGAAATTAATTTATATGTTAATACACGATAGCAAATCACACGATATCATAATATCGTGTCACTAACAAGTAAACGTGTCATTATCGTGTTTATGTTATTGTGTCGGCACAATAAGAACACGAATACGATAAGGCTAAACACTAAACCGCTATGTTCGTATCATTTTCGTGTCGTGCTATTGTGTCGTGTTAAGAATTGTCACCAACTCACCCTTACCATAGAGTATTTGTATGTACACATCAGCGGATCGAGGGGGGACAAGAGCGGCCTATACTGCCGCCCCAAAATTTTTCAAAAACAAATTCCCCAAAAAATTTACAAATTATTTTTTAAAATATAAAATAAATGAATTAATTTACAATTCCCCCCTCCCCCGAATTTGATAAAAAATTTCAAATAGTTGTCTTTTACAATATAAAAGTCATTAGTTATAGATAGTATATGAAAAAAATAGAATAGTTTAAATTTATAAACTCATTTCGTTTTTCATTCCCAAAGTCGAAATCCTGCGTTCGCTCACCACCGCATGCGTAAGAATGATAGAAAAAAAAAAACTTCTAAATGTATTACATACGTTTTTTGAGTGGAAGAGATATATAAATGTATTGCATACATATATATATGTACATATATAGTTCGAAACTTCTTTCATAAAACACACATCAAATCAAACACTATTAAGAAATAAACGTTACATCGACTATAATCATCAAAAGCACCTATTCAATTTCCCTTCTAATTTCATAAACTTACTCTTTTTTCATTTTTCTCACAAAATAATTTCTTCAATTTTCACACTAATCCATCTACTTACCAGAACCAGCCAAAAACCTCTAATCATAGGCTTAAACTTTTCAGTAGCTTTTATGATACCCAAAAACAAAAGCCTATACACAATCACCATACCAAACACAATAGCAACATCAACCCACTTGGAATATCCCATCTCCACTTGCCAAACACTCCTCAAGATCTCATCACCACTTATAGTTCTTGATAATTGCCCTAATTCACTAGGGAAATTTAGTCCCTCAAACTCATTCTTGTAGAACCCTTGATTCGCGTACTTATGAAATGCGATATAGTACATTGGGTACCTCGAACGGCTTAGGAAGATCATCCGTAAACGGAAAAATCCTCCATTCAACATCATCACGCCTTGGATTCCCGCGCCTGTTATGATCCCCATGAGGAAATCGGGCACGATGCTGGCCACGGTCATCATCAGGCTTTCGACCAACATCATGCACGCGAATAGGAGCAACGCAAAGTAGATGAAGTGGTCTATGCTCTTTTGGAGGCCGACTAGGTAATAGGCCATTGCCCCCGGTACTACTGAGATCATTAACAAGTATGGAATCGAAGATATCGTATTTCCCATCACGAATGCGGTCACCCCATAGTGACCATTTAATCGTTCTCGCGTAAAAATCTGCATCAACAATAAAAGAAAAAACAAAAAAAATGTGAGCAAAAATTTTTATATTGTAAATTTAAAATATAACCCTTTTTTTAATTAGGCTAAACTTTAGTACACTTTTGTGAGAAAGGGAAATTACTTTCATGTCCTCCACAAAAGAAGGGAAGCCACCAATTGCCATAAAGGTCAGGAATGCTGCAACAAACATTAGCATTGAGCCTCTAGCCTGTCAAGACAAATGAGAAGTTAAATTCACATAAAATTCATAAAATCTAAGGATAATTACAAAAACACCCCTGAAGTTCGGATAATTACAAAATAACCCAGAGTTCTTTGAATTGAAAATTACAAAAAAACTCTTGAGGTTTGATTTATATTTTTCCTGTTATTTTCAAAAATATTTCCAAAAAAAGAAACATGACATTTACAAAAATATTACAATTACCCTCATTAAATTTAAGACAAAACGAAACATGAAGGGATTTTTTTTTGTAATTTTCAAACATCTCTGAGTTTTTTGTAATTAACTCCAAACCTCAAGGGGTGTTTTTGTAATTAATCCTAAAATTTATATAAAATTTACGGATAATTACAAAACTACCCCTGGTTTTGGAATTACCAAAACCCCAGATGTTTCAAAATTATAAAAAGAAAATGTAAGGGGTGTGTTCAAAATGGTTTTGCTTATGAAAGGGTAAAATATTATACAAAATCAAACTTCATGGGTTTTTTCGTAATTTTCAAAACATGTGGGTTTTTTTGTAATTAACCCAAACCTCAAGGGTAGTTTTTGTAATTATCCCTAAAATTCATCAAGAATGTCATCTTATAATTGTGAGCTTTCTAGATTCTTCCAAAAATTTACCTGGATGGATCCATAACTATGGCCAATGTCATAAAATATTGTTCCCACGCACAAACATAGAGCAATGTATATAGCTAGACGAAGCCAATAATAGCCCAAATCGCGATACATGTTTACGAATGATCTTTGAGTTAGAACAAGGCATTGTGTAATGAATCCAAAGTATGATTTTTTAATTTTTTTTTTCCAAATGCCATGGTCACACTTTAAAAGTCAATCAAAAAAATTCCACATTTAATTGAATATACTTTGATAATCTCTACTTGATATCAGGCATAAATGCAAAATTGGTCCGGAACTTTCTTTATTCAATTTGTAATTCAGAACTTTAATTTATAAAATTACACATTTAGAACAAAAATTGGCTGGAACTGATAACGTGGCTGTTAGGTCATCACCCTCAATTGGGGATTTTCAACTTTTCCCGAAATAGATGATGTTTAAATTGATGGACGCTCTCAAACATGTGTCTAACTTGTCCGGCTTGGAGCATTTTAAACGTCATCCATTTTACCGAAAATTGAAAATCCCAAATTTGAAATTAACCTGATGGCGTGACTCCCACATCATGAATCCGCCTAAAGTGTGTAGAATTTTTTAAATTAAAGTCTTAAATTGCAAACTAAAAATAAAAATTCTAAAATTAACACTTTACTATTGAAAATTCAGTTTGTATACCTTTGAGCATATGTGTTGTACTCTTTGTTGTATTTGTTGGTAAGTCTCTGATGACTTGTATGATTTTGCAAGAAAATCAATTGCTTCAGTTGCTGTTATCGTTGCATTAAATCCTTGTTCAATATCCTATGTACAAATTATCAATTGTTATATAAACAGTTTATATAAGAGACAAATTAAAATTAATTGTAAGGATAGTTGAAATTAACAGGGATATATGATTTATTAATTCTCAACTCACAATATCAAAGTCTTTGTTGATTGTCCTAAGGTAGTGGTCTGATGGATTCCTCATGGATGGACAAGGGAAGCCATTTGAAGCAAAAAACTGTTACACAATCAATCACCAAAAATATATATATCAATTGCAGTCGTCACAATAAACATAAGAAATAATTACAAAACTGTGTCTGAAGTTTAGTTTAATAAGAAAAAAATCCAGCTATCTTTTAAAATTACAAATACTCCTCTGAGATTTATATTTTTTTACAAATTATCCCTAAACAGGATGCAATTTGTAAAATAGAAACATTTCATTGTTAATGGGGTATTTTTAATTTTGAAAGGTTGTCTTTTTTTTTTTTTTTTGTTAAGATAAATCTCATGGGTAGTTTTTGTAATTATCCCTAAACTTAACTAGAAAGATAAACAAAAGTAGGGACAATTACAAAAATTACCCATGAGGCTTGACCTAATCACAAAGAACTCTAGTTACCCTTCAATAGGGTGCAATCTGTAAAATTAAAACATGCCAAGGAGGTATCTATTATAATTTTGAATAGTAACTGGATTCTTTTAATCAAACTAAATCTCAAGGGTAGTATTTGTAATTATCCATAAGCTTAACAAAGAAAATAAAAAAAAACAGGGCAAATTACAAAAACTACCCCAAACATTTAGCCTAATTACAAAAAACTCCAACTATTTTCAATATTACAAAGAACTCTTATTGTGCTAAAACAACCCCATTGAAGTTTTTATTTACCTAGCAAATACAACCTCCTCAGGGCACAATTTGTAAAATAGAAACAAAAATCAATGGGTATATTTATAATTTTGCAAAGTAGTTGGGTATTTTCTGTAATTTGTAATTTTGAATGGTAACTAGTTTTTATGTTTTCATTAAGCTAAATCTCAAGGGCAGTATTTGTAATTATCCATAAGCTTAACAAAGAAAACAAAAAATAGGGTAAATTACAAAAACTACCCCAAACATTTAGCCTAATTGCAAAAAACTTCAGTTATCTTTCAAAATTACAAAGAACTCTTAATGTGCTACAAACATTAAACAGCGCCTTGAAATTTTTATTTATTTAATAAATACCCTCTGAGAGCGTACAATTTGTAAAATAGAAACAAAAGTACGAAGACAAACAAGATTTCTCACCTCATTTGCAGCCAAAGCAGAACCAAAATAAACCATCTTCCCAGACGACAAAAGACAGAGATTATGGAACAGCTCAAACACTTCCCCGCTCGGCTGATGGATCGAAACGACGACGGTTCTTCGATCCTGTTTAGCCAGCTTGATTATACGGCTCATGACATGGTACGAAGCCGCGCTGTCCAAGCCGCTAGTCGGCTCATCAAGGAAGAGCAGCTTAGGCCGCGTTAAGATCTCAATGCAAATGCTGACTCGTCTCTTTTGGCCACCACTGAGCCCTTTCACGCTCCACCCTCCGATCCGCGTGTCGATCGCGTCTTGTAATCCCATCTCTTTGATCGTCGCTTCGGCTCTTTTCTTCTTGTCGGATCTGGACATGGAGTCCGGGAGTTGGAGAAGAGCGGAGTAGTAAATTGCTTCCCGCACGGTTAAGGTTGTCATTAAGGTGTCGTCTTGAGTAACATAAGCCTAACATAACATAGTAGGTTAGATATTTAGTCTTATTTTGAATGAAATTGTTGTATTTGATTGGAAATTGTTTACTGTGACCGATCAGATGCAAACATGTCCAAAAACAAATTTGGGGATTTTGGTGATTTGGCGCAAAAGTTGCCACTGAAACATTAAAATCCCAAAATTTTGTGTTTATTTTTTCGCTAAATTACCAAAATTCCTAAATTTTTAGACACATAAGCACTCACTAGTCGTGGGTAGTAATTACGGAAAATTACACAATCCGAATTAAAATCGGACTAAATATCTAAATTTTTGAAAGATATTGGGCCAAAATATAAAGTTGACATTTACAGAACTAAATCTCCTAATTAATAGTCGAATTTACAGGACAGATGAAACCTTTTTCCCACCAAATGAAGATAGCCTCCTTATCTTTTTTTTGGTTAATTACAAAATTGCCCCTGAAGTTTAGCTTAATTACAAAAAAACCCAATTATCAGGAAAAGACCAATTATCTTTCAAAAAATAGAAATTGTTTCTGTTTTAGAAATTGCACCCCAAATGAGAGTATTTGTTAGGTAAATACAAGCCTCAATAAGTATTTGCAATACTTTAAGAAGATATATGTCATTTTGAAAGATAACTAGAGTTTTTTTTGTAATTAGGTTAAACATTAGGGTAGCTTTTACAATCTTTTTTTCTTTTCTTTTTCTTAAGAAGGACAATGGAAGTAACTTTTATTATATTTTAATTTTTTGTGAGAAAAATAAATAAATAAGGGTTTGATTTTCTTACAGAAGTGCCGAATGCTAATGCTTGCTTGCAGCCATTGATGAGAATATCTCCCTTTTGTCTTGTGTTTGAATCTAGCCTCCCTGAAATCACAAATTATTTTTTCAAACTGATAGGAATTATTATTTAATATATTATTACTAATTTATTTTTCTTTTCCATGACTTTATAATAAGTTTATAGTACCTACTTGGAGAATATAATCAAATATTTAATTTATAGGTACTTGGAGAATATTCAGCAGTACAAATATTAATTAAAAGGAAATCTTTTTGATCGTTTGTTAATAATTTAGTAGGCGGCTAATGAAAAAGAGGTTTCCTCGTGTTATAAACTTATAACTTGTAACACATCAAAACAACCTTATATTTATGTGACTATTATAGTAATATACTTGGAGAAAATTACTCGAAATTATATGTTAAAAAAAACTTTTAGTACTCAAATATTTATGAAAATAATTCAAAAAATCATTTCACCATTTTTTAAATATATTTAATTTCCTATTTTATATATAACGATTCTCCGAGATTCATTGTTCCCACCAAACAAGCTATGGGAACATCAAACGTGAATGTAGAGATTTGACTTCAAAATATATTTATAGTGCAACATTAAAAAGTTTAATTAAAAGACTTGATTTAAAATGAATTTGAAAAGGTTTTGACACGTTTGAAACTAACTAAAGCTTCTTTTCTTTATCAATTAATCTAAATTAGTACAATGTAATAAATATAAGGGATGGTTAATTACAAAAAAAAAAAAAAAAAAAACTCAGGTTCCGTCTAATTACACAAAATTAAGAGATTTTTGAAAATTGCAATAAACCTCTTATGTTTTAATTCCATCTTACATTTTTCGACTTCATAAGCTAAATTATTTTAAAAATTCCATGATATTTATTAAAATACTACAACTACACCCTTAAATTTAAATATAACCAAACCTGGCGGGGTATTAAGTTATCATCTTGAGTTACATAAGCCTAACATGTTCATGGTGAAAAACATAGGTAAATGAAGTTTATGTTGCATTAAGACTTGAGTTTTAGGTGAAACAGTTGGATATTTTTGTAATTTTGCAAAATAGTTGGATATTTTTTTTGTAATTTGTAATTTTGAATGGTAACTAGTTTTATGTTGTAACTAAGCTAGATCTCAAGGATAGTATGTGCAATTATCCATAAGCTTAACAAAGAAAATAAAAGAATAGGATGAATTACAAAAACTACCCAAAACCTATAGCCTAACTGCAAAAAGCTCCAATTATGTTTCAAAAAACTCTTAATGTGCTACAAACATCACCTTTTACTTTTTTTTATTTACATAGCAAATATCCCCTCTCGCGGCAAATTGTTAATAAAAACAAAAATCAATGGGCGTATTTGTAATTTTGCAAAATATTGGGTATTTTTTCGTAATTAACCCAAAAATAGCACCAAGACAATCACAATTTCTCACCTCATTTGCAGCCAAAGCAGAAGTGCAGAACCAAAGTAAACCATCTTCCCAGACGACAAAAGACACAGATTATGGAACAGCTCAAACTCAGGAGGGTTTTCATAATTACAGCTACACCCTTAAATTTAAATACTACAGCTACACCCTTAAATTTAAATATAACCAAACCTAGCGGGGTATTTTATAATTTTGAAATATCTCTAGATTTTTTTGTAATTAGCCCAAACTCAGGAGGGTTTTCATAATTATCCCTAAATATAATACTAATTATTATCAATAGACAAAATAAAACTATCATATAATATAAAAAAAAATGTGTTATTCCCATTTGAAATAAATTAAATATTATTGTTACGATTTTACCCCTACCTTTGCAATAATTTACCAAAAAGTCCAAAAATTATAACCAGAGTATTAATTACGTACCTGCCAATGCATCAAGTAGAGTAGACTTGCCACACCCAGACGGCCCCATGATAGCCAGAACCTCCCCCGGCTCGGCGTAGCCGGTAACCCCCGCCAGTATCGCCCGCCGTCCCTCCGCCGCCTTATCCGGCACCGTCACCCACAAATCCTTCCACGTCAAATAAACTCCACCACTAACATCCCTCTCCAAATATACCCCCGGGCCCACAACATTGATCTTTTCCTCTCCAACACCCAAATTAGATCCACGTGTCCTCTCCATTATTATCTCCATGGACCTTCCCACATCCGAATCAACCCTCAGGGACGTCGATTCGATCGAGCCATCGTCGGGCTGTGGGCCCCCAATGCTAAACGGAAAGCCCAGTTTATTGTTGTCCGAAGAAGCGAAGCTATCAGAGATTGAATCAGCTGGGTCGTGATGGGTAATCACGGGCTCACGGATTAACCTGGATGTTGGGCTTGGGCTAGGTGTCCATCTTGGAACATTTACATTTACAGGGGAGTCCATGTAATGTATGATGTGATAAAATTTATTTTGCTGCAAAGAAAAGGCTATGGTTCATATTCAAGAGACAGAGAGGGGTTATAAATGCAGTATATATAGATTGGTGGGACTGGGGGAGCTTTAATTTTATGGCTTACGTCATGTTTTTGTGGTCAGTTATCTTGTGGGAGCACATTGACACCTTGATGAGATGTGATTGATTAATTTTAATATATCATAAATTCACAATGTATATATATGTATAGATATGGTCGTATGGCTGCAAATCAACCAAAAAACTTTTGGGTTCGTTAATGGGGTTCGTTAAAATAAATGAACCAAACTATTCAGAGATATTCGATTCGATAAAAAGTTTGTTAAATTTGTTTAATTTTTGAACGTTAAAATAAATAAATCAAATTCAAACTAATTAGAGATCTTCGATTTTAATTAACAAGCTCATTAGTGAACTATATATAATGTTATTTTTGTAATAAATTGAAGAATGATTTAATTTATACATTAAACTAATCGTTTGATTTTTTTATTTTTGAACATTTACTTATATGATAAATATAAAAATATTTCATAAACTTATTTGTTTAAATAAAATCATAGGTTTTAATTAATAGATATGTTATGTGTTTTAGATATATATATATATATATAATGTTATTTTTGTAATAAATTGAAGAATGATTTAATTTATAATTAATATTTATTAAACTCGTTTATGCTTGATTAGGTTTATAGTTTTAAGTGTTTGTGAATTGTGAGCCATCAATATATTTGATAAATTTAAATATCGATAGACTTTACGATTATCCATAATAAATATTTAGTCCGCGTCGCCTAGTCAAACTCTCAAAATTAAGTTTGGCTCGGTTCGGTTCGATTCCAGCCCTATGTGTTAGTAGGGATATGTAAAATTACAATTTTGATCTTATAATTAGTTGGTCCAAATAACATATCCGAAAAATTAGAAAAATCAAACCGAAATTTTGCCTTAGGGATATATGGGTATTTACTAAATTAAATTCAAATTAATCAAACCGAAATTTTAATAAATCAAAAATTCAATATATTAAAATTTGATTCTTACATAGTTTTTATGGTAATTTGATTCATTATTTCAGTTAAATGAATTTTTTGAGAAATAAAATATTAAAATGATTAATTTAGAAATAAACATAAGAATGACAAATTTGAGATATATAAAACATAAATGTACCTATATAGGTAAAATTATGAAGTATTATAATCTATATTCATTTAGTTGAATCATTGGACCAGAATTTTTCTTATAAAATTATAATTGATGTATAAAATGGTGGACCTAATTAATTATTAAAGACGCACATATATTGACTTCGATACATGGACTTGATGGCGGCTAGTTTGTAGTTGTACACGTTCAAGTGGGTCTAAGAAATAGAAACTTATTCGAAAACTTGTTTAAAAAATAAAATAAGAATGATAACTTTAAGAATTATAAAATATAAATATACCTCGTCTATGGGTTTAATCATGAAAATTCCGTCTAAATTCAGGTTGGGGCCAGATTATATTATTATAAAAATTCCTAATTGATCATGTGAAAAATGGTGGGACCAAATTACAAGATGCAGATATTGAATTCAAAAATGGTGGACTGGACATGCAAGTGGACATTTTTGTAAACACTTAAATTGGCAACTTGTGCTTTTGATATTTGACCCTATCTTTTTTTTTTTTATGGGAAATACTTCATTAATTACCCGAATCCAACTGAAGCAAATTACAAATAAACGAAAGTGGGATTATATCTCAAGAAACTAAGCCAGACACAGAATCTCGAGCTTTTGCAATAGCATTAGCTACACGATTCGTTGATCTCCTAACAAAATCAAAACAGTAGAAACCAAAGGTAGATCTTTCACCAACTTCAAACAATTCTCAATTATGTTCTGAAATCTTGAATAGCTTAAACGATGTTTAGAGATCTGTTTCTAGCGTGATAAAATGTCAGATGGATCAAACCCCAAGGGGTTTTTTGAAATTTACAAAAATATTTAATTTTTTTGTAATTAATCCGAACCTCATGGGTGTTTTTGTAATTATCCCTAAACATTATACTAAGTTTGTCACTCGTCCAATAAAATGGTACTCTTTGAAAGCGTAGACTTTTTTCACTTTCAGACAAATTTTATTCATAGAATTCGTCCAACACAAATTTACTAGAAATTTCACACTAAATGAATTTTCTTTCCAAAAATGGACTAATTTGGACTCCAGGAAATTAAAAGCAGCATGACCAGTTGTATTAAAATTTTAGAAAAAAATAGAAATTTCATAAGATGACTTGTCTCGAAATTTAAGGGGAAAATGAGATGTTATTTGGCATTATCCTTTTATTAGTAGGAGTGTGAGATGTTTGATTACATATAGTTAATGATATTATTTATTATTATTATTATTATTTTTATTTATTTACATCATCATTTACATATTCAAGACTGTCACATTGGAAAATACTAACAAAGGAAAATTTAGGATAATCTCGGAATAAAACTTCGGGAAGTTCTTTGATTATTTGACTTTGATTTTCAGTCTTTAAGTCATCCCAATTTCCATATACGACAATACTAATTAAACTAGACCATATACATTTTCTTTTTACATACACTGGAAGAAGGGTATATAACCTGCCTCCAAATTAAATTTACAATTTACAAAACAATTTAAGATTTGTAACTATTGGTAAGTTAATATATTTATTGCTAGACTTGTCATTAAGGAGGTAATCCAAGTAAAATAAATTATTATTTCCTCTAAGTCATGATTTGAGATATATTTGCGGTATTTTGGTGGAATTACAGCGACAAGTTTGTCGTTTAGCCTTTAGGGGACATTTATTTAGGGATGACAATGGGACGGGTCGGTGAATACCCACCCACTCTATGCCTAGAATGGGGCGGGCGACCCCTTCTACCCCATTTTAAGTTAAATTAAATATAAAAAATAAAAAATATATTTAGAAAATATTATTTATAAATATCTTATTACCAATTTATAAATGTTAGTTATAATACAAGAATATATAAAAATTATATTATAATATATATTATATATGCCAAAAATATATTAAAATATATTTTAAAAATAAAAATTATATGCGGGGTGGGGGTACCCAGGGTGAAAGTGATACCGGCCCGCTCCACCCCGCCGCGGATATAATTATTGCTATTTTATTCGTTTTATCATAACAAAAAAAACTCATTAATTCAGTTTGAATCTTCTATCCTCTATAGTGTTTCATCTGGTAATTTCAATATTCACACGTATAATAGTAGTAACATCATTCACACGATTTATTGTGTTGTAATAAAACACAAGATGAAATCCTTTCGGGAAAAAAAATTGATGAAATAATTAAGGTGGGGAATAATCATAATTTAAAGAAGAAAATTAAATGTTATCCAATTTATCCCTGCTTTTTTACTTGTAAGAACCAATTTTCATTAGCAGACCTTTTGCAATTCCAGTATATATGAACAGCTGCATTTGTAAACCCATATATAAGGGGAAATAAAAGCGCATTCCTTTACATTAGCAAACATCTTACAATTCCATATAAACCAAAAGCGCATTCAATGAGCTTTATTACTATTCCAGAATGAACCAATAGTCCAATAGCGCATTAAATGCTCATTAGCATACATTTTATAATTCCAGTATGAACCAAAAGCGCGTCCAAATGTTCATTTGCAGACATTTTACGATTCCAGTATAAAGGAGAAGCGCGTTTAATTTCATCAGAATGTACCAATATACATGTGTTGCATATTAGTGAATGAAAATCATAGTCAAAAAAAAAAAAGAAAAAAAAAAGAAAATCATAGTCAAAAGCGCATTCATTGTTAAATTAGCAGACCTTTTATAGACAAAAGCGCAATTCAATTTCTTGAAATGGTATCAGTGATTTAATTGGGGCAAGTCCAAGTGACCAACATTATTTTGAGGAATTGTTATATAAATATATTTTGAGAAATTTCCTTAATAGAATGTGTAAAAATAAAATTAGGTTGCAGTTTGATCATATGAGTTAGTAAATTGACTCGACATATCACTTTTTGAGTGGTTTATTTATTTCAAATAAATTTATTTTCTGAAATTTGAGTGTAGACTATGTACAGTAGAATGTAAACTTTAAAAATTAAGTTGAAATTAACGTGTAAAGTTTTGTATCTTAACACTTTCCTCAATATGTGTGCATTTTTATAAATTGACACTTATTGTGAACGGGATGGATAGAGTATAATACTTTTATTTATTTGATTTTCTTCCACTTTTTGACATTATTTTATCATATATAAAGTTGTTATGAACTTTATCCTAAAGTTTTTTTTTTTTTCTACTTTTCTTCCCTTTCATGTCATTATTTTATCTGGTATAAATTTCATATTGTTGCAAAATCAAACTATTTTTTTAAGGAAAAATCATATTATTATGTGCCTGTAAATGCAACTTCTTAATGTAATTATTTATGAACATTAATATTTATTTACATTTATAAATTTTGAATAAAAAATAGTACAAGAACAATAATCAGGAAATTCGAGTTAATTAATTACATTAAAAAGTTGCAATTTTGAAATTAAGACAAAGTCTTTGGGCATCGCTTGTTAATAAAAAACGACACCTATAAATTTTTATTATTTTTTAATTAAAATAAAAATTTTGGGTATCAGTTTTTTAAGAAAGCCGAGGCTTTTGATTACACTTTAGGTATCGGTTACTTGGGACTAACCGACACATATATTTTGTTTTTAATTAAACCTTAGCCCAGCCCATTCGTCTTTACTTAGCTTCAACTTTTCCCGTTTTCCTGAAGTACGAGCGACAAAAACCAAGGTTATCTTTGAAAATGTCCGTCGGCGGCCAACCCTCGGCTGAAGAGCTCTATGCTGCCGTCATTACAAGGACCGCTGAAAACTTCGCACTCTGCACCGGCGATAAAGGCGTGAGTAGATCCGGCAAGCCACTCCACTACAAAGGTTCATCCTTACACCGAGTGATCCCTAATTTCATGTGTCAGGAGGCGATTTCAGCGCCGGAAATGGCACCGGGGGCGAGTCGATCTACGGATTTAAATTCGCTGACGAGAATTTCGTGAAGAAGCACACTAGCCTCGCCGTCGTTGTTGTCTAGACTCGCAAGCAACCGTTCCCCGCCACCGTGCTGTCAAGCCCTCGCAACCAGCTACCGCCGCCTTTGAGACGCGCAAGCAACCCCAGCCGCCGTCTGTATTGGACGTGGTGGTGGTCCTACATATCTTGTCATTCAATCCCGACCGCCCGGTTCCGTGATGAGATCCCATTAAATTGAATCTAGTGTTACTTTATTTTATTATTGTTAATATTTGATTGACATACCAGAAAAATATTTTGGGAGGTTTGAGTTAGTGTTTTTGTGCGAATGAATTTAATCGAAAATGTGATATGCAATTAATATTTTGGGATGTGAAATCAGACTTTCAATTGTTGATGCTTGATTTTTCACTTATAGGCTTCAATTGCAACAAGAAGTCTTCACTTCTGAAAATATATGAATTGGTGTTGAGATGGTTTTCTATTCTATTTCCTCTTGTGAATATATCATTGTTGAATTGGTGTTGACTCTAAAATTTTCACGCTATGCCCTTTAACTTTGAAACACGAATGGGATTTTTGGTGCCTAGTCTCTGAAGATGTTTATACATACATGAACTTACAATCTTGTGGCTTGTACATTGTACTCCACCTTTCTGTTGAATGTGTAATTTTGTATATAGTGTGGTTCAAACTTAATCTGTCAGCTTTTATTTTTCACAGTTTATAAATAACCTTCTGTAACTAATGGCACTATATGAGCAAGTAATCAGCTCGAATCCTCTGGTTCTCTGGATGGAAGGGTTATGTGTGTTTCGACTTTTGAGATTGAGGAGTCTGTTCCTGCGGCTGGAAACATTCAGTGTATTTTGGCTTTTGATACTGATGAGTCTAGTTCTTCGTTTGGAAGCAATATTCTGTGTGTTTTGGCTTTTGTTTTTGAGGAGTCTATGATGAATATGCATGCTAATGAGATTGACGAATTGAGACATGGTGGCCTGTATAAGGTGTATAGGATTGTAGGCAGAGTGAGGTGGATTATTTGGATCAGCTTGTGGATTGTCTTGTACTTGAAGATGAGTCTGATAAAAAGAGGCATCACCGGGACAAGGTAATCCGTAGTCTCCATTGTATCTCAACCTTATTCTTGTTGGGAACATAAAAATTAACAAAGATGAATTTTGCCGATTCTTGCTGAAACTTAGAATGTTATTGGTACATAGTTATCGTAATCTAAATTTGCTTTTATGCAGGCAGGCACATGGAATGGGTCCAAGAGGTTCTGCTTTCATTTTTCTGTTTTATTCTCCATTTTCTATTTTCCTGTATTTGTATTCTTTCTTTTTTTTTTTTTTTTTTGATCGGTTTCTTTCTTTGTCGATATGATTTGTTGCTAACAATGTAGATTTTCTAACTCACTTATGTTTTTTTCCCCATCTTAATTCTTAGGCTCTTTATATTTTTCTGATGTTTATTCTAAATATGGTTTCCACCAATAGGCGGTCATTGTTATCTTTTACTGTTCCTTCAAGGACTTGTTTTGCTCTGCCACCTTCCCTTCCCCTCCGATGAGGCCAAATGCAAAAAGTGATTTTCTACCTACGAAAATGATTGGTTTCTAAAGAAAGAAAAACCCTTCTATGTTTTTAGTCATTCCCTTTCTATTTTTTATTTTTTATTTTTATCTCTCTCTTTCCCTTACATCATTACTTGCTTGAATCTATATTCTACCATAACATGCCAGAAATAAAAGTATACAACACTGAGGAAAAGGAATTGATAATGGAACTTGGCTTGAAGTGGGCAGCCAATCCTAACATCCTTGTTGCTGCCAAGGCATTTGGATTGAAAGCTACTGTCCTGGTATCTTTTATATATGATGATTCAACAACTGGGGACATTGGGACTTTATGTATCTCCCTTTTGATGCCTTTTGCTCACAATCAACATCTTGTAGAGATATTGTGACTAGACAATTTCCATCTCTCAATGGACTTTGGTGTTTTGCAGGTGCTTGACTTGCCAGTATTTGCTTCCCCCACGTATCACATTAAAGCCGCTAGTTCGAACTTTCCTTGTTTTGCCAATATATATGTTTCTCTAATGGAAAAGGTGAGAATTGATGGGTTCATCTCCCAGTTAGTATAAATTAATATATTCTTGAACAAGGTTGGACAACAGACTTGGGTGTTTGTCTTGTACCTACTTTCAGAAGATTGTGTAAGTTTGTACTCTGAGTTAATGGGTGTTGCTGATATATTAATGTAAATAGCGTGCTTTTATATGCCAACTTTTTTAAAAATAAATATTGTTAAACATTTAAGATGACTACTAAATATTCTATATGTAAATTATTCTGCATAATATACATTTAAAAAACGAACTCTCCTCTTCATTTTGCTGCTGCCAAAGGCCACAATGAGGTAAATTAATCACCCATTTTAACCTTTAGATTTTATTTTTTTGACAGCCCATCAATCTTTTTTTTTTTTTTTTTTTTTTTTTTTTTTTTTGGGGGGTTTTATATATGTTAATTTCTTGTGTGTGACTGGTTTATTTGTGGGTTTTTGGTTGTGGCCCTGATTTGTGGAAAATTGGATTTTCAGATTGTGGCATTGTTGCTGGAGAATGGAGCTGATGTGAATTCAAGAAATTATTGTGGGCAGGTACAAGAAGTTTGTATCTTTTGAGAAATAATGTTATATTATTTGGTAGTTTGATAGGAATAAACTGATTGTGTTCTGGGACATGATTTGTTTTTTTACTTTTTGTTTTCAAGAAATTAGGGACAGTGTGAAAATCGTATGTTAATTATTTGGTTGTTTGATAGGAATAAACTGAGTTGTGGTTTTGATTGTTTAAATGGATAGTAAGATAGTATATATTGGGAATTTTTGTTTGATGAATAGATCATCGCTCGATCTTTGTTAAATCGAGTCTTTACATATTGTGTAATTGCTTCTGCAGACAGCATTGATGCAAGCATGTCGATATGGGCACTGGGAAGTTGTTCAAACTCTTCTTCTTTTCAGATGCAATGTGAGTTTTTCAAATTAAACAACTTTTTTTCCTTTTCTCTATTTTCTATATTAGGCCAAATTTGTTTACAAAATTTTATAATGTACTTCAGTATTTGATCTTCACATTCAGTAGTAAGTTCATCGCAGATTTTATTTCAATCTTTTTGTCTGATTAAATTTGTAGGTACTTATGATACAATTGTTGAATTTTCTTTTGAGGACACGTTTTGGTGCCTTTCAGGTTATTAGAGCAGATTATCTTAGCGGGAGGACTGCGCTTCATTTTGCAGCTGTCAATGGACACGTGCGATGTGTGAGATTAGTGGTTGCTGATTTTGTTCCAAGTGCTCCATATGAATATCTAAATTCTCAAACAATAAATGAAAGAAGCGATGGTTCTAATACTAAAACCAAATATGAACAGAGGTTTGTGGTTTTTTCGAATATGTTTTAATTATCGTATTGCTTGTTAACACTTAACACCATGAGATTGTATTTTAAATCGATTCTCAATAAAATCATTGAACTTTCTTCTTACTTTGTGCTGAGGATATTATTCATAGTGAAAAAGCTTTAACAAAATATGGTTATATATCCACCCTCATGATATGACTGAGATTGCAAAATTTTGAGGATTTTTGCGGAATTTTGGTTTGATCCGGTTGCTTATTATGCATTTTCCTTCTTCGGTGCAGTGCTCTCTCCAAATTTGTAAACAAGGCTGCTGATGGTGGTATTACTGCTCTTCATGTGGCTGCATTGATTTTCAAATTCTGCAAAAAAATGAGATTTTACTTCTTTTAGCTTCAGGTTGGTATTACTAGAAATATTACATTTTCCACATTTAAGTATAGGAACAGTGTTGTTCAAGATGAATGCACATGTCTTGCACATTTTGAGATAACATATGTTTCACTATAGGAGCTATAATAATCCTTTACCTCTCGTGCAGGTCATACAC
Organism: Rehmannia glutinosa; assembly: GCA_016081115.2. NCBI lineage: Eukaryota > Viridiplantae > Streptophyta > Magnoliopsida > Lamiales > Orobanchaceae > Rehmannia > Rehmannia glutinosa. Next base: position 253,036 of record JABTTQ020001121.1, on the reverse strand, counting down.
CAAAAATCATGAATAACCTATGACGATCTCACTACTGACCTCTGCCCTGTAAGTCTCTCCTTTTTTGCTCACTACAATTTGATTCTTGTTCTTTTTGGGCACCCCCTTTTTAATATTTGTGTATGCGTGTCTTTCTCTTTTCAAAATGGAGCTGCATTCGACATAGATTTAATTTTTGTATTTTTTTTTGTTTCTTGTATTCTGATTGGATATACCTGTTAGCCTTTTATTGATGCATATTTGCTTACGGAAGATTTGAGGAGTTTCATATATGTGGTATAATCAATTCATAGATACCAAGCATTCAACAGCCTTATAGAATTTGTATTCTTTATATTTGCCAATATATATGTTTTCTCTATTTGTTCATGAAGAGTACTCCTGAGTGTCCCGGAGGAGTAGCTATTTAGGTACATTCCTGTTTATTATTAGAGTTTATTTTGGAAACTACCATCAGTTCACTTGCACGTATAGGAAATTTCACACCGTTGCAGCTTCAAGCAACAGAGTGTGTACCTTAACTCAATGATGAGTCCAGTGAAGTTCCAATTAAAGTTCCACGGGGTCCATATGGAATCTTCCACGTGCGACTTTATATTGTGGAAACAACTTAACAATAATATCCAGAGGTGAAAACAGCTGAATATATACTACTACAGATAAACTTAGACTCAATATATGGTTGTTGCAAATATATTGGTTTATTTTTTTCCTGTTAAAGCAGGTATGAAAACTCACCAAGTTCATAAATGCTTTCGGACAGGTAATATGCGTGATTGGCTCCGTGTGATAGCTTCCAACAAGGACAAAAATGTCTATGAATTGAGGTACTTCAACATTGCCGAGAATGAGGCCAGGAGGATGATTGATTAATTAAAAACAAAGTGTAATATTTTCAGTAGTTGATTTTGTTTTGTTAGGCATATCTATTTCAATTTGTTACTAAACGAAATATATTCTAGTTTTGGTATTCGGGTTTGAAATGGAGTAAGATATTTTATTTAAAAGTTTTGACCATGACTTTGCTGAATTGAGTCATCTAATTTATGGACTAAAAATGTCATTAATTTTTGGCTTGGATTGTTATTTGTGATCTGGATTTTTAATTTGAAGGGAGGTCGGAAATTGAAAAAAATGTATTTAAAAAAATAACAATAGGCATCGTTTGTTGTTATGAACTGATGCCCAAACTGACTTTATGTGTTGGTAGTTTGTGTAGAACAGATGCTTTTGGTGAACATTGTGCATCGGTTTGTTCTTAGAAACCGATGCCTTTTGTTTACTTTACGCATCAGTTGAAACCGACGCATATACATGTGATTTTCAGCATCGCCTTCATAGGCATCGCCGTTGGAACCGATGCTTAAAGTCGTTTACAACCGATGCAAATGGTCAATTTTGTACTAGTATAAGCCTTGCCAACCACGCAATTGCCAAAGTATATATAACACGCAATTAATTCTTATTAATATGAATAAGTAATAACAACGTAATTTAACACATGATGCACCGCAAAAGGGACCCGAGGAAAGGGAAGTTCGATGCTACCCAATTGGTAGTTGGTAGGACATAACTCAATTGGGATTTTTACGTCTAATTATGATATATGCATGTGTGTTTTAATCAGATTATTATTATTAATATTATTTTCAGGGTTTCATCATTTATGTGTTTTAGCAGATTTGTTTATGTATATTTATCGATGTAGGCAAAAATTTGGATGAGACAGTCTCATGGACATTGTTCATGAGACATATCCTACATGTAACTAGAATTCCAACCCAAAACTATTAAAAAACACATGTTTTTGTGTTTTGTAGGATTTGTTTCATGAACATGAGACCATCTCACATTAACAAAATTATTCTCACAAAAAAATAGATTAATAGTCAGTTTAGTGTTTGTTTTTATATTTTATCAGGCCGGAAATTGAAACAACACAATCAAAAAAAATTAGTCCTATATTTGAAAATACAAGTATCTTGATTTAATACTAGATAGGTTAAAATAATATGTTAAGTCTATTTCACTTAATTATTTATTGTCAATTTTTATGCAAAACAAATTTTGGATATTATTATGATCAAAATTATTTCCCTTTTGTTAATTGGAATAACTATTTTAGAATATGATATGCTTTAATGTAATAGACTAGTGGACGTGGGAAAATAAGAGTCTACTCAAATCTGTATTCCTTTTTCTTTTTCTTTTTCTTTCTTGAAGGACAAATTTGTATTCCCTGTTTCATGGGGAATTGGTATCTTAAGAAATTATATATACATCCAAACAAAGTTAATTCGGGTATAGAACTTTGATTAGGTCTTTTGTAAGACGGTCGCACGGTGTAGAATCTTGCACTTTTTACGTAAAGTGATCTTCGATGTAAAATGTGATATTTTAGTGTAAAAGCGATATTGTATGAATATACTTAATTTTAATATATTCAAACAATATATTATTTTTTAAAAAAATACCACTTTTTTGCAAAAAGTATCACACATCGTATGACCGTTTTACATGAGTTTTTGCCTATAATTTTTTATTTTGTAGAAGACTTGTTAGACTAGGAGTTCTTTTAGAATTGTGCTCGAAAATATTGTCCTATTCCTGCAAAATTGGAGAGAAAGACAAGGACCGAGATTTTGATTGAAGACTTTTCTTTTGAGAAAAAAGCATATAGATACGTATTTGACAAGAAAAATATTTTATTGTCATTCTTCGAGACGGAGAAAATGAGTTTTAGGGAGTCTTTAATTATTTAAGTTCTAGTATTATATTTTTCTGAGCGTGGCCTCGTGGAGCGGGATTATTTAATACAAACCACATTAATATTATTATGTTATTTAATTTCCGTTGTGCAGAATAGTTGGTATCGATACTAGTGTTGGAACATCACTATCCAACATCCGTTATACAATTTAGTAATTTACTGGATTGACTCTAATAATTGGTTCCAAGATGGGCATTTATCTACCGGTTTAGCAAATGTTCATATATTCCTAAATAATTAGCTCATAAATTTAAATCCTAAAAATAGTAAAATAATATTATCATGTGTTAATAATACTCTAAAGGGGAATATAAGATGGTTAAATCGGATTTGAAATTTATAAATATATCATAACACAAGTTATCATTTTTTTATATATATATTTATTAATATAGGAGGATACGAAGTTCCCAGCCCACTTCATTTCAAATAAATCAAATCCCTGATTAACCCATTATTAGGTGCAAGATGCTTACTGACAAATTATCTGATTCGATTTGATCTAACTAATTAACTAATGTAGTATATATTTAGACTACATGCACACTTTTAGGTTAAAATTGAGTTTTGAATGTAATAGATTGAATATCATTGCCTAAGCCCAAACTTTTTACATTTTTTTATTAAGTTGGGAGTAGTTGTTGGAGGAAGGATAAATTTCAAAGAATTGAAAGATATAAAATTCAACCTTGGTCAACATCTTTCTTAGGATGAGAGATATCACTGGCAAGAAAAAATGAACTTTTTCATTCGAAGGCTGAAAATAAACAAAGCAAAATTGAGCCTTTCATATGAAATGGATATATATTTGAATCTCAACTATCAGTCAGTACAACATTAAAGAGTCTAGAGTCTAGATATTGGCACAATATCGAAATTAGAGCTGGCAATGAGCTGGGACAGGCTAATTCTAGTCTAATGGGTCAATTGAAAAGATCGGTCCGGTCAGGTCAAATTCGCAATTTCATCTGTCAGTGTTTTTTTTGTGGTCAAGTCTAGCCCGTCAAGTCTATTTTTTATCGATCATTTGAGCTTGTTAGGCTTTTGGGCATTTGGGTCGCCTACTGGTCCTTTTCACCCAGCTAAATAAAGTTCGACCCAATTCTATATGTGGGTTGGTCCATTTCACATACGTGACTCAAATTATAGTAAATTTGGATTTAAAAAGGGTAAAATTCACTTTACCCCTCGTCTTATTTAGTTTTGTATCAAATACCCTCTACTATTGAAACCTTCAAATACTCCTTTGACCAATTACAAAAATATTGTTAGACAATATTACCCTTGAACTATATATAATATTAAATTTAATATTTTTCCTTCTCTATAATTCAATTTCATTTAATCGATCATATCCTATAATTTTATTAAAAAAATAAATCTATAATTAGATCTAAATTAAATAAACTAACAAAATATAATTTCAATAGTTAGAGAAGTTGCATTAATTTTATTGTAAGAAAAATAATTTGTGTATGTATATTATATATATATATATTGCTCTAATAAATAAAATTAAATTTAGGGTTAAATTAAGCGATATTAATTTATATTTATTAATATTCTTGTTAAATAAGATGTACAAGTTTTCGTCAAACAAGTTATCGGAACTAGAAATTTATTTTTGAAACAAAAAATAAATATTATATAATATCATATAATACTCTCTCACAATTATATATCATTTATTTGACTGATGAGCCAATCGATTTACATTAAATTAGCTAATTATAATATCAATAAATCTTGCAAATATTATATCTTTTTAAAATCATTTTAATACTACATATTTTTAAAAATTTGATATCATAGCTAATTATTCTTTATATTATATATTTTTAACACTAATTCGTGAAGAAAATAAATCTTAGCTAAAATTGAAAAAATAAATAGCTAATTATATTATTAATAATATTAAAATTTTTAAAAAAATATCTCATATAAATATATATTATATTGTTTCAAAATAACCTTCTAGTCTTTTTTTTTTTTTCTGTACTTTAAAAATTTTGTAATTGCAATAACATTGTACAGATTTTTTAATTTTTTTGTTTTCCAATAATGATTTCCTCTTACGTATAGTGAATTACTACACGTACTAAATGATGTGTATCATACTTGATATAATTCTATGCAAAGTAAAATAATATCCATGATTTTTTGAGTTTAAATTTATAACTTATTTGCTAAAGCTATATATTTAAATAATAGTAATTAAAATTTACGTAGCATTTTTGAGATAAATAATATTAATTGAAGTTATATATATTTCTTCGTATTTATTTTAATTATATTTAAGATTATTTAATTTTATAATTCAATGTTGAATAAAATTTGGGATCAATTAATTGATTGTTAATTAAAATGCATTAATTATAAAATAGATGTGCAAATTAAATTAACATTTATGTTTAAATTAAGGGTACTTTTGTCTAATAACATAATTTTTATTAGTTTAGGAGGGTATTTGAAGGTTTCAATAGTAGAGGGGTGTTTGATACAAAGTCAATAGTACAAGGGGTAAAGTGAAATTTGCCCATTTAAAAACACAAGTGACAAATCCGATATGCGTATTGCTGAAACGTAGCCATGTGACCTCGAAAATAATTCATAGAATGTTTTTACTTTTTAGAATGTTAAAATTAAGAGTTAATATGTAGGCTTGGCTATGGAAGTATTTTAAGGGACGCTGAAGGCAACTTTTTAGCAGCAAGACAAGGAGGGATGTAGGGAGCTTTTAGTTGAGATGCAAAATGTTAATTGTGTTTTTCGTTAGGAGATCGTCGAATAATGTTGCGTATGTATTAATTTAAGCAATTTATTCCGTGTCGATGTCGTTGAATGGAGGATTTACCTCCTCTTTTTATTTGTAAAAACTTGCAATTCGATTTGCTTGGTTAATGAAATTTCCTTTTCAAAAAAAAAAAATAAAAAATTAAGAATTAATATATTTTATTTTTTACAATCATACACATGTAAGTTGGGTCATGTAAGTTCACGGGCTTATTGGGTTTTGGGCTTTAGACGAACACATTGCGGCCCGTTCTGGTAAAGAAAAATGTTTCCATAATTGGAGCCCATTTTGTTCATCAATATTAATATTATTATATATAATAATTTTACAATTAAATTGTTCATAAAATTATGTCCTTGTATAAGTCAAAAGGTGTCACTCTGATCACCTCTCTGTTAACTTTTATTTTAACTTCTCAAAATATACTGGCTCTATTCTAGATTTGAGATTTCTATCTACGTTCCTATTGCATAAAATTAAATTATTTAGTTCTCTAAATATATATATATATATATATAGTTTTTAATTAATTATCACAAATGTGAACTAATTTATCATATTAGTTTTGATAATCTTAATATTTTTAGATTTTGGATTTGAATATTTATCATATTATTCAATTATATTGAATAGTCATTTAGGGGGGTGGGGTTTATTCTTTATATGAAAATTAGTGCATAATTTAAATGGAGACTAAAGTTTAAACATCAAGTTTTCTCTCAATTAGGTAAAGAGTGTTGTCAATTATTATAAGAGCATTTTCCTCAAAAAAAAAAAATATTATAAGAGCATTGCTTAATTGTTTTGTACCATTAATTTTGAAAATTAAGTGACAGACCTAAATATAAGTTCTAAGTGATAGAAATTTCATGTTGAATAAAGATGGTATATATATATATATATATTTCAAAAAAAAAATGAAAAATGTTGGTATATATTTTATTCCCAAAATATGATGATATATATTGGATTTGAACTTAAAGAATGTGGGTAGTGAAACTTTGTACTCAAAAAATAAAAACTGGGCCTTCTCATCATTCGCCCTAAATAATAATACATCATGCGAGGTCCAAATTGAGAAAAAACCAACACTAAGGCCCACTTTAATAATATTTATATTTTATATTTACGATTTTGTGTGAAAAATGAATGCATTTAAACAAATTAAATGAGAGTTATTGTTCACAATTGCACAATTCTCCAAAACCTATGAGAAGTCAAAGTTTAAATTGTGATGCTCTCTTCCAAATTATGGCACCACTAAAAATATAAATCATATTTTTTAAAAAAATTGTTAGTTTTAAAATTAGTCTTATGACTCTTATTAATGGTGTTAAATGTTCCTTTTTTTTCCCTTCAAAATTTGCATTTTAGATAACAAATTCTCTCAATATTATATTCAAAAAGTTATTCATTATTTCTTTCAGATGTACTAGATTAGAAGTGGTATTTGCTCAAAAGAAAAAAAAAGATTAGGAGTGTTATAATTTAAATTTCATCGATTTGATTATATAAATATAATATCACAATGAACTCTTTTCCCAAAAAAATAAATTTAAAGGTAAGTGATACAAAATCTCACCGAAATCGTCATTCATCATCAAGAAACGTTACATATTGTAGCAAACAAAATTTATGAAAGGAAAAAAAATTACGGGTTAGTCGATGTGGGTATCATCGACTTACCCAAAATATATTGACACACGATTAGGAGTGTAAACGAATCGAATCGGATTGAACATAATGTTGTTCAAATTTGTTTGAATTTTAATCGGGTTTCAAAAGCTTGGTTTGATTATTAATTGAGTCGAGCTCGAATAAGCTTTTAATTTGGTGAATGAACACACTAATCGAAATGAGTAGTTTTGATATTTTTACACATTTTATTATTTTTTTTTACTAATCCATTGAGCTTGAGCCGAGCTTTACATCTTATCGAATAGGAAAATGTGTTTAAGATTGATTCGTTATATTAACAAATCAAAACCAAACGAACTTTTAATAATCAATTCAATCGAGATCGAGTAGCATTATGTTTTTAACCATCTATGACGTTGAAAGTTGGTGGGAAAAAAATTATTACCCTTTATCAATTTTCACTCAACAAAAGAGTAAGAAACAAACAACCAGGATTGAATCAATTTACCACAACCACATTGTGGGATGGAGTCGGGGTTGAAATCATTTTCCATCAAATTGTTTGTGGGGTGGAGGTCGAGGGTTCATATCCTCGCTCCATCAAATTGCTCCCAGGGCATATGCGAGCTAGATTGAAGAAATATAATTGTTCTTTTACCCTTCTGGATTTGGTTGTCGTCGTGAAATAGATCGTCGAAACAACTATTGATTGCGTGCACATCTCGCGGTTTACCTTGCGGCGGCCAGTGCGTGCACATCTCGCGGTTTACCTTGTGAATGCGAATGAGCCGGTTGTTGTCTCGAAATTCGTAGTCAATTTTAACTCAACATAAAAAAAAGTAAAAAACAAACAAACAAAGATTTTGCTCCCCCTTCTTCTCCGCTTCGTTGTCTCAATTCTCCTCATTTCAAACTCTCACACTCAAACAGAAGGGGAAAAACTCGAGAAAAGGTTCACAGATTAGTGTGTTTTTTGGTGTGAACTGAAATGGCGAGTGGTGGATATGGCGACGCGAGCCAGAAAATCGATTACGTTTTCAAGGTGGTGCTGATCGGTGACTCCGCCGTCGGAAAGTCTCAGATACTCTCTCGATTTGCGCGGAATGAGTTCAGTTTGGATTCGAAAGCTACGATTGGCGTCGAATTTCAGACGCGCACTCTCGTTATCGAGCATAAATCCGTTAAAGCTCAGATCTGGGACACTGCTGGTCAGGAAAGGTGCGTGTTTGTGTTTTGTTGGTAAAATGTTTTGTGTGTTGAGATTTGGTACTGTAGATTAGGATGTTGGTGGTGATTTGAGTGTTTGCATGTTGTGTTGTGGAAGGTTTTGTGTGGCTGGTCTTTGGTGAATCCATTTGCTTTGCTGATGGTTTGCTAGTTTTTGTATGTGTGCTTTGGCTATTTGGGCATGTTTGTGCAGGGGTGAACAATGAATTGATCTATTTGATACTTGATTCGATTCCATAAATCACATTTGAGTTCTATTGATTAAGTGAATAAGTAAAGCTTGATGGCTTTCTTTTTGTTGGATAACATTTGGAATTCTGCTTGGCCTTGGCTTGTTTAGTTACAACTTTATCAAATATGTGTAGAAGCATAAGCTACTAGAGTTTGACTTATGTTAAGCTTGATTAAAATCAAATTCGAGTACAATTTTAAGCTCCATAAAAGTTCGAATCAATCTAAAAAAGTTCCATATTTGACTTCACTCGTTTAGTTTATGCTGTTGATTGTGCTTCCATGAGAGTCTTATGATTGTCGAAGTGCTCGGTTTGCTTCTTGTTCATTTAATTCTTACAATTATTGTGATTCTAATATAGATTTTTACTAGTGTAATTCAATTTTAGTGGAAGAAAGGGTTTGCCTCACATGTTTCATTTGGCATATGTATACTCTAATTAGGATAATAGGATTGGTTGCTTTTGTTGTCCACATTTTTTGTTTTCTAGCTTGGTGCTTAGTTTCTTCTTGTTCGTTTAATTCTTAAAGTTCTTGTGATTGTAAAATAGATTTTTATTTGTGTAATTCAATTTTAGCGGATAAAATGTGAGTTTGAAACATGTGAAAGGATTTGGTCACATGGTTGATTTGGTATACTCTAATTAGGTTTGTTTGCTTGTTATCCACATTTTTGGTTTTCAAGCTTGGTACTTCGTGTATATTCCTACTGGGTCTTGTAGCTTCATATGATAATCTTTTGTTACTAATTATATTTGCAAGTTAGGTTATTGTTGCCAAATCTTAAAGTAGATCTGTGGCAGAAAGTTTTGCACGAATGAAGCAAAATTGGGTTGCTAAATGTGAAATTCTAACTGGATTTTCAGTATTTTTGTTGAAACAAGTTTAGTTGAGACCAAATCTAAAACGGATCCAATTATTAAACTAATTTTGTAAAGTAATAATAACGACCTAGTTGAATCTTGGTACTATTGTTAGTAGATTTTCAATCCAAGTCTCATAAAAAACCAACCTTTTTGTATTAAGTTATATTAATTTGGAGACCATCTTTAGGACTCGAATTAAACATAAAATATTCAAACATATTTGTGAATTATTTTTTCGCATCGGAAAATTACACTATGCCCCCATAAAGATATATGTTTTATCGTTCATTTTGTTCGTGGTTGTTTGTGAAATTGTCCCCAGACGCTAGGAGCCTTGGACTTCTATATAGTAAAGATGTGGTCATTATCCTTCAAAATCGGCCTACCATTAGTCGAATGGCTTGTTATCTGCTGGGAAAGAGAGCTAAAAGAAGCACTTAAACAACGAGAAAGATAGATTCATTTTACTCAAGCGGGATTAAAATTGTCATAATATGTCATTGAAATTAAATTACAAGCAAATATTACTAATTTTAGAAAGTTAATTGAAGTGCAGAAAATAAAGATTTTATGTGAAAATTCTAATTTTGGAAAAACCACTAGACCTTGAAGCTTTCAAAATTCATATAATAAGCTTAAAAGTTCATCCATAAAAAAAAAACTACACATCCCAGCAAATTCCTCAAAAGGACACTTCTCAAGTTGGTAAGTTTACCACTTAATATGTTACTGCCAAATTTACCTTTCAGAAAGATTAGTAGAAAAATGGTGGAAAGGTTTCAAGAATTTATGTAGAACTCTCCCATTTTAATTTCAGATTAAATGTCCAATTTCCATCTTTCATTCTTTCTGCACAGATTAAGCTTTTATTTCAATATGGCTTTCGTGATTGCTTTTACTTTCCTGCCTTCCTGTTTCTGCTCTTTGTTGGATGAGGCATGCATAAATCTTAGGTCTCATTTTCGACTCATGAATTTGAAGCTAAAGTTTTCAAATCCATAATAACAAATTTATTGATTTTTTTGTATAATCATGATACAATGGGTTTTTAAAGACTTGAAACTCCTATTTTGAGTTTTTTTTTTTTTTGTGTCATTCTGGATTTCAAATTTATCTTAATATATGGAGTCATTTCACATCATTCTTCCAAATCCTTCCATCCAAACGCAACCTGAGTTCCTACAAAATCCATAAGAATGTTTTCGAACTCTAATATGCGTCCCAATTTTTCTAATAAACAGATATAGAGCTGTCACAAGTGCTTATTACAGAGGCGCGGTTGGGGCAATGTTGGTTTACGACATAACCAAACGTCAAACCTTTGACCACATACCCCGTTGGTTAGAAGAGCTGCGTGCTCACGCTGACAAGAACATCGTAATAATCCTGATCGGAAACAAATCCGATCTCGAAGACAACCGAGCGGTCCCCACTGAGGACGCCAAGGAATTTGCACAGAAGGAAGGACTGTTCTTCTTGAAACCTCGGCATTAGAAGCAACAAACGTGGAGGAGGCGTTTTTGACCGTGTTGACAGAGATTTTTAACATTGTGAATAAGAAAAACCTTACTGCCGGTGAAGATCAAAGCAATAATCCCGCCTCGTTGGCTGGCAAGAAAATTGTCATTCCTGGTCCTGCCCAAGTAATCCCAGAAAAGAACAGAATGTGCTGTAGATCGTCGTGATTACTTTTCTCCACGGTAATTCTCGAGCAGTGGTTTATTTCAGTTGTAAATCGTGCGTCGTTACGGCTTCTGCGTGAAAGGTAAAAATTGTTTTATGGTTTATTTTTTTTGGGAAAAAATTATGGTTTTGATTTGGAGAAACAGAAGAGACCGGAGTCCCCAGATTTGTTTCTTATTTATTGATTGATTCTATCATCTATTTTGTTTTGTTATCTGTTTTTACTTATTTACAAAACCTGCGTCAAGTTTTATATATATTCTTGCTTTCTTGTGCCACCTTCTTGGAGAGATCTATTTATAACTTGTGAGACGTTCCATTTGATGTAAATATGCAGTTTTCTGCATAGAAGCCATGTTTTCGGTTCAACCGTGAATCGGTGGTTGGACCGGTCGAATTAGCCTCGAAAAGTCATTTATGCGGTTGAACCGGTCAAAACCGGCCGAAAACAGGTTGAACTGATCAAAATCGTGTTTTTTCTTTCTTTATTTATTTTTTTTTTTTTTTTTGTAGAAATTAATATTTTAAACTTGGTATGTTATTACATTTATGTGATTATTTGAACTTTGGGCTATGTTAGATATCTTTTAGCTGGTTATCTAATTACTTTTAATATTTTAAAATCTTTCACGTAATAATTATTTTGTCACTAATTATTTTATACAGTATAATAATAAAATGTAATTAGTTTTCATCTATGTTAAACCGGTTCGATGATTGAACCATGAACCGATAGCATTGATCACCGGTTTGATTTTTAGAACATTGCATAAAAGTAACATTAATATTTTTTTTCAATAAGTTGGAAGTTGGTTGGAAGTTGGTTGGAAGAAAGAATATAACTTTCAAAAAAAGCCGAAAGATCTGAGTTTGAATTTGGTCAATACATTCACAAAGAATGAGTAATCTGTTTAACTGGTAGTTTATATTACTTTTTCAACGATTAAAATGAAAAATCAAAAGGTCGTTTTCTTCAATATTCTATACATTATCATTTATCATATCCCTTATCCGTCACTTCATAAATATTTAGAAAGCGTCCCCCTCAAAAAAAAAAAAAATATTTAGAAAGCGTCGTTTTCATAGAGATAAACGCGACTTTACATCTTCTCGAAGAAGAGTGGATAGGTCATGGTCTAGTGGATGGGGACCTCTGGTCTGCCAACTTGTCCAAAAATAGCAATTTTGGTGACTTTTAAGTCAAATAATTGCTTTTTGCAAAAGTGGACACTCGATTTAATTTCGGAAAATTTCTCCCTTGTTAGCCAATCCATCAAAATCCACAAACATTTCTATGAACTTGAATGTATTTCTAACATACCTCTGTGGATTCTTATCTAATACTCAAAATTATAGGATAATTATTGGTTGCGATATTTTATAATTGTTTGGGATAAAAATAGAAGAAAAAAAAAGAAAACACCATGAGGTTCGAGCTGATTACAGAAAAACCCAAAGATTTGTGAAAATTACAAAAAAAAAAAAAAAATTTGATTTTGTCTTATATTTTATTCTTTCATGAGCAATAATATTTCAAAATTCCATCTGATATTTACAAAAATATTGCAATTATCCCATAAATTTAAGGCAGAATAAAACCTGACAGTTTTTTTTTTACAAAATTTTGAAGGGATGATTTATAGAGAAGATTTCAAATGAGATGGATTTAAAATCTTCTACAATGACTCAAAAAATAATTAAAATTGGATGTAAGGATTTGGAATTTATTAAAATTTATAAAATGATTTTACCCAAATTACCTCAATAAATTTATTATTATGAAATTGAAATCTTTAGCTCCAAATACATCAATGGAGCCTCAAGTTTTTTTTTTTTTTTTTTTGTAACCTAAACCAGTACTGTTAAAACTCATTTCGAATGTTTAATTTTAATATAATAATTTCAAATATAAATACTACCTTTTCTTTTATGTTCTTGTAATTGAACAATTGAATAAAGAAGCTTCAAATTTTACTGAGTTAGGCACCAATAATGGATCCCACTACATCAAAGTGGGACAAAGTTGGTTGAAAATACAGGGAATAATATGACAAAAGCCGAGAATAACATCAATTGGCAAATAACAAATTGTATTATAATATGATATTGTTGTAGGGCATGCTACAAACAATTAAGAATGACAATGGGTTCGGCTCAAACTAAAATTCGCCCTGAATTCTCTGGGGCGAATGTTAATAATATAAATAGATCTAAGTCGTGCTAATTTTTTCATTTTGGCCCTATTTTATTAAGGTTTTATTTTTAAGTTTCAATCGTATTTTTAGGGGAAAATGAAATATTTGAATCATTCATTCATACATTCACATAAGTGTGTACTTTTTTTGTATAAATAATGGATGAATGCTATATTTTAATATAATTCACTTGAGTATAAAATGGAGGAAATCATACATACATACATATATACATACATACATACATATACACACACTATAACTCTTTATCAGTGTTCTAAAAAGCATTAGGTGCTCGGTTGGCGGATTAGGGCTAACGCCTGACGCGGAGCACAGGCGAGATTAAGTGGAGCCTAATTGGAAAAATAATGTAGACGGACAAAAAGACTAGCGCTAGCGGTAATTGTGAATAGGCAAAGATTTTTAGAACAGTACTCTTTATCAACTAATTTTGTAGTTTCTAATATTAAACGCCTTCAAACCAGTGACTCAATAATTCAGTTAAGTAACAATTTAGTTGCTCAATTGAATCACTTATCCCATACTAAAAACATTGCCTCATGATGTACAATTGCATATCATCACCACTTCCAACATGCACCCTATCCCACCCACAACAAACTCTTTTGTCACAATTAGTTTCACAAACTCCCATATCATCCAATTTGGCCCTATTTTTGTCTCACCCAATTAATGTGTTTTAAATTTTATATTCCACTTTTTCTATTACACAGTTTTGGTTTTTAATGAACGACACATGTTTTTTCAATGTAATTTCTTTCATAAACACATATGATCGTCACATGTATAAAATTGTCATATTAGTTTTCAAATGGTTTTTTTTTTTTGTAAGACACGTGGTAATTATTAAAAGAACACATTACGATCACCATTCACCATACGACTAAAGTTGGGGACGAGTTGAATCTGGTCGGTCCGAAATTTCATCAAACGCCATTTCTTGTGGTCTATCCAACCCAATAACTTTTTACGTGTATTTATGGTCGACTTGGTCGTTTGGGTTGGGCCACACAAAATGAGGCCCAACTCTATATATACAAGTTGGTCGAGGACAAATGTTTCCAAGCTCTACGTCAATGATAGAATAGAATATGAGATGAAAACAACATCCGAATTATAATTACCCACTAAAAATAAATAAATAAATGGTGGGAAATACCCACTTTGGGATAGGAAAATCTTTTCTAACATGTGAGATAAAAAAAACTTTTTTACCCATTTTTGTGGTTCTTTTACCACCATACTTTACACTTTAAATACAAAAGTAGGTGGGGTCCATTTCTTTATTTTTCTCTCTCTAATTCTTTTTTTGGATTTTATAAACAATCACATCATTTGTAAAAATATTTCAAAGCATTCAACAATTTTCATTTTCTAATCCATTTTTCATATTTTAAACAAGTTTTGAGATTTTTAAATAAATTTCCAAATTTTATACATTGGCAAATGTTTAAAAAATGTGTAGTTTTTTTAATATTCATATATAATATTTTGTAAATATTTATTTTAAAATAATTTCGATTTTTTTCATTTTTGTAATTTTTTTTTTTAAAATAACTAATTCATTTTTTTAAATAAATTATCATGTTTTTTCTATTTTAAATCATTTTGGCAGATTTTATATGGGTTGGCACGATATTTCTTGATATAGGTTTTGTATGGATATAGGTTGTTGTGATATGTCATATGCACAATATGCATGATATGACACGACATATGGTTGGCACGATATGACCGCGATATTGACAATATATTGATTCGATTGACCGCGATATCGCGATATGCATGATATGACATGATTTTGTACGATATAGATTGGACGATATGGCATGTCATGTGATATGACACGATTTTGGGCTATGGTTGGCACGATAATCATGGCTGCGATATGCATGATATGTTATGGCATGATATAGGTTAATATGCGCGATATGCATGATATGACACGATTTTGGGCGCGGTATGTACATGGGGTTGGCACGATATGAGCACGATATGGCACAATATGGGTATACGATTTTACATAGGTGTGTGTGTATTCGGGGTGTGTACGATTTTCAAGGAAAGCGTTAATTGCACCGGTTTGAAATTCAAAATCTTCAAATTAAAGGAGAGGCGTTCTTTAAAATTGGGTAAAAAAGTTTTTTAACTACATGGATAAAAATAATCTTTGGGTCCATAATTGGGTCTTTAAAAATTCCCCCAAATAAATAAATAAACAAAAACAACCCAATAAAATGTTGACACACATGCAAATAATTTGGTCCCACAAAATATCTCACCCTTTCCCCAAAAACTACATAAGAAAAGAAAATTCAAAAAGCCCCATATTCCAAATACAACAATTCTTGCTTTTCCCATTTCAGTGACACACATCCACAAAACACTGCACAAAAAAAATGTCCCCCATCATTCTCCTCCTCCTCCTCCTCCTCCTCCTTGTCTCCGCCGTCTCCGCCGCAGCGCCGCCGCTCCGGCCCGGTTTTTACTCGGAAACTTGCCCGGAAGCCGAAATCGTCGTACGGGATGTCCTCAGGCAGGCCATGGCCAGAGAAACAAGAAGCGCTGCCTCTGTTATGCGCTTACAGTTCCATGATTGCTTAGTTAATGTAAAAATAACTAAAATTTTCTGAAATTAATTTTATTTCTATTTTAAAAATCAAGAATTTAATGGGTTTTTTTTTTCTTGATTTTTTTTTGTGGATGAAGGGTTGTGATGGGTCATTGTTGCTGGATGACACGGATGAGATGGTTGGGGAGAAATTAGCTTTGTCAAATATTGATTCGTTGAGATCATATGAAGTTATCGATGAAATTAAGGATGCATTGGAGAGGGCATGTCCAGGTGTTGTCTCTTGTGCTGATGTTATAATCATGGCTGCTAGAGATGCTGTTGTTCTGGTATGGCTTTTTTAATATCAACAGATCACAAAAATCTCCGATAGCCCACAAAATTGTCTAGGTGATAAGTTTCCATTGTCTACTACGTTTCCACAATTCTCATAATTCAACTTCACAATGTGTAGATTACAACACAATAATTCTTTTATAAATGAATTTAATTTAGTTACAAAAGCAGTCCTTTCAAAACTACAATCTTATTAAAATATTACAAACACCCCTTTCAAGTTTGTATTTGCTTAACAAATACCCGGTCTTGAGAGTGAAACTTGCAAAATAGAAACAATTATCAAGAGGGTATTTATAATTTTGGATATAGGCGTTTTTTTTTTTGCAATTAGACCAAACCTCAAGGGTCCTAAATGAAAATATTTTCATATGTATTTTCTTTATATTTCTAGTGAAAATAAAAGGAATAATTACAAAAACTACCCTTGAGAGGTATGACCTAATTACAAAAAAAAACCCGATTACCTTTCAAATTACAAATAACCCCTTAAGGTATTAAATCACCCCTTCAGGTTGTCGAGGTGCCATTTGTAAAATAGAAACAAATATCAAGGGTACTTGGAATTTGAAATTATATCTGGGGCTTTTTTGTAATTAAACTAAACCTTAAGGGTCTTTTTTGTAATTAACCCAAAAGAAAAACAGAAAGTTTCTGCTTTTCACAACTTGTGTTCTGTCTCTGATTGAAAACAGAGTGGAGGACCACATTGGGAAGTAAAACTAGGCAGGCAAGACAGCTTAACAGCCAGCCAAGAAGCTTCAAATGACATAATGCCAAGCCCTAGAGCCAATGCCACTTACCTCACTACCCTTTTCACCAAATTCAACCTCTCTGTCCAAGACTTGGTAGCCCTCTCTGGGTCCCACTCCATTGGCAAGGCAAGGTGCTTCTCCATAGTCTTCAGGCTCTACAACCAGTCGGGCTCGGGCCAGCCGACCCCACCATCGACCAGTATCGGGAGAAGTTGGACAGGCTTTGCCCGCTCGGAGGAGATGAAGAGGTGACGGGTGACTTGGACGTGACGCCCGAGAGGTTCGATAATCAGTATTACAAGGATTTGGTTAGCGGGAGAGGTTTTTTGAATTCGGATCAAACGTTGTACACGTTCGATGAGACCAGAGAGTATGTGGAGGTGTTTAGCCGGGATGAGAGTGAGTTTTTTAGGGCGTTCGTTGAGGGGATGATTCGGTTGGGGGATTTGCAGTCCGGGCTGCCCGGAGAGATTAGGAGGAAATGTAGGGTTGTTAATAACGGGCCGGTGGAGGAGTTATTACAGACGGAACGTTGAGAATGTCGGGCCAAAGTTAGTATATTGGAGGAGCGGAACGTAAATTTATGTAGGAAAAGATGATTGATGAAAGTTATCTGCATTTATTAGATTGTATATATGATGCTTGGATCAACAAAAACAAAGAAGGTATTATCAATGAACGCATTGAAAAGTCTCAAAATTTGTTTGTTGTGTTAAACTACAAGGAATTTTGATGTAAACGGAAAATTACAAAAACTAGCTTAATTACTAAGAGAAACCCGAACACAAAAAACACGACTATGTTACCACCTTTTCTGAAAACATTATCTGACATTTTATTTATTGTATCCTAAATTGACACAAACGTAAATTGTCACCCCTAAGCAATAAGCATAAGTTCCAAAACATACTGACATAGAGGTGCCATATAATTGAAAAGGCTAGAAACCATTCCCAAAAAAGCAATACTGAAATGTATATATTGAGCTGATAAACTCCAACAAAACCAATAACATATCAAAATCTTTCAATAACATATCAAAATCTTTCATCAAAAAACAAAATATAAGTCAAGAACAAGTTTAATAAACATTTTCAACTAAAAAGATTCAAAATTATCTCATCTCAACTTTTAGAATTGGTTCTCAGAAAATTAAAAAAATAAAACATTCTTAAGCAGCAATCGATGGTTTTGAGGCAGCAGAGAGTCTAGACCTCTTCTTAGCCAAGCTCTCACTGCGCTTTTCTCTCTGTTCTTTCAATCGGGAGGCGAGAAGCTTCTGGTACTCGGCAGCCTCTGACTTTGCCTTGGCAATTCTCTTCTTCTTGTCGGCAATTCTAGCTCTCTTCCTCTGCAATGTCAATGGGGTCACCAGCCTCTGAATCTTGGGAGCTTTGCTCACTTTCTTGCCTGTTGTCATATGCACAAATACAGGTCACAAGGTCAATTAAGTAGATTATCATGCTACAGATAATTACAAAAATTACAATTGATATTTGGCCTAATTACAAAAAATCCATTTATCTTTCAAAATTACAAACACTGCTTTATGTTTGTATTTTCTTAAGGGATATTTACAAAATCCCCCATGAGGTTTGGACTAATTACACACAAAAAAAGCCAGAGATTTTAGAAAATTGCAAAAAAAAACCCATTGAAATTTGATTTTGTCTTGCATTTTCCCCCATTGTAAGCAAAAATCATTTCAAACAAAAAAAGCTGACATTTAGAAAAATATTATAGTTACCCCTAAATTTAAGGCAATCAAAACTGAGGGCTTTCTCGGTAATGTCAAAACATCTCTGAATTTTTTTATAATTGGAACAAACCTCGTGAGTGTTTTCGTAATTATTCCTTTTCTTAAAAAATAAAAACAAATAACCACTTAAGGAGGGTGAAATTTGTAAATTAAAAACAAATATCCAAGGGTACATGTATGTTTAAAGAATAGCAGGGTTTTTTCGTAATTAGAGTAAGCCTCAAGGGTATTTATTTAATTAACCCTTCATGTTAAAAATAGGGGAGGAATCACAACTCACCATTTTTCGTGGTGAATGTTCGGCGGTATGTGTTGACATACTTCCTAACATCGTCTTCCTTGGAAAGGTTGAAAAGCTTGCGGATTTTCGAAGCCCTCTTTGGACCTCTCATCCTAGGCTTCTCGACATCAGTTAGCCCAGGGAGATCATTCTCACCCTTCTTAACAATCACCAAATTCAAAACAGATAGATCAGGGCTAACAATGCACCCACGAACAGACTTCCTTCGGCGCTCTCCGTTTCTCCTTCCGTGACCACGGAAGCATGGGGTCCCTGTTCAAAAAATTCCATTTCTCTTCATAAATCGAAGAATATTAGAAATCGTAGATCGTAATCACTAAACAAAATTCGACATACCTCTGTAGAGCAAGAGTCTCACACGACCAGGAGTCAACACACCCTGCTTCATGGGGAAACCTTGCTTGTCACAGCCTCCCATGATCTTGAAAACATAGCCCTTGAATTCCTGAAATATCAATTAGTTGCACACATGTTAGAAAAACTCTTATAGGTATTAAGCGATAATCAAGGGTGGAACTCAACAAGATTTATGTTATTAAGGCATACCTCACCCAGTGCATCCCCACTGACCTCCTGGGAGATCCTCTTGTCGTAGAAGGCCCGGCTGCAATTAATCATAAACAAAGCATGAATTTAAAGCTAAAGCCAAAATTATTCTATGTATGTATATCGGAGTTAGTGTAGAGGTTAATGCTAAAATAATGTAAAATGGATAAGGTAACAGAAAACGGACTAAAATATGAGCAACCTAAAACATTGGAACCCAAGGCATTCACAACAAACCAAACCGGTGTTAACGAAAATATTGCAGCCGACTGGCACTTGTGCAGCAATAGTGGAAGTCCAATAGAATGTTACCAACATTAAAACATATCTTACAACAAATAAGACCCAATTAATCATCTGTCATTCAAACTCATAATCTCTTGTACCAAGGGTATTAAATAATCAATAACAGATTTTCTTCAAAATGATAGTTGTAGTAAAACAAAAATTGGTGCTCAACATATTCTCAATGTCTACAAGACCAAAATGAAGAAAAATACAAAATAGTAACGTGCAGGTAAGCAACAAAGGCATCAGAAATCAGAAAGGATTGTTCCAGCTTCTGCCTATTCTTCTATGAGAACCCTACAACTCCCCTTCAAAAAAACAAAACTAAAAAAAAAAGAAAATAAACAAGACAATGTCTTACATTTTGTCCAGACGTAAGGACTTGAAAGTTAAATATTTATAGAACATTCAACATAACCTAATCGCTCATTTTACCCAGATCATCAGCATGTACTCCTAAATAGTTCCACTACTCCATATGTACGGTAGATATCCACCTTAAACACAATTGGATATACATAAATCGGACTGTTTGAATTTCATTACACAGATTAATAGCAAATGAAACAGTAACAAGACGTAATAAATGGAAAACGAAGACATACAGCTTCTGGTCATCGTCAATCTCGAGCTTCTTCTGGCAGCCAGTGGTCGGATTTGCAATGTTGAACTACAAAAATTAAACAAAACGAAAAATTTTCATATTTGAATTCATTCGGCATAGAGAGTTGACAAATTTACCAATGTTTATGATAGATAAAAACAGAAACCTTCATCTTCGATGTCGCGGAGAGGATGCAGCAAAGATGTGCGAATGCGTGCTCTCGGATTAGGGTTTTGGCAATGGCTTAATAGCCTTTATATAGTGGGCTTTTGTTGGGTAATAGGTGTTTTAGGGTTTGTGCCCCAGTCCATTTAGTGGCCCATTGAGGATATTTTTGGGATGAAAGATCGAACCGGTATTATAATTCGTATATTAATATTCAGAGTTGAAAATTTATGATAAAAATTCAAATAAAAATAATTATTCAGATTCATATATTCTGTGAATATAGATATGAGTAACATTATATTCATTCGAGTATCGAAATAATATTTGGATAATATTATATATATTTATATTTATATAGATAACTCACATATAATCTTTATATATGTGTATATATCAGTTTATTTTTATTTATGTAACTCATTAAAATATAATGAATATATTGGAAATAGTATTTTATAAAATTAAAATAGATTATATTAAATAATAGAGTCCAATAAGCCCAATTTTTATAAGTTCCTTAGAAATGTCTTGAGAAAAATATCTAGATACTTCCAAAAATTGAAATTTTATAGATTTAATTCTAGAGTGCTATATATTTTGTTAGAGTGTTCTAGTTAATGAATTGTAGACATTAAATCAAATAAATCTTAGATGTTGGTTACACAGTTTCTTAATATAAATAAGGGTTGATCATTTTGTAGGAAGCAAAATTAAGAAGAATAAAAGAAAATGCTTTCTTAACAAAAACTATTTTTAAATAGCCTTCCATTTTTACTAAACAAATATCTATTAGACCAAATATCTAATTTATATACACCTTTTTTAAATTTAAATTATTGAAAAAAACACAAGAATGATTATTCAAATTTTGAATATGAATATTCAAATGTAATTTCAAATAAGAATAAGAATTAATTTTGTATTCGGATATTAAAATAATTAGAATAAAAATATTCATGTGCGCTGAGATTAGGATTTTATAATGCATGTATAGCCATTATATAGTGGGTCTTTTGTAGTGTATTAGGTGTATAGGGTTTGTGTCCAGCCCATTTAGCTGCCCTTGGTTGGGCTGATTGACTTAACCTTTGGATTCAAGTCAAGCCCATGGAGGGTATGGGTGGGCAGACATGTAGTGTAATAGGTATGTAGGGTTTGTGCCCAGCCCATTTATCTGGCCATAGATTGGGCTTAATGACTTTACCTTTGGATTCAAAGCCCATTGAGGTAGGGGTGGGCAGACATGTTACATCACTAACCCAAATTACAATTTAAATTTTTATTTTATTATTTTTCTAAAAATAATATTATTAAAATTTTCTAGAAAAGTATATAAATATTTTTCTCAAATGTAATACAATTTGAGTGTATGTATATATTTTTTTGAAAAATTTAAAACTCACAATAACTGATTTCTACAATACTAGTTCCAGACAACATCCAAGTTATATGGCTAACATAGGCAAAATCGATAAAATGAATAGACTCTTATCCAATTTCATAAGATAAAAACTCACATGAGACGGTCTCATCAATTAATTTTATGAGATGGATCCTAATATGACCCATATTAGGTATTAGCTAACTCATTTGAAATTGGGTCGAATTTTCTTTGATTTGTAAAATGGGTTGAATCCGTCTCATGAATTTAAATCCGTGAGACGATCTCATATTAGAGTTAAACATATCATAATTGTCCATGCTAAAGTGTCCAAATCAGGCCATAACAGTTTCTTTGCCCAATATTTTGATATCGATGTAGACCAATAACTTAAATCTGGTGAATTGATTAGAACAAGCCAATATAAACCATTTATAGTTTATATGTCTTCTACTCCAACATAATACTATGATCAATCATTCATTTTTAGAAAGTGTTTAGGCATATATTAATTTTCTATATTGCTACTTTTTCTTTGAACTATTCATTACTACTTGATATCCTAGCATATTAATTAATCATACTTTACTGATAGGCTGGAAAATAAACTAAACAATTATCGACTTAAAAAGTTTATTTGAGCTCAGTCCGATAAACAACACAAAAAAATAATTTTACGTTTGATGAGACTAGAAACGTGGACGGAACTCGACTCAATTAGTAAAAGATGATGTGTAAAAAAAACACAAATTAATCGAGCTTGATTGGAGCTTGATTAAATCGATCAAATTTGTTTGAATTGGCATTCAAATTAATCAAGCTCAAATACAAATTTTTAAGCTGGACGAAAATTCAAATAAATTTGAATAATAATATGGTCACTCGTTTACACACCTATTCTGGTAGGTCGAAAAATAAACAAAACTAAATTAAAAAAAACAAAGATGAAAAGAAAAAAAAAAGGATAATAATATTAATGAAGTTTAATAAACAAAAAGTTAGTGGTTATTAATGATTAATACAAATGTGGGCGACGCAAAAACCAGTAAGAAATCGCCAAAAATTTTTGTGTCATTCATGCTAATCCTCTTATGAGGTAATAGTATATTAGTATTAGCATTATAATAACCAATAGATTAAAACAAAATTGGATTAACAATAAATAGATTAGTTGTTGGGATGGTGGGATTAAGT
This sequence comes from Rehmannia glutinosa, assembly GCA_016081115.2. NCBI lineage: Eukaryota > Viridiplantae > Streptophyta > Magnoliopsida > Lamiales > Orobanchaceae > Rehmannia > Rehmannia glutinosa. The sequence continues at coordinate 229,707 of JABTTQ020001121.1, read as the reverse complement.
TGTCTTATGCAGTAATTAACTTTAAAAAAATGGTGCTGATGTTAAAATGGTCCTTAAACATCAGCAGACAATACTTATAATATATTTACCAGTTCTAATGTTTCATGTCCAATTCATTTTTAATACAGCAAACAGACAAATAATTCAAGTTTTATCTACAAACAAACATAGATTTTCACTTTTTTTTTTTAAGTTTGTGGACTCCAAGATTTCATATATTGAAGGGTGTTTTAAAAGCATATATTTTTTCAGAGACAAAACCCCTCACCAAATCCATGATTCAATAGGTGAATCTTGATTAAAATGATGGAGAAAAGGATTGACAGAAAGTTTAGACAGTTGAACTTTATTAGGTTAAAGGGGTGGCAATTTGTGTTGTGTTCGGATTTGCGTATAGTGTCGAGATATACAACTCATATTATTCATGTCATATTTATCAACCTTTGATCCGACTTTTTAATTATTTGTGTCAAGTTTCTTTATCTTTTTCGAATTGACCTAAAATGATCTATATATTTAAAATCTATATAACTCTTATCCATTTATATGGGTAATATGGGTTGTAACTTGTAAGAGCTAATTTTAATCAAATTGTATTGACACACTAACAACATTTTCAATCAATCCAAAATTGGCAAGATAATAACAACAATAAATAGGTCATTTCAAGTGACAAAAATCTTGCCTATTTACTATTCGTGTTATTCAGGTTCGACCCAATTCTAATTATAACCTGTCAAACCTCAACCTTAACCCGATTATAACGTATTAGATCCATATCGTGTTTTCGTATCAGAAATTGTCACCCATAAATTTTATACATGGTTACAAACTACAAATTCCTTTTTGTACAAAAGCCTAGTGGCCTCAAACACAAGAGGTACACATAAATTTTTTACATGTTTAGTTGGTGGAATAACTGGGATCCACCCTTGGCTGGAAAGAAGACAGCCTTATCTGAGTTCTTTTTCAGTAGTGATATCTTTTATGATGAAAAAGTGATACTCATTAAGTGTAATTTACAAAAACTACCCTGAGATTCAACCTTATTACAAAAAAATCCAGTTATCTTTAAAAATCAGAAATACCCTCTCAAAGTTTGTAATTACTTAACAAATACTCCCTCTTGAGGGTGTAATATGTAAAATAAGAACACATCTGAACTGAGCATTTGTAATTTTGAAATATAACTGAATTTTTGTAATTAGACTAATTCTCGAGAGTATTTTTTGTAATTAACCTTACTCATAATGCACAAACAAAATCCCCACTCGTCTCCGTGTCATCTATGTCTTCATCATCGGTGTCTATATCATCAAGATCCATGCTTCCACCGACAAAAAGATCGTTCGTTTTCGGACCATCCCCCGGTTTTCTCGCCTCTTGTATTATGGCCAATGCTTCCTCTATACTCTGAGAAGGATACTCATTCGCATTTTTCACTCGACTAGCTTCCTCGCCTTCCATGAATTCTATCGGTAAATTCTTTAGAAACCACGGGTGCTTTTTAATTTCCGGAATGGTTATTCTCTGCAATGATCGTAAATAAAATCAATATCTATTACGAAATATACCCTTACGGTCTTGTTTAATTACAAAAAAACACAGTTATCTTTCAAAATTACAATAGAATAAATTCAAATATTAACCTTTTCAGGGTCAGCAACAAAAATTCGAGACAAGAGATGTTTGCATTCCTTAGAAACTCTGACATAGTCAGGAATGGAATAGTGAACACTGAGAATTCTCTGTCAAGAAAAACTTTCAATAATGTGCTTATTTAAATCAATTAAACAAAAAATAAATAAAATAAAGTCAACAAATATTTTTAATTGGTAACTTACATTAATTGTTTTCTTGAAATTTCTTGGATCATCAGGATCTTCAAATGGATAAGCACCAACTAACATTACATATAAGGTAACCCCACATGACCAAACATCTGCAATCTTTTGGGCCAGGAATAGTATTACAGATGAACATAAATAATTAATTAGACTTTTTTTGAATTAATTAAAATAATTTAATTTATTAATTACCTTGCCATCATATTCTTTTCTTGATAAGACCTCTGGTGCAATATAGGCAGGTGTCCCAACAGTTGATTTCGGTTGAGAATGAAATACTGATGACTGAAATTTGAAGGTGTTAAAGGTTTCACATCAAAGAAAGGGATAATTATAAAACTACCCCTGAAGTTTGCCCTAATTTCGCAAAAGCCCGAATATCTTTTAGAATTACAAACACTCCCTTGAGGTTTGCCTCTTCATAAATAATAGGGATAATTACAAAAAAAAAACTGAAATTTGGGTTCATTACAAAAAAAAAAAGAGATGTTTCAAAATTACAAAAAAAATACCATCGAGTTTGATTATGTGTTAAATTTAAGGGGGTAACTATAGTATTTTTATAAATAACAGGGGGGTTTTGATATTTTTTTGTTTATGAAGGGGGAAAATGTAAGATGGAATCAAACCTCAAGAGTTTTTTTGTAATTTTTAAAAATCTCTGGATTTTTTTTTGTAATTAGCTCAAACCTCAGGAGTTTTAAAAAATTTTTGTAAAATGTAATTTTGAAAGATAATTGAACTTTTTTGTAATTAGACTAAACTCCAGGGGTATTTTTGCAATTAATACTCAAAGAAATTACTAGCAAACTACCTTAGAGTATCCAAAATCACATATTTTGAGGCGGGGTGCTGGGCTTCCATCCAATAATGTGTTTTCTAGCTTTAGATCTCTGTGGCAAATTTGCTGCATTTATGAAAAATAATTAATATTCAAATTCTTCACATAACAAAAATATGGTTTTGGTAATTGTATTTACCATGGAATGACAGTAACTCACTCCAGATATCAGCTGTTGAAAGAAAAACCTTGCCTAAAACAAATAAAAACATGTCAATGCAGGAAACAAAAATGAAAAAAAAAAATAACAGTTGAGCAAGATAAAAAAAAAAGAGGTTTTTGAAAATTACAAAACATCATTGAGGTCTAATTTCGCCTTACATTTCTCCTATTCATAACGGAAAAAGAATATTTCAAAAATGTCCCTGAGTTTTATAGAAATGTTACAACTAACCTCTTAAATTCAAGACAAAATGGAACCTAAAGAGGTTTTTTTGTAATTCTCAAAAATTTTTGGATTTCCTTTGCAATTAGCCCAAACCTCATGGGTGTTTTTTAATTATCCTAAAAGATATGCCACTTTTGTAAGGAAGCGTTAAAAGCTTTTGGAATAATTACTGATAATTACAAAAACTGCCCATGATGTTTAGCCTAATTACACAAAAACCCAATTATCTATCAAAATTACAAATGTCTCTTTGACATTTGTTTCTATTTTATGAAATTGTACCTTCAAGAGATGGGTATTTGTTAAATAAATAAAAATCTCAAGAACCCATGTCTAGTTTTGAGAGATAATTGGAATTTTCTGTAATTAGGCTAAACATCGCGTAGTTTTTTGCAATTACCCCAAAGATTTATATAACAAAGGCAAATAAATTTGACAACAATTTTAACTCTAAAATGGTAACTAAAAAATTTACCTCATCTTCACTGAATCTACCGGCGTTACAAATTCGCTCAAAAAGCTCTCCTCCTGAAGCATATTCCATCACAATTGCTAGATGAGTTGGGGTAAGCAATACCTGCAGAAAAAGGGCAAATTAGTCTTTTTTTCATCTTACCAGAATTTATTACTGTGTGAAATTACTCTTTCATGGGTAAATTTTAGCGGATTCTTGGGTAATTTTTAGTACGGATTAACATTTCATTTCAACACTCTGTTCTGTTCTTTATTAACACAGTGATGAGGTAAAAAAAAAAAAATTCCTTTTCCCATCCCCAAAGGGACATCTTATTGGCAAATAATTTAAACAAGACCAAAAATAGTCACAAACATAGGTTGTAAAATAGAGGTATCTCAAGTCAAACACCAAAAATCACAAAAATGACCAATCCAATTTTATGTGATTTATCTATACTTATTTACCATCTACTGTTGGTAATAACAGAAATCGATCGAGTGGTTAATAGTCTCAAGCCCAGACTAGAAGTGTAAGGGTTCGATTCCCATCATCATTCCCCTCCGACGATATGTACTCAAAGTAGATTAAAATTTAAAAAAAAAAAAAAAAGAGTTATTGCTCTGTTACCTCCTTGAATCTTATGATATTGGGATGCTGTAAGGACCTGTGGTTCATGATTTCCCTTTGCACATGTTCATCAATCTGCCCCAAAAATTATTTTTAAAAATATTCAAATTTACAACAAAAAACACAGATAGTAAAAATTTAGAAATTGAAGGACAAAAAAATGGGAATAAAAAAAAATAAAGAGGTAAAAACAGAACCTTTTTGCCTCTCTCAATATACTTGATAGCATAAAGCTCACCAGTCCATTTATCTTTAACAAGCTTGGCCACACCAAAATTCCCAGACCCTATATCTTTCAAAATCTCATACCTTTCCATTTTTATTCACTTCCAAAAATTAAATCACACACCAAAAAAGTAAAATGCTATATATATATATGAGCCCTTTATTCTCTCCTCTCCTGCCTTGTTATTTCTTCTTTTTTTTTTTTTTTTGAGGGATTGTTATTTCTTCTTGAATCTGCTGAATAATTCTATTTCTTGCATGACAAAAAGTCAGTTTTTTTTTATGTTTTTTGGGTGCCTGAAGCAATCTCTATATAGGGAGCTGGCATATGAATATAGGGATAATTACAAAAAGTATCCCTCATGTTTGACCTAATTACAAAAAAACTCAACTAACTTTAAAACTTACAAAAAGACTGGAGAGGTTTGAAATATATTTCAAAATCCCCTTTATATTTGTAAAATCATTGCAGATTATCCCTTAATTTTAACACTAAATCAAACCTCAGGGGTAGGGGTGTAAACGATCCGAGCCGAGCCGAGCCGAGCTTTAACTTGTTTGTCATATGTTCGTTTAATTTTATACATGCTCAAGCTTGGCTTGAGCTTGATTCAATTTTAAAAATATTGTTCGTGTTCGAGATAAGAAAATTTAATGCTTGAATGTGTTTGTGAACATGTTCGTGAACGTGTTCGTTTTGAGTTCGTGTTCAATATGTTCAAACAATTAATAACTTTGTTCGCGAACAACAAATAAACAAATATTTGACATTTTTCGTGAACGATAAACAAACAAATATTTTTTCAAACTTATAGATGAAAATACATATAAATTATTGTCAAAAACTAAATACACATACACTAAGTAACTAATCAAACAATTGCCAGCCAAACTATATTAGAAATAGTTGAAAAAATATGGGCCACAACTTATTTAATGATTTTTTTCCACTATATTACGTATTAGGGTAGGGTTTAGAAAGTATTATGTATCTTAAGGGCTTTAAGTGTTTTTAATTTTATTAAAATAATATTTTTAATTAATTTTTTAAAATAATCAAGCTATTAGTCGAGCCCTTAACGAGTTTGTTCACGGACAAGTCTAAAAAATATTATATGAGCTTGTTCTTGAACATTTATAAACGAACAATAAACAAACTTGTTCACGAGCTTTTAGTAAACGGGTATAGAATTGTTCAAGCTCTGTTCGTTTATTACACGAGCCTCAAAATGTGTTCGTTTATGCTCACTTAACTAAATAAACGAACATAAACGAACGTTATCCGAAAGCATATTCACGGTTGTTTTGACGAACGCTGCTCACTTACACTTTACTCAGCTTTTTGTAAGTTTTAAAGTTAGCTGGTTTTTTTGTAATTAGGTTAAACCTCAGGGGTATTTTTTTGTAATTATCCCTATGAATATATGATGAAGTGTCCAAGTCTTGTAAACTCAAAACTCCTAAGTTAGGTCTACTGCTGATTGGGTATACTTCTCTACGTACAGTCTTGATGGGCATAATATTTTTTTTTTCTTTTGTTAAATTAATATTCTTTTCGTTGAAACTTGAATAAAGTGGTATTATTCGAGTGGGTCCATGCACACTCGGTATATATGACTATATTAGAGCTGTAAAATGAGCGGACTAGACCGGCTAATCAAAGATTGAAATCGGGCCGGGTAGGACTAAATAGTAATTGAGCCTATAATTTCATAGCCCAAACCCGCCTCAGAGCATAAAAAACACACGGAAAAACCGGGTCATCCAGATCTTGAGCACAGTCCGATAAAAATATTGGGCCAAAATTGACAGCTCTAGTATATATATAAAAGAAATTGCTGATAATCATGATATGGATTATAGAGGTGACATTTTGTGTTGCGTTTGGGTTCGAGTTTCGTATAGAGACATAAAATTAAATTTATTCGTGTCAAATTTTTCTATCGTAGCCCGATTTTTGTTTAATTATTCGTGTCGGGTTTCTCAATTTTAAATTGGGTTGCTTATATTTCTTGTTTTTTGGGTTGAACCAAAGTAACATGTATACTAAAAATCTCAATAACGTGTATAATTATATGGGTTATGATAGTTAATTTTAATTCAAAATTATATTTATATACATTATATTTTTTTTTTAAATTTAATCATTATACTAACAATATATTCAACCCCAAAAAAAATATTGCAATAAAAAAAAACACAATCTGGCCAAACGGATTAATCGTATCATTTCAAATTAACTTTAATCAACTATTTATTATTTGTGTCAGACTCAATTTTGACCCTAAGCCACCAAATCTTAACCCTAACATGATTAGAACATATTAAGTCAATTGCATGTTTTCGTATCATGTCATAAATAGCACATGAATAGATCATAGTTATTGACGGTTATTAATGTAAACGTATCTCTCTTTCCTATCGGGTATTTTTTTTTCCAAGTATGTTTCTTGTGAGACGGTCACATAGTACGATAGATTGCACTGTTAGGGTAAAAAATGATAATTTTAGTGTAAAATGTGATACTTTTAATGTAAAATGACCTATTAAAAGGTAAAACATTGTCTGAATATACTAGAATTTACACAGAAAATTATCACTCTTTACAATAAAAGTATTATCCGTCGCACCGTGCAACCGTCTCATACAAGTTTTTTCATTTTTTTCCCTACTAATTAATGAAGGGATCTGAAAAAAAAAAATTAATGAAGGGATGACATTTTAGAATTAGCCCCACGCCAACGGCCCAACAGTAAGACACATCATCATGTACATATAATCAAATCTTTGGACAATAATGGAACGTTGAAACGTGGCGAGATGTTACTGGCTAGAAATAGAGAAAAACTATAAAGAGTTCCCTCATTTTGACTTGGAAATATTACTAAAAGCATGTCATCAGGTGACAATCACTTAGAGCTTATTATAATTACTAAAAAATATTATTCAGACTTTTGAACATAAGTTTTAAGTCAACATAAAATTAAAAGCATATAAATAAGATTGTTTATGCAAAATATAAATTAACCACATATAAATACTCATTGCACATTAATATTAATTATATATGTATTATTATATCAAAATTGGAGATTACTAATATATTTAGAGTTAATTAATCAAAGAAAAAATGTCACATTAACATGGAGATAAATTAACAAAAAAATTATAATGCAGATATAAATTATAATTAATACATTATATGTGTATATAAAATATGCTTAACGGAATTTGAATGTACCCCCGTATAGTTAAGGGCATATTACTGGGTAAGACTCGGGTTCAAATCTTATCTCTCAATCCTATTAGGACATCTAATTTCCCTTTCCCGAAAAAAATATAAAAGGGTTATTTATTTGAGGAATGTATCCTTAAATCTTGAGTGATGTTTCATTGGTCCAATATTTCAAGATGTGTGAGATTCATTTTTGGGAATTTTGATGTGCATAGGTTATATATAGAAGAATTTTTTAAACAACTCTTTAATCGTGGTTGTAAATATTGTCACAATGTTAGTTTGTAAAATCTAATTAATACGTACTATTTTTGTGTACTTAAATAGTACTTTATATATTGGTGTATCCCTTGTACTGTTCTAAGAATTCCCATCGATTAATCTCCGCCTAAGCGTTATACCTCCATTGTTTGCTTACGATTATTTTTCCAATTAGATCTCGCCTAACGCCGCTCAGGTCTTGTCTAATCTCACCCAAACTTGGTCTAGGCGCTAGGCCCAATCTACCGCCGACTAGCATTTAGCGATTTTGGAACACTAATCCCTTGAACATAAGTGTATTAATCATTTTAATTAATAAATGAAAGGCTCGTTGGTTCAATGGACAAAAGCAAAGGTGACTAGAATCTAAAGTTTAAGGATTTTGATTCAAATTCCATTTTATTAAAAAATAAGATAAAGAATCAAATTCTGGAAAAAAAAAATCTAAATATTCGTTTACGGTCTTACTTTTACTTTTTTTTCAATTATAAAGGAATTTTTGTGATATTATATGTACCTTTTTTGGGCATGAAAAGAAACCGTGGCCCCTGCTTTTATATTTTGAGATGCCCCTTTCAAATATATCTCCCACAAGAACAGGAAACAAATTACACAAAAACCTATCCATATATATAAATCACGAGAATGTTCTAAAATTCTAATATTTATATGGAATTTCAACCTGAACTGAAACCATGAAAAAATGATATATTTTTGTGTTTTTAAAAATTTGCCACATGAATTTAAATACATAAAACAGTCTCATATACGACCTCCTCAACAATATAAAAATTAAATTCATTGAAATTAGAAATAAAGAAATTCATTTGAGAATTGGTAGCACTAATTTGTGATATATATGTAGTTATTTATTAATTAAATAGTTTTGTATTGACTTCTCATGATATGATTATTACTTATGGATAACTATTAAAAGTATTTTTTAACAAATTAAAAAGGCTTTTTATTAAAATTCAGTGTCAAATCAGACATGAATTTACTTTAATGGTACATAGGTTATATGCACTATTCTAAAAATCTTTATCTCTCATCTAAGCGCTAAATTCCTTTTTTTTCTGCACATTATTCTTCCAACGAAGCTTAAAAAACAAATTTCCCACTTAGATCATGTCTAACCCCACCTAAACTATGTCAAACGTTAAACCCTAGTCTGTTGTTCGTCTAATGTCTAGTTTTTAGAAGATTGGTTATAGGTAAAAAAAAAAAGTAAAAAAAAAATTATCGAATTTTGTAAGTGGGAAAAGTTCAATTATTCCATATTTATTTTCCAATTGAATTTTATTCCGTGGGCCATTTTTTTCTGTGGAAATGGGAAAAAGATGACTGATAGGCGACGAGAAATTTGAAAATGACGTGGACGACCCGAACGCAGAGACGGAAAAACAGCCTTTGGATAGTGGGTCCATAAAGTGGGTTTTGTACTTATTCTTTTTCTGTTTGTTTGTGCGAGAAGCACGATTTTAAGCGACTTACCGGCTCAGCTACGGCCGACGTCTTAGGAGTTAGGGGTCCACTATAATTAATGCGCCTTTTAATATCGTACTAAAATTAATGTGTCTTTACTTTTTTTTTTTTTTTAATGTATATGTTAATGTCTTACAATGCCTGAAATATTGAAAACAATAGCTCTCACCCCTTACTTTTTTTTTTCAATAATCCAGATATTTAGATTTTTTACAGACTAATTTTGGATCTACTAGTGTTAAAGGCCTTTTTGACATAACATGATATAAATCGGGGGATGTGGCCAAGCATGAGGTTTAAGGAAGAACCAACATAATTAAATTCCATCCATAATGACCCTCACAATATTTCGGTGAAAATTTGCTCCACATGGGATTTGAATCTGTGTCGCCGGAGGAATTCACCCACATCACCTTAGGCCTCACCACTTGGCTATGCCCCTGGGGGCAGCTCTCGCCCCTTATTGTTGCCAAGATAAATCGCAAAGATATGTACACGTATTGACCAATGTTATGGTAATGTCTGATTATGTACAACCAATGGCGTAGCCAGGAATAAAATAGGGGTGTGCCGATATACGAAATTGGGGTGGGCTAGATAAAAAATTAAAAGAAAAATCATATAAGAAATAAATATTTTTTTTTTCTAAAAAAACTTAACTAGAAACAAAAATTTAAAAAAGGGCCCCGGGTTAGCCCCTAGCTACGCAATTGTGTACAACCATATTCTATAAAGAAAAAAGAACAATTATACTCGACCCATTAAATCAAATAATAGTTGACATCTCTCCCGAATCGAACTCATACTGATGTTATTCAATATGAGTTTCCACCAAATATTCAGTAAAAGTTTCAATCAAATTTTCACAATGTCGAATATGCTCTTGTGGTGGCTAATGGACTAGGCCCCTGGTTTAATGCGTCTTTACTTCCTAAAATGGGAGTGGGAGTGGCTTTTTGAGATTAAAAAAAAGGTATATATAAATCTCATGAATCTAATGCCAAAATAATTGGTTTTAATTATGTAAACAATTGAATGAAAGACAGGCCCAACTCATTTGCCATCCTTCTAGCTAGAGATGTCAATAAGGTTTTAACCCAAACCACCTATTTAACCCTTATGTGGTAAAAGGGACTTATAAGGACTTGAAAAATCTAAGCCCGAGTGAAGGCAGGGATTAAAATGACTTATTTTTTTATATTTTTATGAAGTTATTCCATCTAAATTAAAACATTTCATCATGATTTATTTATTTTATAAAATAACGTCATGTAATTCTTAGTTTCCATTTGGATTAAAATATTCAAAATTTGTCATTTTTATTTTAGTAATCACATAGTCTATACCAAATATATTTTAGTTCTCTATAATTATTAACATACTAAATAAAATTACCAATTACGTACCAACTTTAATTTTGTATTTACTAAGTTATTTAGTAAGACTAAATTATAAATGAGATCAAAGATCAAATTTGATAATTTATTAAGATAAATGGTATTTGATAAATGAGATCATATAATAGATTAATAGTATTACAAGCTTACATTTTGAATATAAATATATTAAATACAAAAATTTATTAGAAAAAAAAACCTGAAGGGTCGGCTCTACCCTAAATTCTGAACCCTGGGCCAATAGATAAAAAGCCCTCATGTTATAAGAGCCTATGAAATATATGTAAACAACCCTTATATTTTTAGGGAATCGGACTAGAGTGGCCCAACTCATTTGACATCTCTCTACTTCTAGCAGGTCAATATTTTTAACCCAAACCACCTATTTAATGTGGTAGGGATGACATTGGCAATGGGTACGAAGGTAGGGGCTTAGTGAGGCCACATAGTAACTCCTATATAGCCTCAATTTTTTTCCATAATTCAACTATTTTTTATTTTTAAAAATATATATAATTTTTTTCATAGAAAAACGGGACAAAAAAATACTTGTCCACGCCCTAGATTCGACTAGAGTCTACATTCTCCATCCACATCCCTATTTATTATATTCATTTCACACTTATTCATATATCATCGCATTTTCATACTCATCCACATACCCATTGTGAGATCGGATCTACACATATCCTATTATCACTTACAATTTAATTTTTTCAAATTTGAGTTATTTCAATGAACGTATAGTTATTTTTCTAAATTATTAAGAGAACAGTAAGATAAAAAGAATAAAGATAATAATTAGCGAATTAAATATTATAAAAAAGTAACAAAATATTAGAAAATACAAACATGTGGGTTAGTGAATTAGTAGATTTTGGTAGGAATTTGAATAAAAATCTTTTAAAAATATAAATAAATAGATTTACATAAGTAAATATATAAGTATATATATTATATAATATTATTTAATTGGGTATCGGGGTAGGTTATGGGTAGGATGTACCTAGCCCTACCTCCATACCTAAATCAAAATTCTCATACCTACGTATTCATTTATTTAATCGGATAAAAATACCCTCCATATCCTCCTCCGTTAAAATTGGGATCGAATCCTTCATCGGGTTCGGAGAAAATAGCCATTCCTAATTTGTGGGACAACATTATCCTAACAGATTCAACATTTCACGGACTAATCAAAATCAAAATATTGTAAGTTTCATATACTTTCTCAAAAAAAAAAAAAAAAAAATTGTAAGTTTCATCTACTTCAAGTTTATGTGTCTAGTTCTTTTTATCACGAGTTATAACTATTTATTCCTTGGTAAAATTGTTTCGGAAAGTCCAAATAAATCAAGCTAACTCGCATCATATGGCCTTGTATGGTTATGTCTTCATGATTATTTAGTTTAGGTGTTGAAAAATGAATTTTCGAATTTATTGGTTTTCGTGTGGCCGAAATTATGTTTGGATGAGTGAATAAGAATGAGTTTTATGTAGGTTTGGAAATGAGATTATGTTTGGTTAAGTAGTTTTAAAATTGTATTTTATGTATATAATAATTTGAAAAATTGATAGTGGTTGAATATTTTAATTGAATATATAATATTATATTTGTAAGATTCATCTACTTCAAGATTATATAGTAGTATTTTAAGTAGATAAAATTTTATCATATATAGGATTAAAAAATAAGAATAGTGATTGATAAGTGATGTATTCCTTTGGTAAAAATTGTAGGTTTGTAATTTTTATGTGAAAAGTGGAAAGTGGAAATGGTGATTTCCAAAACACGAAATCAAGCTAACTCGCATCAAACATAAACAAACACGGCCTATATTTTTAGCAAAATTAGAGCTTTTTTCACATCATTAAAACACTAAAAACGATAATCATGTGTTGTTTCGGCAGAATCGGCACCCCACATGGTAATAATTAAGGTGTTATATTCATTGAACCTAAGGATACAAGTTACAACCTTACATTGTGATTCATGCACTAACAAAGAGCTAGTCTAGAATGTTGAATTGTCTTTGGTGAACCTGACAAGCTTTTATCTATTGTACAATGTGATTGTTAAGCTAGCTAGCTAAGGATGACAATTTCGACCGATCTGTAAGATTGTTCTCATTATGACGTAGCCACATGGAGACCGATGCGATCGACGGACCGCACTGAATTTTGGAGTCGTCCTATTAAATTTGAGTTGTATCGGACTAGAACTCGGAATAGTCCTATTAAACTTGGGTTGGACCACACTGAAAATTAACCTAAAATTTAAAAGACCAAATGAATTAAGAATCACATATCCCGGTTAAGACATTGAATGGATGAATAATTGCATTATCGATTATGTAGATAGAGATATATGATCCAACTTGACAATATTCAACTTTTTGGGAACTCTTTTCAAATGAATGTTTGATCTAAAAATTCATTTTCCATAATAATAATAGTTGTTTAGTTGTTAATTTGGAATTGGCTTTTAGTTAAGTAACTTTTCCAAAAGTTAATTCAAGATAAGCGAAATTGGTAAAGGTCGACCTTCAAATTTGCTTTTTTATTTTTAAAATCTCGGCTCGATAACACCTTTAAATGAAACAAAAAAATTAACCTGGTGAAAAATCCTAAAAAAATGAAATGTGGCGGAACGAACATAATGGATCATATTTCCGTTAATATTTTTTTAATATATTTAGTATATATATTATATTATATATTATAATATAATTTTTTAAATTATATCTAACACTTATCACTTGACAATAATATTTTTGTAAAGAATATTATATAAAAATATTAAAAATAATATTTTATTTTTTAAAAGTTTTTTCTATTTAAATTTATTTAATGTGGGAATCTCTTTTCAAATCAAGATGCCCCCGCCCAATTTAACATCCCTAAAAATTCATTGGTGGTATTTTTATCATAATAATAATCACCTATTTTTTTCTTATAATGCTTTATAAAAAGGTTCATATATTTATTTTTAGGTAAGTTCAACTTATTATCGCGAATTACATTTTTGTTTGTATTTATTTTTCCTATTTGACTTGAATGTGGCTTTTGGGATCCCATAACCTTATTCTATGTGTTGAGACTTTTTTCATCCGAAAATTCTATCAACTCATAAGAAGTTGGACCACTATTTATTTGGACTAATCTCTGATTTTAGCGAAGATCACGTATATATTTATATATTGCAATGTTGTAAAATCGGCTTCAAATTTGCTTTTTTATTTTAAAAAAATCGGCCAAAAAAATCGTCGGCTGGCGCCCGCCTAGGCGGGCTAAAAGGCGCCTAGGCGGGCGCCTGCGGCAAAAAAAATCGAAAAAATCGGAAAAAATCGGTCTAGGCGGTCTAGGCGGAATAAATCGGCCAAAAATCGGAAAAATCGCCAAAATACAAAAAAATAAAAAAATAAGAAAAACTTGGGCTTTTCTAGGCGCCGTCTAGGCGCCTAGGCGCCCGCCTAAAACCCTAGGAAGGAACATATATATTTATATATTGCACTATTTTTAAGTACTTTTCAATCTCACAATCTAAACCTCAAATTTTCACTCCTTCACATATTATATTAAAACAGTTCAACATAATCATATCAATCTTACCAATCTCATCAATAAGTTAACGAGGTCCTAGTGCAATAAAATTTAAAATATGTGATGGAACACCAGAAAAAGAAGGAATGAGCTGATTTTATATGTGTCTAATTTAATCCATTTAATCATATTATATGCTAAACAAATATCGAGTTTACAAATCCAATTTTAGGTCTACATTTGTCAGTGCTAAGACAATCTACTACAGTTTTCATTGTCCAATAATACTACAATTGGTCCTTTCAAAAAATTGGTACAATACTACAATTGGTACAATACTACAATGCATTGGTACATCTAATACAATTGGGTTCACAACTTTGTACTTTGAATCCTTCACCAAAGCACAACTTTATGTGATGCAGCATGTTAGTTATTTTTATATTTCTTATTTTAAAAATATATCAATTAATAATAATAATAACTAGTATATTACATTTATTATTTTATATAACATATAAAAAATATTAGTTGATATTGATTAAATCGGTTGGATGGATCATTGAACTAGTCCGGTCGATTCGATAATAAGATCGGCCTAGATTAGCCCAATAGCTACAATGACGGGGCCGAATTTATTTAAAAAAAAAGGTCCTGCTTGGAAATTTGATTGTAAGGGAAAATTTAAGTAAATAGTCCCACTGAGTCAATAGTTTTTGATTTGAGATATGGCCCTGTGATTAATTTTGAGCTCGTGATTAATCCATCTAACATTGGACAACATATCCCAGCCCAAACACAGTTGTTAAACAATCACATATTGGGCTTGGATCAAATCCAATATGTTTTTTATTTTTCCACTTTAAAAAATATGTTTCACTTTGGCTACATCAAGAAAAAAACAAAGACTGAGGGGTTGTTTTTAAATTAAAAAAAAAAAACGCAGAGATGTTTTTAAATTATAAAAAACCTTCTCATTTAGTTTTGTTTTAAATTTAAGGAGGTAATTGTAATATTTCCAAAAATATTAGAGAGATTTTTGATATATTTTTTATTTATGATGGGAGAAATGTAAGCAGAATTAAACCTCTTTTTTTTTTTTTGCAATTTTCAAATATCTCTGTTCTTTTTTTTTTTTTTTTGTAATTAGCTTAACCTCAAGGTTTTTATTTTTGTAATTATCCCTTCAATACCCACGCCACATTGTGGTCCATATAATGTTTATAGAAACACAATAATAGAAAGAAAATTATGGACAAATGTAGTTAATATTTGAATTATTGTACGTAGTCTAATGTAGAAATAATATTTTATGTGATGGTAAAAGTCAAATACAGACTACATATACATTTTAGTAAAACTTTGGTTATTATAGCTCTATGATTTAGGAAGGTAAATCAGATGTACCTGACCTTGGGACCTACGAAGCGAGGTGAAGTGTTGTCCACGAGGTAACCTGGCTCAGAATCCCAAAAAGCGAGGTGAGATACTTTGTTTGAGGACTCAAAGCGAACGCATGTTAGGCTACCCGGATAACTCCTAAAAGACACTCTAATGCCTAAATCGAATCGGTAGTTGATGTACTTAGAAAGTTAAAGAGCGTGGTAATTTAGAATAATGTCAAGTTACTTTTTACCTTGATTTTTGTGTCGTATTTATAGTATTGTTCACCATGCAATGCTGATCACCGTACATGTGGTGCACGATCGACGGTGTGCAACTCGCGGCCGACCCGACCCAGTTTTCGGGTTGGGTCAGGACCCATATAAAAAGCCGCGGATCCTGGGGACATCTTGGTAATTTCTCGAGGCGAGGTCAAAACAATCAATCGACCTGGCGGGCTATAATGATAATTTCCACATCACTCTAGTTTCATTGACATTTGAACTTGTCGATAATTTCCTAAAAAAAAGAAGCATCGTGAGCTTCATCACCTTAATAAATATTATTATATTACAATTAATATATAGCAAGTAACAAAATGACATGCTAAACGACGAAATTTTGGTCAAGTTTAAAATGAGAGAGAGAGAGAGTAGATAATATGGCGAAAATAGTTATTTAAAGATAAAATGAAAATAACACCTAAGTGTTAATGTGTAAGGGTCTAAATCAACTCATAAAAATTGATGAATGTTTAATTTTGTTAATAAAAATTGATGAATGTTTAATTTTGATATAACACTTGCACTTATTATAATATTGGTCAACATTGTCACTTTTTATTGAGTGTATAAAAAGTAGCCCAATGGGCCTAGACCATAGAGTCATTTTTAGAACTTGAATATAGGTTTTCTGCTCCAAAGAATCAACTTCATTGCTTAATGTTTTTAAAAGAGGTGGTAAAAAACAACACGTTCTGCTTGACCCGAAAAATCAGTCCGACTCCATATATTTTACTTGTATTTTTAAAGCATGATATGACTTATGATTCAAAAATAGCGGTTTGAAGGAATTTCGGACTGTTCCAATGATCCAATCCAACCAAATCTTTACTTTGCCCCATTTGGGCCATATCGGCCGACCCGACCAATTTGTATGGTATTTCATATGGTATTTTAATATAATATGTAAATATCATGCATACAAATAATGTAACTATTGTATAAATATCAATTAGTAAATTAGAATATCAAATGAAACACCATAAAAAATGTGGAATCCTATATTCTAGATTTTAGATTCCACTTTTTAAAATAAAATATCCTTAATTTTACATTTAAAAATATATAAATCACAATCTCTGAAAAATACTTCAAATCGTTACCCGAATTTCAGATTGACCCATTCAGTCACATTTTTTTATAATAATATATTGAGTGAATATTCTCAATATTTTTCCGAAAATAAAAACGAATCTAAAATTAGAATAAGATTCTTGACAAGTCCAACCTATCTACCAAATGGGCTTTCTGCTATTAAAAAGCACGGCCCAGCCAAGCCCAAACGATGTAACCCAAAATTTGGATCAATAATTTATTTTCATTTTTTTTAAAAGGAAAATAAGAATAAGTACATACCGAATCCCCGAAACCGCCTCCGTTATTTCTCAACCCTCTCTCATTTTTTTCTCTATCTAAAAGAAAAGTCTCTCTCTCTCTCTCTCTCTCTAGAAAATCAAAATCCCTCCTCCCCAAATCTGAAATGGCGTCCCCACGCGAGGAGAACGTGTACATGGCCAAGCTGGCCGAGCAGGCCGAGCGTTACGAGGAGATGGTTGAATTCATGGAGAAGGTCGTCGGCGCCGTCGACGGCGACGAGCTCTCCGTCGAGGAGCGCAACCTCTTGTCCGTCGCCTATAAGAACGTCATCGGCGCCCGACGCGCCTCCTGGAGGATCATCTCTTCGATTGAGCAGAAGGAGGAGAGCCGCGGCAACGACAGCCACGTGTCTGCCATCAAGGACTATAGATCCAAGATCGAGTCGGAGCTCTCCAACATTTGCGACGGAATTTTGAAGCTCCTCGACTCAAAACTCATCGGATCCGCATCCAGCGGTGATTCCAAGGTCTTTTACTTGAAGATGAAGGGCGATTATCATCGCTATTTGGCGGAGTTTAAGACTGGAGCTGAGCGAAAGGAAGCCGCCGAGAATACCCTCTCCGCTTACAAGGCTGCTCAGGTTGATTTCGTGTTTTATGTTTATTTTCGATTTATTTTTTTTTTCTTTTTTATATTCGTAATATTTTATTTGTTTATATATTTGTGATCTATCTATGGGAGAATGTGGGAGGAGTCAAGTCGCGGATCCGTGAAATATTTATATTATATTTTGTGGTCTGTTCCATCGATGGGATTTTGAAGTTAATGAACGTTGCTAATTCTAACAAGTATTCTGTACCTGGTAAAGTTTTACGGAGAAATGTTGGTAAAGTGTGCGAATGCTTTGATGAAATTGCTTTGTTTTGGTTGCTTTCGTTGGTTTGGTAATCATCTGCAGTCTGGACATACTTCTGAGTAATTTGGGGAAATGATTTGCAACTTTTATCTTGTTTAGATGCAATCGAATCGGCAATAGGACTTTGATTAGAATCATAGGCTAATTTTTTGTTTGCGATATGTATTCTTCTGCACGAGTATTTTTTAGATCTCGTGAATAGTAACTTTGTGTAAATTATGCAGTAAAGTTTCATGTTGCTTGATTGTTACTATGATGAGAATGTTATAGAGATATCTGACTTGAAGTTTTGTTTTCTTTTGGTAAAACTACCTCATCAATTAATACCTTGGCCATTTATCTGTAACACTCAATTTCTAATTCAATAATTCGATATCAATGGAAGTCTTGAATTTCATTAAATGAAAAATAACTATTACTGGCTGACTGAGTGTTTTGGCGTCCACAGGACATCGCTAATGCTGAACTGGCCCCAACTCACCCGATCCGTCTTGGCCTGGCACTCAACTTCTCAGTCTTTTACTATGAGATTTTGAATTCTCCTGACCGTGCTTGTAATCTTGCCAAACAGGTCTGTCGAAATTCAACCTTGTTATTGTTAACTCTGTTTATTTTATTAACTCCAAAATGCACATTGACTCGTTGAGACCCCATCTTTTTTTAGATGTTTAAACATCTTATTTTGGTTTTTAACATATATTGTGGGAAATGAGAAATTTTATGGGATGAGTAGAAAAACCTTATATCTCCATTTTTACCCGAGCTTAGTAAATTAAGGTCAGTTGATGAAAACTTGTCAGCCTGAGCTAATGGTTACTTGTACATTCAAGGCTTTTGATGAGGCAATTGCTGAGTTAGACACTCTTGGAGAGGAATCATACAAGGACAGCACTCTGATCATGCAGCTTCTCCGTGACAACCTCACTTTGTGGACTTCCGACATGCAAGTATGTACTATTGTTCTTCCTTTTTGAAGTGTCTCTGGCAAGAGAAAATGAATGAATCGGAATTGGTAGATAGATTTCTTGAAACAAATGAAAAGGAAGCGAAAAGATTGAACTGGATTAGCTCATTAACATCCTAACTTATTAGCTTCGGGCATAGATTAACAAAAAAAGCAAAAGAACGAAAATAATTTTTTCTTAATATATATTTTATAGTGAAAGTGCGATAAAGCGCGAACAAGCCTGGGATTACGATATTGATCTATATGTTTATAATTCATCTGCAGGACGATAATTCTGAGGAGATCAAGGAAGCACCTAAGGCGGATAACGAGTAGTAGATTTTTATGGTTTAGGATTTGGGTGTTTTGCTGCTCGCTCTCTTATAGTATTCTACCTTTTTTTCGAATCAAGAATTGCTGCTTGTAGCTTGTAGGTACGATGATAGTATTCTACCTCTTTGTCTTTGATGACCTCCAATTTTAGATTTCTTTATCTCCTCATCTCTTTGTGATTTTCTCATCTTTAATTTCTTTTCAGAAAGACTGATATGTGCCAAAGTTTGGTTACAATTCATGTTTATTTATCTTTGAGAAAGCCAACCATTTGTATTATCCTCTGGATTTGGTGTTTGACATTGACGTTCAGTTGCGTGCCTTGTGCTTCTTTTGAATATTTGAATATTTCAAATAAGTTCATATAGGCTATAGCATGTTTCCAGCCACACTGTTTTTCTCAAGTTATTTGACTTTTGACCTAAGAAGGTGTTTGACATAGTTTATAAGCACTTCAAAACAATCTATAAGTTCTTAAAATTTGATTGGTGATTCTTTTTTTTTTAAGAGCTTACAAGATTCTTAGAAACTGTTTTAAAGATTGTTAAGACCTTATTTAGATAAAGGTTTTCTTTTTAAAAATGAAATTCTTCTAATATATATTTTCCACTGATTGTCATCTCTATTTGATCTGACTTTGAAGAATTTAGTATGCTACCTAATTAGGATAGGTTATTCATAATTTCATATGTGCCCTAAGGAATCTTAACTAGGTTAAGAAAACCTACTAATTCTAACTAGGTTAATAATTATCTACTAATCTTAGCTAGGTTAAAAAATCTCAACATGGTTCTGAAACTTTTATGCGAATCAAATTCGAGAAAATGGAAGTTTTTCCAGTTAGTGTCTAATTTATTTCATATTGCCCAATTAACCCCAAATATCTGGAATAATTTGTTCTGATTAAGAGAGGAAATTCCATCACTAATTTTGGCCCAGCAGGGTCAGAATATATTTGCTCCTTTAATTGTGTTATACCAAAGCGTTGTTGAAGATATAAATAAAGTTGACACCTTTTGTGACTTTATTGAAACTTTACAGTTGTTTTTGGAGTAGACACCCTGTGGTGGTACTGAAGCACTTAAAAGCCCTGTGAAAACGTTTGATTGGATTAGCTGGTTATTGAATATTTTTTGACTATATTGGCTGTTTGGTTGGTGGTTATTTACTTAATTCTTTTAATTTCCTCCTCCATTTTAGATAAATAGAGGTGACTCAGCCAAGAAAAAAGATGGTATACAAGTATCTCTAGTTATTTTTCATGTATTTCATCTTATATTTTAGTACGGTGGAGATTTAATTTACGAGGGCCCCCGTGAGGGAGCCCTTCCCCTCCAAGAGCAGAGGAGGTTTAATTTACAAGGACTAATTTACAAGGAGCTCCTTCCCAGCAGATGAATTTCAAGTTTCAATAATGACATTATCCTATATATGTGACGTTTCGCTTAATGATTTTGATTTTGATAATTCAAATAAACCTTTTATTTTTCCCAGGATAAATAACTAAACATGCAATATATTTTTAATGCAACTTGAGAATTTTTATTATAAATTGTGTTCATTTCTAATTGAATTACAAAAGAATTCCACATTAACGATGCCATCAATACACTTCGTGACGTATCAATGTGACACTTGGAATTTGAGACGAAATATGCCGTCTTTAGAGTTTGTACATGAAAGTCGGATATCAAATTTAATTAATGATTAACTCCTATAGAGGGAACTCTTATGTAGCTCAAGTAGATAAATGGTGTATTGCCAAGCAAACATTCTCTAGTTCGAATCTCATCCCCTTCCCGAACATCCTAATTTCCACTCCTACAATCCTAAAATTAGCCTAAATTCAAGAAGCCGGCACAAACTTGTTTAGCTTTGCCACGGGATAAATGGTGGGTGGTAAATTGAAGAAGCCGACTTTAGCATTTTTGCTCGGTTTGTTAGTTGTGGAATTAGTGAGGACTGGTCTCACAAAATAACATAAAAAGTAGACAATGCTAATACATTATCAGTTATTGCAAAAACTTCTGCTTTTAGAAAAAAGTAATTTATTGAAGTAGAAACAAAAAATAGTTGAGAATCAGAAGTTGGTAATGTTTGAAAATAAAATCGAAAGTTGAGAAACAGAAGTTGAGAGTATGTGGTGAAAAAAATTGGGAAAATGCTTATTTGTTTGTAAAAGTCAAACCGAAACCTGAAATAGAAACTACTTTTAGAATCTGATTAAATAAAACAGAATCAAGAAGTAGAAGTTGACATTTGAAACACTACAAAATGATTTTTTTCATCCAAAAACTAAGAAATACTTTTTTTTAGTGATTGCAATTTGCAAACACTCTCAATTAAGATATGAGTTTTACTATTAATATGATATATCCGTCATCGTTTTGTATGAAATTAAAATACTCGTTGCAGGTAAAACTTTCCCCATCTCACATCTCGAACTCTTGCTTCCTACTTTGTAGTTTTGAAAGATAACTAGAGTTTTTATCCTTTTAGGCTAAACATCGGGGTAGTTCTTGTAATTAAACCTTTTATTTTTCCCACCACAAATAATTAAACATGCAATATACAAATTTTTAATGCAACTTGTGATAATTTTGATTATGATAATTGTACTTTCTAACTTGAATTACAAAAGAATTCCACATTAAATTACTCTTAAGTAATCAACTATTATGTTAAAAAAAAAAAAAAAAACACTCCGCTTTGGCTCTCCAAATCATCTTTATTCTTTCATTGTGATGATTATGTGAGAGTCACATGAGTAAAGCTTGAAATATTACTTGTTTTTCCAAGTGTTTCATTCATTACTACAATAATACACTATATCCCACAACTCTGCAAAATAGACAGATTTTTGTAGGATTAATCAATTCTTTATATATATATATATATATATATATATATAACCCGTATATATATAACTGGAACCTTCAACTGCAACTAGCAATAGATACCACCACGTCGGTCGATAAACCGTCTTGGGAAGCGCTTTGCGACATGGCTTTTTCTTTCTTTGCTATATGAAGTATTTGACAAAAGTACAGTTTACGTACAATCAATTATCACCCTTGAGGCCTTGACCTGAAAAACAAACAAGAAACAGGAGATTAGTAGAGCTCATTGTCTGGAGGATATATAAGTGCATATTTTAGCAAACAGCTGCAATAAAAGTTTGGTTAATTACACATTTAAATGAGGTTTATCCTAATTACAAGAAAAACCCAAAATATCTTTGAGAATGACAAATACCCGGTTAAGGTATTATAAACACCCCCTTGAGGTTTGTATTTACTTAAGGGATAATTACATAAAACACCCATAAAGTTTGATTTCACTTAGGTCTTCCTCCTTCATAAGCAAAAAAAAACATTTCAAAAATCACCTTGATATTTGTAGAAATATTACAATTAACCCCTTAAACTTAAGACAAAATCAAACATAAGAGGACTTTTTATAATTTTGAAACATCTATGGATTTTTTTGTAATTAGGCCAAACCCTTGGGGGTGTTTTTGTAATTATCCTTTACTAATAATAACCCCTTCTCAGGGTGTAATTTGTAAAATAGAAATAAATGTTAAGGGGTTATTGTGAGTTTGAAAGATAGTCGGGTCTTTTTTTATAATTATACTGAACCTCAAGGGTATTTTTCATAATTAACCCCAAAATTTAACTGGGAGATAACAAACCACTTGTACAGTTATATACATCATTAAGTTTGGATTTTTATGTTTCAGGAAAATGAATTTTTTTCAGGAAATTTTTATAATTTCTGATATAGTTTCTCAGATCATGCAAATTATTCAATCAGAAAGATGCTGGACTATGATTTAAAACTCCATATAACACAATATAAGATGCAACGCAAAATCGGAATACAAACTTTCTTTTTCTTTTAAAAGACGTGATTCTTTTTATAGTAGAAGTGAAAAAAATCGAAATCATAAGTTGGTAGTGTTTGTGAATAAAACTAAAAGTTGATTAAGTCAAATGAGAGTGTTTGACCAATAAGCCGTAAACGTTCTTTTTTTCCCCTTCTACATATTTCAAAATGAAACCAGAAGCAAAATCATAAATCTAATGAGACATTTGAAAACACTAAAAATTATTTTATGTTTTTCAGCCAAAAACTGAAACTCTCCCCTACAGGAAGCAAAACAATCACATGAATATAACACATTTGATCTGCACATATAAGATGATTAACAAAAAAAAAACCAAAACAACTATACCATTCAAGTCAAGGATGTGTAGCAATGGTCTGCTGCTCAATGGAAGGCTCCTTCCTATGGACACTCCTTCGGATCGTCAACAGGTCCCCCGACTCGTTGAAACATCGTTTTCGCTCTCCTATGCGAGTTTTTATCGGTATCTGAATCATAATGAGAGCCGTCCGAATGTTCAAAATCAACCGACTTCGATGAGGGAGACGAATACACTCTCTGTTTCGAAAAAGCCGGTTTTGGCGTATGAGGCTCCGATTTTGGAGTTTCCGCATTCGCATCGAAAATCGACCCTTTTAACGCCTCATCCAAAACTTTCTCATTCTCATTCCCTGGCTCATTCATGAACTTCAAATCCTCAAGATTAAAGCTAAAAGCTTTATTCACATTATTCTTGTCATTATTCTCATTTTCCTCCTCATCACTTTCCTCGTCATTTTTTCCTTATCTTCATCGTTACCTCGAGTTTCGTGGACGACGTCGAGAGAAACATCTTTAGCTGTTTCACGTTCTCGTTCGCCGCGGCTTCGCTCATTCTAAGACGTTCGTTTTCTTTCGTAAGGAAATGCAACGCTTCTTCCTTCTCCGTGAGACAATCCTTAAGTAGAGAATTTTCGTCCCGAGCGATCCCGGCCGCTTTCTCGGCGTTCGCTTCGACGGCTTGTTTGAGGATGTCCTTAATTTATACGTCTCTTCCCTCGCGGCCCGCGTCATGTTCTCGGCCGCCTTTAAGGACTCGGAGAGTTTAATGTTTTCGCGTTGCGTAATAGCCCTTTCCTCCTCCGCCTTCTTTATGCAGCTCACGAATCCCATTTCCTTCCCATTCAACGCCAGAAGCGTCTCCTCTGCTTCGACTCTGAGCCGGTCCGCGGTGTTTTTGTGCAGCTCGGCTTCTTGTTTGGCTTCGTGTAAGAGATTTTGGTACCGTTCCTCGGTAAAACGTACTATTTTCTTCAACTTCGGATTCTCCTTGACGTGCTCAAGTTCGATTTGAGTGATCCTTAATTTCTCCTTCGCTTGGTTTGCTTCCGTCGCGACTTCTTTTAGCGCTAATGCTAAATCTTCCATTGCTTTCGTGCTTTTTTCTTCGGCCTCAATCGCTAATTTCCATTCGTTTTTGAGTAATTCCATTTCTTCGAGCAAACTATTAACTCTCAATAAGGCTTTCCTTTCACCTTCTTGAGCTAATTGTAGCTCAATCTTGAGACCTATAATCTCCTCTTCACTAAAATTCTCATTCTCTTTACTAATCGAGCTTTTAACCTCTCGACTACTATTATGTTTCAACAACACCTCCAACGACTCAATCTTTTCGTGTAACGAAGCTATTACAACCTTTGATTCTTCCAATTCATACTTTGTTGCTGCCATTTTCGACTCTAAACTCTTTTGTCTCTCGATTTCGCCTTCTAATTCTTGAATCCGTTTCTTGTTTTCGTATAACAACGCCGTGGTATCTTTTTCCCTCTCCTTCAAATCTCTCAACTCCTTTTTCAATTCATCCTTCTCTGCTTCAACCCGTTTTGCTTTTCCGAGTTCCAATTCCAACGAATCGATCTTTTTATCTTTCGTTTTCGACTCGTCCCGCGAAACGAGTAGCAAATTCTTCAAGCTATCAACCTCCATTTTCAACTCATTAGCCTTGTTGTTATGAGACAATGCCTCATTTGCCCTCATATTAGCCTCTTTAAGTTGATCAAGAACTCTATGTTTTTCCATCTCATTAATACTAAATTTCTCTTTAGTCCTCCTTAATTCCTCCTCCATCTCCCCCATTTGTTGCTGCATCGACATAACCCTATCGACCCGATTCTACATTCAAAAATTAACAAAAATTCAAAAAAATTCAAAAAATTTCAAAAAATCCCAATCAAACAAAATAGGCATTATCATGATTCATTAATTCATAAAACAAGAAAATGGCATTATTTAAATAAAAATTGACATGTAAATATTTATATACCTCGGATAAATTTGAAACCTTGGAGGGCTTTTTGTCAATTTGTGCCCCTATTATAACATCTCCTCTGCAAAGCTTTGATGCAGAAAGGGTTCTTGAAAATACAGATGAATAATGGTTTTTTTGTCCAATATCAACAGACCCTGATCTACAAACCCCACCAAAAAAAAAATTACAACACAAAAAATTAATGAAAAAAACCTCAAAAAAATACTATCTTTTTTTTTTTTAATTTTATGATCAAGCTAAGAATGAAACAGGAAAATATTCAAAAAAAAAAAAAGACAAAAAACCCATTAAGAAAAATGTCCGATAAATTCTCTATAACACGAAAAATATATATAAAAAAAAACTTTGAATGGTCCAAAAAAAGAAAAAACAAAACACATAGTGAGAATGGAGTACAAGAAATTATGCACGTAGTACCTTGTTTTTGAACGTGACATTCTTGATTCCACGGCTTAGAATTTTCCTCGGCTATCTTTGGAAAATCAGGAAATTTAAGAATATAAGACAAGAAATTTATATATTTTCATACACAAAAAAACAATTAAAAATTTACAAGACTTTTTTTTAGTGTGTGTTGTGTGTGTTTTTTGGTTGAATAAGTCCGAAGTTCGAGGATTATTGGTTGCCGTAACGGTTTAAAAGAGAGATTTTGTATGGAAAAAGACACATAAATTGACGTATATTATATATAGTAAGAAATTTTGAGAATTTGACTGAAATGGGGTGCATGAATCTGATTGTAATTAAATTATGCTAAAATTAATTAATACAAAATAAAATTAGGATTTAATTGTTTAATTTATGGAAGATTTTTGGGAGTTTGACATTGTCATGTGGCCGGCAGACATGACATAGGAAATTGTATTTTTTAAAATTAAATTTTGTGATTGCTTCTACGAGGGATTAAGTTTGAGGTTTGGAATTTGGATCTTCTAATTTGGAGATTTGGACTTTGGATTAGTAAATAGTTTTTATTAATAGAAGAGTTGGATTAAATCTCGTGGTCACAAATGTCCAGAGCACATTATTTATAGGTTCAGCTAGGGCTGAAAAACGAGTCAACCCATTCGATATTCAATTCGAGATTGATCGTTAAAAACTCGTTTGAGCTCGGTCAGTTAACATAACGAACTAAACTTAAACACATGTTTCCTTTCGATGAGATGTAAAGCTCGGCTCGGGCTCGACTCGATTAATAAAGCAAAAGAAAATATGTGTAAAAATATAATTTTTAAAGCTCGATTAAAATTCAAATAAATTTGAAAAATACTATGTTTTGCTCGACTCGACTCATTTACATCCTTAGGGTCAAGTTCAATTTTTCTTTTGCTAATTATTACAAGATGTGAATATAATATGTAGATCTCTAAAATTATATGGGGTTTGTCATTTCTCATAGTATTTTATATGATGTTTCAATTTTTCATGCGAGTTATTAATATATATATATATATATATATATATATATATATATATATATATGAGGATCTTGTGAGGCCACCACCCTCCTTTAGTCCATAAGACTAAATCTACACCATTCAAATAGTAAATCAATGGCCAAGATATATTACAATATATACAACATTTCATAAGTAAGTATACTTCGGAAGGGATAAAATAGGAATTCGAAATTAAATATAGTAACCGCTTCCTAAAAATTAGGGACGTGATTTTGTATTGATCACATCCCCATAATCAAGCGATTCACCTTTCCTTTCTCTCTCTTCCCATTCGAACCTCGCAATTTGTTCAAATATGGCAACAAAATCGTGCAACAATTAATGAAAAGTATATAATTACACTAAACTAACTATACATTAAAACATTACTAAGTATACATAAACAATTAACTAAGTATACAATTATACTAAACTACATGTACATTAAAACTTTACTAAGTATACGTAAACATTTAACTAAGTACATTGAACTAACTATACATTAAAATAATACTAAGTATACTTAAATATTTAACTAAGTATACAACACTCGAATTACTTATATAACTAAGTATACAATTCCATTGAACTAAATATACAAATCCACGAACTAGGTATACAAATTTACTAAATTACTTACTAAACTACTTATATAACTAAGAATACGATTCCACCGAACCAAGTATACAAATCCACCGAACTAAATATACAATAAAACATGACTAAGATACAAGTCCACCGAACTAAGTATACTGATAAAACGACTGCTCACAAATATGGCGGAAATAAGTATCAATTTTGAAAAAAAAACTTGAAGTTGATGATTTTTCTTCCCTAAAATCGATAAAAAAGGTAGGATTATGTTTCCTTAAAAATAGCTAATAACTTACTAATTAACATAACTAATTAAATATAAGTACAATTATACCCTTATATGCCTAAATTAACTAAAATGATTTACACCATCTAAAATTTCAAATCAAGAGTCCATAAGTGTTCTTATGGACTAACCTAAAGGATTGGTCTCATTTGAACCAATCCCTATATATATATATATATATATATATATATATATATATATGTGGTTACTGGTATTACCTCATACATGATATTCACCACTTATATTAAACTACAGAACATATAGATAGCATGGAATAGAAAATTTAAATTACTCTAAAAAATATAAAATGCTGACAATTATTTATAAGTTTATATTTATTTGAAAGATACATGTCCTTATGTAGGGGTAAGTAAAAGTTAGGTTCGTTATGACCTTTAGGTATAAAATAATTATGCTATGGTTAGATTTGTCGTTAGTGTTATACGAGGAGACATTTTCGGAAAAAAAAAATTACTTTATGTTTTGTTATAAGTGTAAGGCCAATTTTTTTGGTGGATTATATTATATTTTTAGTATAATTAAAATAACATAATTATTTGATATTGTACATTAATGTTGATGTAATAATTGAATAACGTGACCATGTTGATTTACATTGGAATCCTGCACCTTTTTTGGGACGAAAGCCTTCTTTTTAGGTGTGGTAATTATTATTTGTTAGGTTCGTTTTCATTCTTCCTAAGGTGTAAAAATAACAAATAATAATAAGAATGAAAACAAATCCAGTCAAGCCCACTTTGTATAATTTTGAGAATCATGTTTTTTCGTGTTTTGTCTCCCACGTGGAGTGGCTAAGTTTCTCTATGTAGAATGTTTTGTCCTCCTTGGGGGCTAAGCTGTTTTGAATTTTTGAATTGTGAAATTCTTCTGCAAACCATGAATTTGACGTGTCTCAATCATATGAAACTCCATTACTATTCTATCTATTGTGCTTTACTGTGATTCCTCTTTGTTGGTTTGTCTTTTGCTTTATATTGGTGGTCTCCCACCTTAACCCCACCACCCACTAGCACTTTGTTGATTTTTAGTTTCATAAGGTCTAGATCTACTGTTTTATTTCCCATTTAAGTGTTTTCCTTCTATCTGCTCGTGTTCCTGTCTCATCCTGTCTTTTTCTGTTTGTAGATTTCCGATTCTCTAACAGGAATCTCACCCATTGTTCATCTCTTGCGACGTGAGAGGAATACCTTCCTATGGAAGACGAAATTGAAGCCAAACTTAGAAAATTCGCCTTGTCGGAGTCTGAGCAGTCGGGAGTTACTCTGGATAGTGAAGATATTAACTTGAGTTTGGAGGAATGTAAGAGAAGTCTTTTTGGGAGGGTTTTTGAAGCAAAAAGGTAAACTTCAGTGGCTTAAAGAATACGTTGATGTCGATTTGGCCAGTTTCGAACCCCTTTACTGTTAGAGAAATTGGGTTCAACATGTTCCAGTTTGTATTCAAGGTGAAGGATGATATGAAAAGAGTTCTAGGGGGAAAAACATGGAGTTTTGATAATCAATATATTATACTCAAAGAATGGGCTGAAAACCTAGATGTGAAAAATGCATCCTTCACTCAAATCGAACTCTGGGTTCAAGTGTGGAACTTGCCAAATCATTGATTTGCTCTGATGTTGGGCTCAAAATTGGAAGAATATTTTCTAAGGTTAGAGACGTGAATATTCCAGAGACGGGTGGCTCTAGGGAAGGTGCATTAAGTTGCTTGTTCTTGTTGATCTGCAAAAACCGCTACTGAGAGGGACTCATATAAAATTAGGGAAAAGACTATCTGGGTTGACTTTCAGTATGAGAACCTCCTGAATTTTTGCTTTTATTGTGGACTTGTTGGACATGTGGAAAAGAGCTGTGAACGCAGGAAAGAGGATGTGGAGAAGAACCAACTCCGAGAGGGTCAATTTGGGGAATGGCTGAAAGCTGAGCCGGCCATATTTTTCAGTAAGAGTACCAAGAACAATAACGGGACACAAAGCCCCAAAGAATATCAAATCCCATCCACCCATGAACAAACGTCTACACTCAATAACCCCTACATCTTGCTACAGTAATCTCTTCCCAACCAACTACAATTATGGAACCAGCCAACCCAATTACCCATAGCTCAACCAATACTGTTAATCCTACCCACGATCAAGGTCTTAACCCCCAACACAGCAGAACCCAAAAATGATTCCCTTATCCCCCAGATAACCTCAAACACTCTACACCCCCAATTTAGCCCAGAAAGCCATAGAACCTACTCCCCTGGATACTAACACAACCAAATCATCCCTTGACGATGAGAATATGATGGATTTTGTTTATGTTCCAATATTGGAAGATACCCCTGGAAGACCCTTGGGGGCCATTTTGAATAATACCCCCGCAACTGCAAAAAACGTACAATCGAGGAAACCAAAGAAAATTGCTACAATGACTAAGGAGAATATGATGCAAATCAGGGAGAATGAAATGGAGATGACAATGGTAAACCTAACTGGTCAGAAAAGACATTTCTTAATGCTAGAGACGGGTAACATGGTGGGTGAGAACAAAGATAAAGAATACAACCCAGAAAAGAAAAATAAAGTGTGTGATGAGTTGGGCATACAGGTGGAGGAGGCCAGCCTCAAATGGCCCCAACCCCAACCATGAAAGTATGTGTGTGGAATTGTAGAGGTTTGGGGGGACCCTCTACAGTTTCCCAACTCAAGGAAGCATGGAGATTCCACCTCCCAGAGTTACTTTTTGTCTGTGAAACAAAGAAAAAAACTGCTTTTGTGAAAACGGTATGTCGAAACCTTAAGGTAGGAGATAAGTGGTTTTGTAAGGATCCCATTGGTAGGAGTGGTGGATTGCTCGTTTGTTGGAGGGACTCTATTTGTGTTGAGCAGATTATTAGTAACCATTTTTGCTTAGAACTCGAATGCACTTTGGTGGTTGACGGATTCAAGTTTTGGGCTATTTTTGTTTATGCGAATCCAAATGACCTTATTAGGGAGAAACAATGGGAATATCTTGTTGATGCAAATCAAAAGTGGGGCCAATTCTGGATAGTTGGAGGCGATTTTAACGATATTCGTTGCAACAGTGAAAAGAAAGGAGGAGTTAGAAGATTGGAATCAAGCTTCAATAAATTCAGGAATTTTATTGCGAATATGCAAATGGCTGAAATCCCTTTGGTGAGCTGTGAGTATACATGGGCCAATAATAGACAAGCTGATGAATATGTGGAGGAGAAACTCGATAGATTCTTTGGCTCTCCGAATTGGCAACTTAAATTCCATTTGGCCCAAGTCAGGCATGAATTTTTGTCATCTTCGGACCATTACATGCTAATTCTTAACTCGTCACCGGATTCCCCTAAACCTAAAAAGAGATTTTCCTTTGATAAGAGATGGATTGAGAGACAGGATATGAAGGAGATTGTGGACAAAGTATGGTCAAGACAGTTGGAAGGAACCCTTATGTTCCAGGTGGCTTCAAAGATTAAGCTTAGTAGAATTGAGCTTCTGAAATGGTGTAAAAATGGTGGGACTAACTCGTTTCTGAAGATTGAAGAAATAAAAAAAAAACTGAGGGGCTTAAAGGATCAAGGAGGGAACAGAGATTGGAATATGTGGTTTAGTCTAAAAATGCAGATGGACTCACTGTACAAACAAGAAGAAAAATATTGGCACCAAAAATCTAGAGTCAAATGGTTGAAAGAGGGAGAAAGAAATACAAAATTTTTCCATGCATCTACGACCCAAAGAAGAAGAAACAATAGGATTCTCAAATTGGTGAATGATGATAACAATGTCTGTTTGACCCCAGAAGAAATTGAGCTTACAATAACGGATTTCTACTCTAAACTATTTACAACAGAAGGGTCATTTGGTTGGAGCTCGATCCTGGAAGGTATTCCGACGTCTGTCACTTTTGAGATGAACTTGGAGTTGACTTCCTGTGGAGGAAGAGGAAATCAAACAAACTCTTTTCGAGATGAATCCCAATAAAGCCCCAGGTATTGATGGTTTTCCTCCTCTCTTTTTCCAACAATTTTGGGAATATATTGGCCCTTGTTTGTGTCCTGCCATCAAAGATTTCTTCAGAACTGGTAAACTTCTAAAATGTGTTAACCATACTCTTGTAACCCTTATCCCTAAATGTAAAAATCCAAGTGCTATTAGCCATTATAGACCGATTAGTCTTTGCACTGTCACATATAAAATCATTTCCAAGCTTTTGGCTAATAGGATGAAAATCTGCCTCCAAAACTGCAT
Source organism: Rehmannia glutinosa (assembly GCA_016081115.2). Classification (NCBI taxonomy): domain Eukaryota; kingdom Viridiplantae; phylum Streptophyta; class Magnoliopsida; order Lamiales; family Orobanchaceae; genus Rehmannia; species Rehmannia glutinosa. Next base: position 197,445 of record JABTTQ020001121.1, on the reverse strand, counting down.
TTGTGAAAATCAATCTGCCTTTGTTGAAGATAGACAAATCCTTGATAATGTCATTATTGCTCATGAAGCCATCCATTTTCTTAATAGGCATAGATCTGGTAAAAAATTTTATATGGCCATCAAATTGGACATGGCGAAAGCCTATGATAGAGTGGAATGGAAGGGATTGAGACTCGTCATGGAAAAAATGGGATTTGCTAACAAATTTTTAAATTGGATCTTTACATGCGTGTCTTCTTCGTCTTTCTCCTTTAATATTAATGGAATCCCCAAGGGCTTTATCACTCCGTCAAGAGGACTTAGACAAGGGGACCCCTTATCTCCATATCTCTTTATCATTTTGTCAGAAGTTTTTTCAAATCTTATAAAAAGTGCTGTTAGAAGAAAAGCCTTTCAAGGATTGAAAATTTGTAAAAATGGTCCATGTATTACTCATCTTTTATTTGCTGACGATTCTCTAATTTTCTGTGAAGCCTCTACTACACAGGCCTCCATTGTTATGGAGATTTTGGAGCAATACAAAATGTTTTCTGGACAAATGGCGAACTGGAACAAATCTAATATCTTCTTTAGTAAGAATGTTCCCCACAGTGTTCAAGACAACATATGCCAAATTTTTAGAGGTATCCAAAAGCAATATTCGAGTAAATACTTGGGTCTTCCTATGGCGATTGGCAAATCCAAGAAAGAGACTTTTAACTATGTTGTGGAGGCTGCAAGAACGAGAATACAAAATTGGAAAAGCAGATTTCTTTCAACAGCTGGAAAAGAAGTGTTGATCAAGGCAGTGCTTGATGCCCTACCGATCTATGTTATGTCATGCTTCAGACTGCCTGCAGGTGTTTGTGATGCTTTGAACAAGGTTATGGCAGATTTTTGGTGGGGAGAGAAAGAAAATGCACAAAGGAAAATCCACTGGAAATCTTGGAAGAGGTTGACAATTCCAAAGAAGTTTGGGGTTTTAGGCTTCCATGATTTGAAGTTATTCAATGAAGCGCTCATAGCCAAACAATTGTGGAGAATTGTATCTAAACCTAACCTTCTTGTAAGCAAAGTCCTTAAAGCAAAATATTTTCCTTTTGGAAAATTACTTGATGTGCAGGTAAGTCAAAGTGCTTCTTGGCTTTGGAGAAGTTGGATGAATGCTAGACATGTGCTGAAGAAAGGTGCTCGATATCAAGTGGGAGATGGAAGATCTATCAAAATCTGGGAACAACCTTGGATACCCAATTCCCGGTTCAAACCTACTACCATTTGTCCAAATCCGGAAGAACCAGTTTTGGTCAGTGAGCTTATCCTACAGGATAAAAGGGAGTGGAATGTGGAACTGATTCACAAAATCTTCAACAAACAAGATGCTGATAATATTTGTGATATCCCTCTCCAACCTACAGCAACCAGGGATAAATTTGTGTGGCATTGGGATAAAAAAAATGACTTTTTAGTGTGCAGTCAGCATATGGAATGCTCTTACAAGAGAAAATTGCGGATATGTTGGATATTGAAAGTAGTGTGACTCGGGGCCAATGGATTGGAGTCTGGGAAAGAAGCTGGGGACTTAACATCAAAGGGAAAGTCAAACACTTTATTTGGAGGTGCTGCTGTAATATCCTGTCTACTAAGGAAAAACTGTTGCAAAGAGGAGTTGAAGTGGACCCTATTTGTAATATGTGCGGGGATGAGGTAGAAACTATGGAACACCTTTTTTTCTTTTGCAATCGGGCTAAACTCGTCTGGAAAATGGCTCCCATTGAATGGGAGGGTATCACTGAGAGTGGTCAGAAATTCCAACACTGGTGGCTTTCAATTTGCAGCTTGAGAAAAGATAAGATTACTGAAATGAGAATTCAACTTACGACTTATATCCTCTGGTGGTTGTGGAAAACACGTAATCTGTGGATGTTTCAAAAATCTTGGATACCAGAAAAAATCACTACTGAACTTGCCATTTTGGATTGGACTGAATTTTCTAATGTTAACTGTCTTTTTGCTTAATAATGGTTGGGTCGTGCGCACTATCTTTTTTTGTTGGAATATCAGTGTTTACTCTAGGGATCTTTATTGATTCAGTGGAGACTGATTTTCCTGTGGTGACGTTTGCCTTGTGGTGGAATGCAATTGATGGAGAAGATAATGACATCTTCAATGGACTCCACAAGAATATGCTTAACACTAATTACATCAACTGCCTTTTGTTCAGTTTTTGTATTTTTCCTTCTTTTTATTTTGGCCCTGTTTGTATTTGTCAGATTGGGACCTTTGAGTCCAAGAATTGTGTCTGACTTTTTAGGCTAATCCATTTGGATTGGACCTCCCATAATCCTATTTGGTAGTTTTTGTTGTTGTTACTTCCAAAAGGATCAAGGTCACTAGACCTTCGGATGTAAAATATTTTTGAGGTTAATCAAATTCTATCGTTCCGGAAAAAAAAACAAATCCAGTCACGCAATTACCAAACAATTATTTAATCTATACTATGTGACAAATAATTCTTATATTTTCATATAAATTTCATGAGCATATATATTTTCAGTTCAGGCCCAAGTCACGCAATAGGCCCAGGAGAGCCAAAATCACCAAATACTAGTCTAAACAAGTCATATAGGCCCAAGAGGCTAAAAGTACTTCAAACAGTCATATGACTCATGTTCTACTTAAAATTTAGTATAAAGGCCCGCTCGTACACGTTTTTACAATTTTTTTCCCTGAACAATAGTATTTTATTAGAACAATTCAAAAAAAACTAAACAACTACAAACGTAGCCTAACTAACTATGTATGGTGACTTAAAAAGTCAAACGAGAAATTATCAAGATCAATTCGATCCACTCCATAAACTAAAAACATCATACCCAAAATTAGACTACTCTCACGCGTTGAGAGACTTCAACACTCCTTAACGTAGATCGTAACACACTAAAAAAGCCCAAAACCGGGCACGAACAACTACTACATACTACAAAACATATAAAACTGACCCGCCTACGAGTTTCACAAATCAACCGGAAAAAAAAGAGACAAACAAAATTACAAAACTACAACAAAATATAGCTAAAAAATGAGAAAAAAATAAAAAAGGAAAAATGCCTCTCCCTCACCCAAATTTACTGTTGCAGCCCATCGTCTACTCAGCTCCGAGACACCTCCGTGAAGTTCCGACCCATTTTCACCCTGGAACGAAAATTTCGGCCACCTCCGGATGTCACAAGGGACCGCCATCGTTGTCCCTCCAGCAGGAAGCATGGAAGGGGAGGGAGAGGGGGAGTGGGGAGCGAGAGAGTGGCGGCTGAGATGGGGAGAGGGAGGGAAAAAGGATTTTGGATTAGGTTTTTTTTTTGTAGAGATAGGGTTTTTTTTTTTTAGAGAGAGATTTTTTTTTACAAGTTACACTATCACTTTTATTGCGAAGTGATTTAAGCCTAGTCTAATTATCATCCCTATATTCTAGAAAATTATGTCTAACTTTAATTAGTCTTCGTCTAGGCGCTACGCTCCCATGTCCACCTACGTTATTCTTATGATTAAACCTCACCTAGGTTCCGCCTAATCTCCGCCTAGACGTTAGGTCCCAATATGCCGTCTGCCTACTATCTAGCGTTTTTTAGAAAAATACAGCAAAACACTCTTATCATTGACATTTCAATGACAACCCAATGATAAAAAATAATTCAACATCCTAAGGTTGAAAGAAAACCCAAAAAAATTACTCCACCACAAAAGTTCAACAATTGTATTTGATTTTATTTTTCAATTAATTTGATTTTTTTGGGTAGCATAAATTGCACAATGAATGTATTATCATTTTCATGTTCTCATTATATGAATCAATTTATCAAGTTTTGGATTTTGAAATTTAAGTAGTGAAAAACATATATTTAAAGGAGATAGTTCCATTTATCATCCATTAATTATTATTATTTCATTCCAATTTTACCATTGTGCGCACACTTTTTCGTCTCTCTATTATTTTCTTCGACCTTCGTCTATCTTTTCTTGTACATCCGCTTTCTCTCCAAAGTACAATTTGACTTAAAATATATAAAATAATAATAATAATAAATACTATTTTCAATTTATCAAACTCAAAAGTCATAAAACTCAATCTTAGAAATTCAAAAAAAAAAAAAAAACTTGATCAAAATTATAATTTAGACAATAAGCTCCTTCAAAAAAAAAAAAAAAAAATAAAGTTTGACAATAAGCAAAGTAGTGCAAGTCACTTAATCTCTTTTCATAACGACGAAGGGTCCCACCTATAAAAACTAAAGAGAAATTTTCCACGCCCATAAGCTGCCATTAGTGGCACCTTCTTCACATTTTAGCAAAGGGGGAAATTGACTGGGGTTTCTTCAATCTCAATCCATCATCCCTAATTTTTTTCCTTAAATTTATTTATACGGAAGAACAAAAGGAAATCTAGAATTTGTTTTTTTCTGAATTCCGATCGATTTTTTTTTTTCAAATTCTTCAAGAATTTTTTCGAGAGAAATTGAAAAGATGTGGGTATTTTATTTGATCTCGCTGCCATTAACCCTAGGTATGGTAATTTTGACTCTTAAATACTTCTCCGGTCCAGACGTGCCGCGTTACGTGTTTTTCACGGTGGGATACACTTGGTTTTGCTCGATTTCGATCATCATTCTTGTCCCTGCCGACATTTGGACGGTAAGTTATAGTTCATTTCGCTCAGGTTTTAATGGTTTTGCAGCAGAATAATGGGATTTCCAATTTAGTGTGCTTGGTTGATTTAAATTTCGGTTAAGTTAGATTGTTACGTTGCTTGCTGTTTTTTTTTTTGGTGGTGTTTGGAATAATGTGATTAGCTGTTGTGAGCTAAAGTTACTGGTGAATTTGATTTTTTTTTTTTTCCATATTTGAACTCCTTTTGCTCAAGATTTTTCTGCACATTGCCTTTGGTGTAGCTGGTAGTCTAATTGAAGAGGATTGAATTTTAAGAGAACGAGTTGTTGTTTCATTTTCTGTAAGTGGCTCCGAATATTTTAGCTATTAGAAAAAGAGAAAGGAACACGAACTAATAGTTGTGGAAAATTAGGGATAGTTTTAGGAGAGAAGAATTTGGTTTACTGGAACAATGTGAAAATGCTCCTTCTCTTCTCCATTTTTATCTTACAAAATTTGGAACTGTATGTATCAAGATCTAGGTTGCGACCTGTTGAATTTGGGTCAGACTAAAATTGTCATGCAGTATTTCTGTCCAGTCAAAAAGAGAGGATTTATGCTATGGACTTAAAACCCACAATGCGCAGATAATTAATAAACTTGGACCGACATCCTAGTGATGTGAGCCGAAATTCTGATTAATCCTTTTGTGCTTCAATACCTTGCTTTATTTTGTGTTTTTCGTTGGTACTTAAGAAACTTGGGTTGAGTAACATTCAACTTTATATTATTCTTTTAGTTTTATTCTTTATCTCTAAGTTTTCTTCTCCCCTTGTTTTTGCTATATCAATAGTTTTGATTGTACTTTAGTTAGTTTGTCCAGCAAACCATGAGATGAGCTTGGGAACAGTATTATTTATCTGCATAACATTTAATAATTTTATAATTAGCTATGCCTGAAGATGGTTTAGAATATTCATACATGGTTAAGTTTGAGCTCATGTAACTATAACAGTTTGATTTTGAAAACAACTTTAATTGAACTAAGTTTCAGTTGAGGCTGGTGAATGTATTTATTTAAGTTTGTCCTGCTTTTAGAACCAGTATATGATTCATATGAGCCTCATCGTTCCTTTCTCAACGTTCTTATCAAAATGGTATCTCAGCCATTGCTATTAATCATGCCAATCACAACATAGAAAGTGCTTTGATTTTGATTTGGTAGAAGTATTTCAGCAGACTAATCTCTATTTTTACTTGCAGACTATAGTTGGTCATGGTAATGCAGGCATCTCTTTCTTTTGGAGTTGGTCATACTGGAGTACCTTTCTGCTCACATGGTATGACTTTTTGGAACTATATTTCACCACTGTTGATTGACCTATATAGCTCAGAAATAAGCAACATATATCGGACTCCCTTCTATTGATGCTGTCTCAGTTCCTCATTTTCATCATTGATACTTGGTCTGATCACTGTAACTTACAGTTTGGTTTGGAAACTTCATGTAGAAATGCATGCATATTGATCTAGTGTCTAGTCACATGCTATTTTCCCTTTTTTCAGTACACTCAGAGAAAGAACTTTTTAAATTTTGACTTGAAGGAATGAAGTCCAAAAGGTGTTTGTTCTTGTATATCCATAGTTGTTTCTTAAATTAAGCTTTTGAAACATATGACAAAGAACAGTATTGTATCGCTTGCAGTCGCATGAAGAACATTATTGTCTCAGACATGTCTTGTCTGTGTCTTGTCTATAGACATATATTTTAAGTTCCGTCAATTGCTTTTTTTATCGTATTATTAACTTCTAGTCATGCATGTTGATGAAAGTAAACTTGTAAAGCCTTGAGGGCAAATAATACATCTCCAATTTCTTTGTGTTATTTATGGAGTATCATCAACTTTTTTCCCCTTAGGCAGACATGTTCTGTCGGAAATATCATTATTTTGAGATAATCATTTTATGTTTTCTCCCTGCACAGGCTTGCAGTGCCCCTCATACAGGGTTATGAAGATGCTGGGGACTTTACTATGATAGAAAGATTGAAGACTAGCATACATGTAAACTTAGTCTTCTATTTAATTGTGGGATCCATTGGTCTTTTCGGACTTGTTCTCATCATTACTATGCACAAAAATTGGTTCGTGTCTTCAACTCTTGATACCATTCTTTTTCATTCTATGTTTACTTTTTTTGGTCATTCTCACTTCTCAGCATGTTTTAGATCTAATTTATGGAAAGTATAATGCTTTTGGAGTTGACTGAATATGCTCATTGTCTGTTAGTTTCTGTATATTTGGTATATCTTTTGCCGATCTGTTGGCAGTGTGGTCACATCGCATCTAGGTTGAGAAGTTTGATAGTGGCAAAGTATTTTCCTTATCAGAAGCTGTGTGTTTTGTTTTGTACGAGTTTTCCAGTTGCATGCTGAGCTGAAAATCTTGTCTTATTTGCCGAGATGGATGGAATTCTTGTTTAATGCATGGGTGAATACAAGTGGATAGCTGTTTACCTATTTGCACATGTATGGCTTCTTGGATACTGATACAATACAATATGAACAACACATCAGTATGTACACAAAACATAGGAGACAATACTTCTGGATACATTGATCAAAATAAATAAATTATTTAGATTACGAAAAAAACTACATATAACATTACAAATTATAAAATATCAGTAAATTATGTGAAATAGAATCATTAATGTTGTCATGGTTAGAAGAAAAATAACCTATGGACTATATGCATACATAAGGCATATATAAACCTCACTGTAATGTAAGTTGAGTGAAATCGATAAATTTAAATTAAAAGTGTAATGATATGAAACAATGAATTTAAGTTAAATTGTCTTTCCAAGCTTTTGCGAAATGAACAAAAAGTTGAGAGAGTCTGGAAGCATATTAGCAAAAGGCTTTTGAATGATCATCAAGATCAGGACTCAACGCATTATAGGCACATGGTTCTCGATGTGTATCTGTAACTAAATACTATTTCTTTGTAACTGCCTGTTTGTGGCGCAACTCTACTTAACATGAATGCTTAGCTTCACTGATTTCCTGAACATGAATTGTCGGTATTTATTTTAATATTCCTGATTTTTTCACCGGCAGGATCGGGAGTATAGGTATATTGGGTTGGGCAATGGCTTGCTCAAATACCTTTGGACTCGTGACTGGTGCATTTCTTCTTGGTTTTGGTTTGAGTGAGATTCCAAAAAGTATTTGGAGAAATGCTGACTGGACCACTCGTCACAAAGTTCTGTCGCACAAGATATCCAAAATGGCTTTGAAACTTGATGATGCTCACCAAGAGTTATCAAACGCAATTGTGGTTAGTGTTTCTGAAGACTTGCATATAATTGATAAAAAATTTCATCCGAACTTTTGTTGCAGGAACATTTACCTTTCCTCGTGCATATTCTCAATGTACTTGAAATTTATATACTTGCCTTAACATCCAAATCATATTCATATTCATGTTCCTAAAATTGCATATAATTTATATAAAATTGCTCAGCTGCGATTATACTGGGAACCATGCTGTGATGTTTTTCTTTCTCTGGATGTGCTTGTTTGATACATGTGCTCTATGCATTTGCGCCGCTGTCTTTGGTTATCTTTTTTTATCTGAACAATGACTTGTATGAGACCCATTATATTCGTATTCATGGGCCACTGATGGATCCAGGATTTTGGGGGAGGACAGACCACTTAGATAACTGCTGTTATACAATTTTAGTGTTTCCAGTAACATTCGACATGTACGCCCTTAATTATTTTTTGAGAGTACGTTAAAAATATTACCTAGGTAGAAAACATATTCATAAACACACACTGGAATTTTATTGTTTTTGATATCGTGATCAGAGTCTTTTAAGTCGGATAGCATAAAAAAGATCAACAATAGTTCAAAGAGCGTATGTACTTAGACAATGGGCTTCCGTGAAGTAACCACAAACTTTCTTAAAAAAAACAAATAATCTGTTACTATTTAGAACGTCTGCATTGTATAACATTTTAAACCACTGGCAATCATACCAGAAAATTTGATTGAAATTAACATATTTATCTCACTGTCGATGACCACTAACCTTTGGTGACTACATTTATTTTGTGTTACTCGATAGGGAGGGGTAATTTTTTGCAAATGGTTTCAGAAAAGAAAAGAAAAAAGAAATTGATAGGAGAAAAAGTATATATTCTCTCTTTGTCCATGTTTTCTATACATGAACTCGTACAATATGAATGTATATCTACGCAACTGTGTTTATACATACATATGTTTATTATATATAAACATATTGTGACAGACTTAAGGGGACGTCCACCCTGATGATCTCCTGGTATGCTTACCATTCTCGAGGCCTATGATCACATGAAGAGTTTTGGACTTGCACAACATCAACCTTACTTACACAAAGATGCATCTTCCCCCCTCCCCCCCAAAAAAAAAAATAAATAAATAATATCTCTTCTAGACTATATATTACTCTATTTGTCTGTGTTGATAAATTTCCTGGAAGAAGAATAACTAATTATGTCCACCCATACACACACACATCCGAGGTAGCAAATCATCTTGCCTATTGAAGATGACAAGGTTGAGAACTTAATACTTCTTATGTTTGATTTTTTTCCCATCCATGAAAGATATATTCCCTGTTTTTGAGCAAATTTTAAGAAGCCTACACAATTGCCTATGCTTTGAGTATGTTTTTACATTTTGGTTGAATTCTTATCATCTAATTTATTTTATTCTAACCTTTTCCTTTTTTTTTTCTTTCTAAAATTGAAATCAAAAGGTTGCTCAAGCTACGTCAAAACAGATGTCTAAGCGCGACCCGTTAAGACCTTATATGGATGTCATTGACAATATGTTAGTGCAAATGGTACTTCTTTTCTTGTACAGTTGCACATAGTGATGTTATTTCATTTTTTATGTTATTAAAATTTTAATTTGATTTTCTATCTCCAGTTTAAAGAAGATCCTTCCTTCAAGCCACAAGGGGGGCGGTTGGGAGAAAATGACATGGACTACGATACAGATGAGAAATCAATGGCAACACTAAGACGCCACCTTCGAGGAGCTCGAGAGGAGTATTATCGATGCAAAAGGTATAGCTATTATTTGCTGGCTGACACATAAATAAGTTTTACATGCTTATGCTGCTGTAGAATGTTGCCCTTCATTTATCTTGTGCACTCCCATAATTGTATGTAATTTTTAAATCAGCATGCCATTATTTTTACTGGCCATAATGTTATCTTAATATTTTCTAGTTTTGTCAAGGTTTGTTGTAATTACCTTTATTGCAAAATAAAAGCTCTCATTTGACTCCAGTTGAGTTTAAGGTAAGTTGAAAGAGTGAAAGTTCTGTGTATCTTTACCCTAGAAAATTGAAATCATAATAACCATTTTAGGAAATGAAACCTTATTTAGGACGTCCTGACAAATAAATGGAAATGATACTTTCTCCGACAGAGGGAGTATTTCTTATATACATCTATCCCAATATATTTTATATGCTTGTCTTTCTTTTTTTTGGCCCCCTATGTCAATGCGTCATGGATCATTATGAAGCCTATAATGATTCTTGTCCATTCTTGATATCATTTGTAGCTTAGTGTTTAAAAGTAACTCGTAACATAATCTATATACTTTATGTTGCTTGTTTTGCAGTGAGTACCTGACTTATGTCAAAGAGGCTCTTGAATTAGAAGATACAATAAAGAATTATGAAAGACGCAGTATGACTGGATGGTATGCACATTCCCATCCTACTTTTATACTGACACCCAAAGTTTATTCCTCAACTAAATTTCATTTGAACAAGTATGCTACATTTTACTTTATTGATGTCTGCCTTGAACACGAATTATCAAAAAAATGTTCACATTAAACTACCTCATTTTCTACAAATTTGTGAATGGTAGATTTTTGTTGCATTTAGTTGTATTTTTTCGGCGCACAATAACATTACCCCAAGAATATTCCAACTCTATTCCTGATAACATCTAACATGATGGTTGCCAAAGTTCTACATGAATACTCCAATGGGATGTAACACAGTAATGTTTCCGTATAAGAGCTTAGCTCATGTCATAAACATTAAAACTTTACTTTTCTGCTGTTTCTGCTTTGAGAAAAACACTAGAGCTAGACGATTATTTTCAAGGTGGCATAAGTTGCTCCTCATGCTAATATTTTGTTTTTAATTGTAGCCCTCGGCCGATTTAGTGTTTTGCTTAGTATAATGTTCTAACTTCCTGTTTACTGCTCATGTGAGGTTGATTTTTGGACTCTGATATTATGACACAGGAAGTATATCTCAAGCTTCAGACCTGAACGCTCTGGGACATTAGGGCACTTTCTCGACATGGCAGGTAATAATTTGTCCACTGGTCACATGCATTTGAGTCAGAATATTGACAAACCAATTCCATTTTCTCCAAAATTGAAGCAAAAGGAAAAATGGAACGTGGATTGTTCATGGTGCGCAAATTTGATCTTGAATTGACAAATATTGCTTTTATAAAAAATATAATATGTGAGATGTAATATTTCTTCTTTGTCTTCTATGGATCAACGTGTACTTCATTCAGCAAACAACTCATTATTCTGCAATGTGTTGCATTTTTCAGTTTCTTCTCCATGCCCCTTCATGCAGGACGTTTAAGCATGGACTCCTCAGAATTTGATCATTCTTTGTTTTTTTCTCCCCAGAATTAGTATGGCGATGTATCTTACAAAAACAATTGGAAAAGATCTTGGCTGTCATTCTTGGTTGCATGTCAGCAGCAATACTCCTGGCTGAGGCTACTTTGCTAACAAATGGGGTTGATTTATCTCTATTTTCTATCCTCATAAAATCTGTAGGAAAAGAAGAGGTTCTGGTGCAGGTATATATTCAGACTGCTTTACGGAAGTTCTTTTAATAATCTCACGTTTCTTTATTTATTTTTGTAAAAAATTGTTCAAACATCATTACTAGGAGTCTAGGATGCAACATATTAACTATATGTAACCTACATAATTGTTTGTGTATAATCACTACTTGCCCAATCACTATTTATTAATATGTAATAATTAGTTGCCCGATCACTATTTAGTAATATGTAATCATTAGTTGCCCAATCTGTCACACTCCAAGATTATCGGGCATGGTACATATGTAATCTACATAATTATTTGTTTAATAATCACTTCTTTGCTTATGGTGTCAGGTCTTTGCATTTGTTCCTCTGATGTTCATGTGTGTTTGTACGTATTACTCGCTGTTCAAAGTTGGAAGGCTAATGTTTTATTCATTGACACCAAAACAGTCAAGTGCTGTTAGTTTGCTTATGATATGCTCGTAAGTTTTTACTGCCGTTTCAGTTGCATTATTCAGGTAGGTGCTTTGGTATTCCCTGTAGTTAATAAATTCTTTCTTAATCTGCCTGACAGGATGGTTGCTCGTTATGCGCCTCCAATTTCATATAATTTTCTTAATCTCATTAGTCTTGGTGATGGCAAGAAAACTATCTTTGAGCAGGTGAGCTTCTATCATATGTTTAACCTGTTCCTGTAAAATCGTCCATGCCATGGTATATTTGTTTTTTGTCACTTGATGCATACTTCTGTACAAGGTTCAGTTCTATATCATTCTTTATCATCGCTTTAATGCAACTAGAGTTCTATTCACATTACTGCTTAAATTTGTGATTTGTAACAGCTCAACTCTATGTTTGCACAAGCACTTGCACATTTACGTTCTCAGATGTTTCTACCTTTTTGTAATTATTATCTCATATTTGGAAAAAGGTTAACGTCTAGTAATTCAATATTAAAAAAAATAAAATAAAATTCTGTTTAGCACATCTGCTGTTGATTAAATTTCACCTCTGTGCACACTTGCTAGTTTCTTACATGCTTCTTAATTTGATTCTGGTTATATTCTCATATAGCAATTCATTTGGTGCCTATGTAAGTTATGAATTTTGTTACTTTGTTTGATTTGGGGTAAAATATGATTGCAGCGCATGGGAAACATTGATAAAGCTGTACCTATCTTTGGGGACGGATTTAACAGTATCTATCCCCTTATCATGGTCATCTATACTATACTGGTGGCAAGCAACTTTTTTGACAGGATCATCAGTTTCTTTGGCAATTGGAAATTTTTTAAAACGGAAGCAGATGATATGGATGGGTTTGATCCATCTGGATTGCTCATACTACAGAAAGGTAACTGATTTATCTGTTACGTTCCAATCATAAATAGTATAAAGGGATAGTTACAAAAAAATACACCTCAAGCTTGGGCTAATTACAAAAAAACCTGGAGATCTTTAAATTTAAGGGGGTAATTGTAGTATTTTTATAACTATCTGGGTTTTTTTTGAAATGTTTCTGTTTATGAAGGGGAAAATGTGAAACAGAGTCCAACCTCAAGGGGTTTTCGCAATTTTCAGAAACCTCTGACTTTTTTTTTGTTATTAGCCCGAACCTCAAGGTTTTTTTGTAATTATCCCTAGTATAAATCATTGAGCTCATTTGATTTAGCCAAGAGTAGTATTATTATATTCTGTCAAACTCGTGTACTTTTACAGAAAGAACCTGGCTTGAACAAGGGCGCACAGTTGGTGAACATGTTATTCCGTTGGCTAGAAACTTCAACGGCATGAGTGTGGATCTTGAGTCTGGCAGCAATAACAGCGTATGTGATCTTCTCCCTAGAATATGCATCTTTTCATTTGCTATCTTCATGCAGGAATGTAAACGTGCTCGAATATACCATGGAAACATATTCACACGTTTATAATTTTTACTAGAAGGTGGTAAATGAAGTTTTTGCTTGCATTTATTCGTAGGGTTAACTGCAAAAATTATTTTTGAAGTTTAGCCTAATTACAAAAAGATACAATTATCTTTTAAAATTTCAAATACTCCTCTGACAAGTGTTTCTGTTTTTACAAATTGCACCTATTTGAGAGGGTGTTTGTAAAATAAATATAAACCTTAAGGAGGTTAAAATCTCTAGGTGTGTTCGATTGTCTCACCATATGTAAATAAAAATAAGGGATAATTTAAAATTTAGTACCTAAATAATGCCATGTTTTCACTTTTAATACCTCACTTCCTGCCATATCAATTTTGGTATCCCATGTTTTGCTATTTAATCACTTTTGCCACATTTCATCAAATGTTCGTCAATTTTGGTAACCCATGTTTTAATTTTTAAGCACTCCATATGTAACAGAAAGTTAACAAAATTAAAAAGTAAAACATGAGGTACCAAAATTGGCATATGTTCGATGGAATGTGGCAGAAGTGATTAACGAGTAAAACATGGGGTGCCAAAATTGATACGACCTAAAGGGGGGTACCAAAAGTGAAAATAGGGCATAGTTTGGGTATTATCCCATAAAAATAGTATAAACCTTAAGGAGGTTTTTGTAATATTTCAAATGGGTATTTGTAATTTTGACATATAGTTGGGTTCTGGTTTAATAAGTAGCCTAAACCTCAAGGGTAATTTTTGTAATTTACCCTTTGTTCGTAATATCATGTAATATCAATCTCTTCCGGAAGAGGTGCTCTCTTTAATATACACCCTTTCATACTCTTGTTAGTCCTGATTTGCAAATATGATGGCGCATATCCCAGGACAATACAATTGTTGAAATGAAGGCGAAATCGGACTTGATCAAGGAGGGTATAAAGGGAAGTTCATCAAAGCCACACTCGAAAGAAGATACATCAAGATATTCCGGTAGCAAAGAAGCCATAAGCAGCAAATATGCCGCCATAAGAGAACAAAACAAATCAACATCCAACACAAAGCCAGTCGAGAGTATCGCCTCTGCTAAAGTCTCGTTGCTTGATGTTGGCAACTCTCAACCAAGCAACACCCAAATCCCAACCTCTGGTTTAGCTTCAAAATGGGCATCAATGAAACAAGGTTTTCAAACTTTCAAATCGAACATAGAAGCAAAGAAATTTTTACCTTTGCGTCAAGTTCAAGAAACCCAAATGTTATCTCGCGGTTCGTCCTCTGAATCTCTAGACGAAATATTTCAGAGACTGAAACGGCCTGCGGAAGATCATGGCCATTCGAGTGATGAGGACGAAGATGAACTCGAAATCAAAGTTTCGGGCCGGAGATGATGGGCATATTAGTCGTGTTATAAATATACGAAATTCGAAAAAGCCAATGAAAATTGTACAGATTTTAACCCATTTTTATGGGGGCAGTTTTGTGATGACAATGGGGCAAACAAATGATCACTAACAAGGTAGATGAGAATTCTAAAAGAATGTACCAAATCTAGAAAGATAAATCATGTTTCACTCAAAAGGATTTTGAGTGTGATGTATGTTGGACTATTACATTGTTGGTCCTATTATAGTGTTATGAGGCTGTAGCTGGTTTAAAACTTTTTGGGCCTCTCATGGATTGTATTTTCACAGTTTGATTTGGGCAAGTGTAAGATGAGTATCTGAATTTAATCAGAGTGGAAATTGGAAATTGGAAATAAGTAGATGCTGTTGGCAGACTAAAATTGAATAACCAGAATTAATGAAGAAGAGAAAAAACCACCCTAAGTATACTATATGGATAATTACAAAAAGACCCCTGATGTTTGGGCTAATTACAAAAAAATCTAGAGATGTTTCAAATTACACAAAGTCTCCAAATTTGATTGTCTTAAATTTAAAGGGTTAAATATCAAGATTTTGAAATGTTTTTAAACTTTTTCTAATAAAGGTGTAAAAATGTAAGGGTAAAATCATACCTCTAAGGTTTTTTTTTTTTTTTCTCGAATGCTATTGCTCGGGTTTGATATCGTATGAGTCTATGCAACCTAAAACACAACTACTTTCAAAGCTACCAAAAATATAAAAATTTCAAGACCACATATGATAGAATTTCTTTGTTGGATTTTATAAAATTGTGTTTTATCCCATTTTTCAACTTGTAGACTTGATCAAATTGTACTGGTGTGAGTGAGTGGCTATAATTTATTAGGGGCTGAATGGCAATTCTGTAATAGTTTTCTTGTTTAAGTCAAATCTTGAACTCCTTGATTTCTACTCAATCTTATTAATGAGCAAACCTATGATTATCATCTAGTTTCAAGATTGGCATTTTTTCGGATTTAGATATTTCTTTCATTTCGAAAAATTCTCAAGCTTGACATCCCAAAATCTCTGGATATAGTAATTCTATTAAGAGCATTTTGCTGTTCCCTCCTTTCTGATTTTTCACCCCCACACCGATCTAAAAGCTCGTTCCCTCATCTCTGCTATAAATTCTTGTTCTTCTATATCTTCCCGCGAAACGATTCATGCCCGAGTAATTAAATCTTTGAATTACAAAGATGGGTTTACTGGTGATCGCGTGGCGTCTCTGTATATGAAACTGGGACTTACAGAATCGTCACAGAAGTTGTTTGATGAAATGCCTAACAAGGATTTGGTCTCCTGAAATTCTTTGATTTCGGGGGTTTTGCGGAAAGGGGAGCTGGTTAAGAGCTTAGATGCATTTAAAGAACGAGATTTGAAATGGGTCTTGGGCCAAATGAGGTAACTTTGATTGCTGTTTTATTTTCAGCTTGTACTGATATTGGTGCTTGATATGGAGGGGATTAATTACATTCATGGGATGGCGGTAAAAAACATTTTTGATAAATGAAAGTAGTTAGCTAATTCACTGATCAATATGTATGGGAAATCTGGTCTAGACTTGGCCAAGAGACTGTTTAGTGTTTATGCAAAGAATGGAAGATTGGATGTTTTAAATGCTCTATTTGTTGGTATGAAAGATCCAGATAAGAATAGCATGGCTGTGGTAGACAAGCACTTATGTGTTTTGATTCCATGGTTAAGAGAGGTTTGAACACATTTGTTGAGTGCTTGTAGCCATTTGGTCTTCTTAAGGAGGAGATCATGTTAAGTGTTTACAAGGTCGGACCTCGGTTGGATCGCTACTCGTCTTGATGTAAACATTTGAGTGGTGAAATTACTTTAGGCATATGTCAACTGAGCTCTCTATAGATCTTGGATCTCTTAGACAACAAATTTTCTGGGATAATACCTAGATGTGTCGACTATTTTACTGCAATGACTACAAGAAGAAGTTTGTCTCCATATGTTTGGTCAAAATTGAATATTTCTTATAATTGTAGTACATTTCTAGGCTTTTCAACTCTTTCGAGGTATCTCCAAATAAATTGTTCTTTGAAATGTCAATATTAGTAACAATGGGAGAATGGTGTCATACTGGAATTCAGTTCCGTTCCGTTTGTGGCAACTGATGCACTATCTAGAAATTTCTCCAGTTATAAGAATGATCTAATATTGACCAAACATATATAAACAAACTTCTTTTTGTAGTCATTGCAGTAAAATTGTTGACACATCTAGGTATTATTCCAGAAAATCTGTTGTCTGAGAGATCCAAGATCTGAAGAAAGCTTGGGTTGGAGTATGCCTGAACTAATTTCACCCCTCAACTTGTTTGAGCGTAAAATGAGAAACCACAAATTGGACATGCTTATCTACATCCTTGTTAGTTGTTTACGGAGTTGGTCAGCATGCTTGAAAGATGCCCGTGATTTGATTAAGACCATTCCTATGGAGCCAAACCACAGTGTTCGGAGAGCTCTTCGTTAATGCTTTTTGTAGGATTTGTAACAATGTGGAGCTGGGAAAGGAAGTAACAGATAGGCTGTTTGTGAATTGAACCCATCTGATCACAACAATTATGCTATTGCTATCCAATATATATGCCTCTCAGTGGATGGAGGCTTCAAAAGTGAAGGCTTTGACGAGTCCTCGCTGCAGTTGTAAGTTTCTTATGAATGAATAAAATTCATTTTGATTCTAAATTAAAAAAAACACTTTCTTTTTTGTCGAGATTTTTTTTGGTCCCCAACTTGAGATTATTTATGAAAATTTTCAGAAGATTTTATTCACTCTCAAACTTTTTCTATCACCAATCACATCTAATCATCATTCAAAAAATAATATTAAAAGTAATTCAATTAATAAGTTTTAATTTGTTATGAATTGTTATATTGATTTTGATTAATTTCATTAAATTTTATACATTGTTTGAATTTGATTAATTTGAAAACAAAAAACTTAATTAATATTGTATTAATAAAATTACTACATATGATTTATCAATTATAAAGTAGTAAAAAACAATATTAAATCTACCAAAATAATGCAGAGTTTTGTACTAAAGTGGTGCAAACTACTAGAGATGGTCTAAATGAGGATGTTATACCACGTGGATGTATGTCTAATCTGTATTACCTTGTACTACATAATGCAATGAAATTTACATTTTGAGTTAGACCTAAGAAATTGATAACATTGTGTTTAATTCGAGGGCAAGAAGCTCTGCTGACTGTTTGTCTAGTCGTCTAGACGAATTCCGCTTTCCAGTTGGTTGAATTTGGGGCTGTTTGTAAATGAATAATTTGATTCTTGGTGATTACTTATCAATTTACTTATTTAATATATGTCAATTTAACATTTTGAAATTTTTTATGAGTTTGATTTAGAGAAGGCGTGAACAAATTTTTCACATTGATCTGTGCGTTCACTCATAATATCATTCTTTTAGATTATTTTATTGTATTGATATGATACTTATACGTACTTTTAAGTGCATGAACTTATAATATGACTTTGCAGATCTTTAGATTGATTGTCGATCTAAATGCCACTAAACTTCAAGATGATGAGAAATCCTCGCAAAGTAAAATGGACTAAGGCTTACAGACGGTTGCATTGGAAGGACACGAGTCAGGTAAATATTATTGTAGCCCTATTTTGATGTTTTCGACTTTTCTCAGTCATAAATTTGATGCGGTGTAACACTTTCCTCTGGTTTGGGATAATTACAAAAAAACAAACAGAGAAGTTTCAAAATTGCGAAGAAAAAATTCCTAAGGTTTGATTTTATCTTAAATGTCGGGAATTACTGTAATATTTTTACTAATGTAAATGGGGTGTTTGAGATGTTTTGTTTTATAGCAGAATCAAATCTCATTGGGATTTTTGTAAATTTCAAATACCTCAAGGTTCTTTTGTTGGGAGTAGTTTGCGTAATTATCCCAAGAAAGAAAGAAAAAAAGGTATCTTTCAAAATTACAAATACCCCATTGCGATTTATTTTTATTTTACAAATTACACCCTCGTTAGGGGGTATATGTTAAGTAAATACAATCTTGAGGTGTTTGTAATGCCTTAAAGGGATACGTGATACCTGTAATTTTGAAAGATATTTGTATTTTTTTGTAATTAGCTAAACCTTGGGGCTAGTTATCATAACTTAACCTTATTGCAATTCTGCATCATACATGAACTTCTTTTTAACATCTATTTACCTGCGCCTGAAACTGAACAGGATGAACGGAAAGAAGGCTCAGTTGCAAAGAGAGGTCAAGGTTTCGAGCAAACGGAGGACAGTCGCATGGAGGAGTAATTGGTTTTGTATCACCTATAATTCACACCAATATGCCAACAATGGCTTGACAAATTTTCAGCTTAATTTTGGCAGTTGATGAAATCAGTTTGTTATATTTCGGTCAGTGATCGAACTTTTGTCGCTGTTGATCAGTAGTTTAATTGCTCGGATTCGGATAAATTGCTCAGACTGGGATTAGCTGTCGATCAGTAGTTTAATTGCTCAGATTGGGTTTGAGCAATAAGTAAATTAGGGATAATTACAAAAACTACCTTGTGGTTTTGCCTAATTACAAAAAGGTCCATTTATCTTTCAAAATTACAAATATTCCGTTAAAAGTTCTACAAATACCCTCCATGTTTGTATTTACCTAGCAATGCCCCCTCAAGGACAAGATGCAATTTTCAATAGGGTATTTGTTATTTTGATAGATAATTGGAACTTTTTCGTAATTATGCTAAACTTTAGAAGTACTTTTTGTAATTAACCCATTAAATTGTTTTACATCTGATCCAAGGTCAATTTTATTGGTGGATTATGTCAGTTTGTATCTAAATTTCCTGAAGTGTCACACTCTGAAGAGGGTGTAGTAGATGGCACTCCTGGATGAATACACCAGGTGTAGTATTTACCGTGAATTTGCATACAATACATCCCTATTGTGTGCGAGTTTGTGTATATCCACAATCAAACTACGGTAATTATACAGGTGTAGCATGTATAAAACCCTTGGAAGAGTTGTTATTCAACAAAACAATGATCCCAAGTTTCTGAAAGACAAGTTATCTTTTGTGGGATATAGCAGTAAAAGAAAGAAATCTGAAGCAGTATTGCTTCTCTGTTTCACTATTTTTTTTTCTTTTTTTACAAATTGGTTTGTACATATATCTATTAAGAATTATAATGTTATTTTATATTTCATGTTTTCTTCTTTCGTTTTCGTGAGAAAAAAAATGTATATATGGTTTAAAACTAAAGCTAAAACTTAGAATATAAAGATTAAAACACAATTATTCTTTGGAAAATATCTTTAAAGGCTCAAGCCATTTGTTTCTATCCATATGGCTCAAGGTAAGCTGGGCATACGATATCTTTTTTTTTTTTAAGTATTTTATTTTATATTTAAAGATATTATATAAATACTATGAGTATAATGTAAATTTAGGGGTATAAACGAATCGAAAGTAAACATGGTATTGTCCAAGCTTGTTTGAATTTTAATCGAGCTTGAAAAATTGTGTTTGAACTTGGTTTGATTATTAATCGAATCGAGCTCGAACGAGTTTCAGTCGAGCCGAACACGATCGAACTCGAATATTTTTGATATTTTTATTTATTCTTTTTTTACAAAATTGAGTTAAGCTGGAGTGTTTAGTTTTACATCTTATTGAACGAAAAAATGTGTTCGAAAACTTGTTCGTTATATTAAAGAATTCAAACGAGCTATTAACGACGAAGAATCAAGTTTGGTTTTCAACAAATGTGATGTCTTTATCATATTAGATTAGATAATATTATTAACCATAAAATAAAATGTCAAAATTTCAGACTAAGATGCAGCTGATTACATCCGTTGTGAGTTGTGATTTAGACACTGGGACCCACCTAAGGAAGGGGCTGTTTGGTTGTGGGGTCCTTTACATTTTGCGGCCTTTTGTTTTATATTTTACTCCTTTTTTAAGAAACTTTGCATGGTATTGGTTAAAAAGGTACACCAAATATTCCACCTATTTTGTCATGTTTCAATTGATAAGAGACTTTTATGAAAAATAAATAAATTTTAATTATATAAAAATTACTTTTTAAGTTTATATTAATTAAAAAAATTCTGACAACTGGAAATTACAAATAATCCGTTGATTATTTCCAATTTACAAATTGAACCTAGTGTGGAGGGTATTAAAATAAAAATAAATTTCAAGGTGGTGTTTGCGATACCTCAACAATTTAAAAAAAATTAGTTCATTTTTATATCTAGGCTAAATTTCAAGAGTAACTTTTACAATTTACACCAAATAAACTTTACTAATATAAGTTTTATATTGTTAAACAAGTTATGCAATTTCAGATATACAGTATCACTAATATCGCGGTGACAATTTCAACAAATTTATAACTAGTCAAATTATTTTAATCATTAAACAAAGATATTTGTTTTCAAACAAAAAAAGGAAAAAGTAGGCAAATCATATTTGGTGCTTGTGCAGAAAAATAGATAAAAAAAAAGAATATTTGTTTTATATAAAATCAATCAAATAAAACTGAAAAAAAAAAAAGAAGACAAAATCTTGTCAATTTTGGGTTACGTATGTCTAATATAAATTATATGCATTGAAGCAGAGGGGTCCCTTGACACCCTCTGTTTGGGTTTTCCTATATTGGGCCCTAGGTGATGACTATATGGGATAAGAGGGCCTACTAAACAAATATTTCCTATATTTGAACATGGGCTGGGCCCACATTAAAGAATCTAGGGGCCCCATTGCAGCACACTAGGACCAGATTGAGCTAGAGCTGGGGAGGCCCGGCCTAGTGCTAGTTTGTCGTGTCAAAATTCTATTTTAGAGGACCAAGCCTGATCCCACCCAATAAAAATACACATAAAAAATATGACTGACCAGACCAAATCGAGATTCCAATCTAATAGATTATACCAAATAGACCCGACTCTTTTCGGATTTACAATATCACAGCCCAATCTGATGATAAGACAGAGTTGGACTAATTTTGACAGCTCCAGACTGAGCCAAACCAGTCACCTCCGTTCTTTCTTCTATTTCTTCCTCTAAATAAAAAAAGGAAAAAAAAAGTCTTTTAATTTCCGTTGAAATTATCTATAATTTTGAGACATTGTCTATCATAATTTTCACTCCTAGTTACTTATCAGTTATCATAACAGAGCTTTCGAGAATTGACCTAGCTTTTTAATTTCATAATTATTATTGAAAGCAATTAAAATATAAAAAAATAAACTCTCATAAAAAAAAATATTCGGGTAAAATTATTGAATGTTTCTTCTTGGAAATTGACAATAAATAAATTAATTAATCATGCAAGCAGTACAAATATGGATAACGTATTGCACATAAATTATGGTGAATGAGTTCACATGGGATGTCTTTTTTTTTTATTTTTTTTTTTTGATTTTTTTACCATATTAAAACCCCACAATTTAGGCGTGATTTATGCTCCAAAATTAATATGAATTATATACACGTTCATCCGGGGACCATCTTTAATAGTCCCATCCAGTCTTTTAGTATAAATTCTTTGGAATAAACCTAGGATCAGCTGCAATGGAAGAGCCAGATGTGTAATGTGTTTGTCTCATAATAAATAAATATATATGTGTGTGACCAAACATCTTACTATTGGGAATTTAATAATTTCGGAATCAATTTATTTAAGCTTCAATTGAATTGATGAATTTGACTTTAAGAATTTTATATTGATAATAATAACAAATTTATTGAACTTGTTGCGATAATATCATAATATATACAGTAAATTTCAAATCTTTAAACTCTTATATCGAGCTCTATTTGAAGTCACTGGAGCAGATTTAAAATCCATTTTATGTCCAGTGATTTGAGACTTTTCCCCCATATTATCCCCTCAAATCTAAATTCTTTGGTTAATCAAATCAAACTTAAACAGAGTTAAGTGATATATTGCATAAAGTTGTTCAAATGATTATGATGGCTTTATTATTCCATTTAATTTACATGTTATCATGTATACAATCAATAAAACAATAATATTGTTTCCCAAAAAAAAAAAAAACACAATAATATTTTGTGGGCTTCATTGCCTAGTTTCTTAGGATTGAATATACAAAGGTTATAATATGTAATAATAATTATCTAAGAATCTTTTACCGATCAAAAAAAAAAATTATCTAAGAATCTTTTGTCCATTCAATTCATAATATCACAAGTCATACTTTATATAAGCTATTTATATAGATTGCCAACTTTTCAAATTTCAATTTACTTGTGTTTATATAAATCCGTTACGTATGTTATTTAACTCATATTATGGATGTCGATTAATTTATTTATTTTCGATTTGGTGGATTATATATAAAATTTTAAAATGTAATATACATCTTCGAGTTGAGTCGATCGAATTTATACATAATTAAAATTATTACACATAAAAAATCTGATTGAGAGACCCAAGTATACTTTTTATATTTTCGCAAGTTTCTCCAAGTAAAATGTCCCCACCACTAATAAGAATTATAGAAAAGTTAGTGCCAAAGTTGGAATTTAAAGAGAAAGTTGAAAGTGAGAGGATTATTAAATTATAGTTATTTAAGGTATAGTGAGGCATAGGTAGAGGTGTCAAAATGATCCCGATCCGATTAACCGGTCCACGCTTCATTTTTAGAGGTCGAAAATGAGTCGGGTTTATTTGACCTGGTCCATTCGGTCCGAAACACCGGGCAGGTCCAAACGACCCGATCTTTTATATGTAATTTCATGGACTAGGCTGGACTAAATTAAAAACAAAATAACTGGCCGATTCTTTATTTGGTTCGACTCGACCCATTTGTCTGCTCTAGGTATACCCCGTTTGGCAACTCTAGGTATCAATATCGTAATTTTTATTTTTATTCTTTTTGCTAAAAAGTTATTCAAAAGTTACTTTTTGAAATATTGAAAAGGGTCCTTTATTTCTAAACTGTTTCTCAAATTTATGTTCAAAATTGTTTTTCTAAAGATTATCGCGTGTGTGTGTAGATATTCATTTAAATTAAGGTTTTAGAGAAATTAAATGACTTCAAAATTAAATTAGCACATATCCGTCGTTGTTTATATATGTTTGGATCTAATTGTGTTTAATTAAAAACAAAAAAAAAACATAGAAAGCTAAATTCAATAGCAACTTTGAGTTATATATTTTAAACATATTAAAATATATTTAACTAATATTACTAATATATATAAATATATGTAGAGTTATTTTGAATATGTCAGCTCAAGGGTCACCATCAAACCTTGCGTTTTCTTCCAAGCAATTACTCCTGAGAATACGACCTTTCAAGACAATAATACTATAAGTTTTTAATTTATTGGTAAACTAAAATAAAAAACTAGTCTAATTAATAAAATAAAAATAATATTTTCAATTTGATTGTAATTTCATGCATGATGTACTGTAGCTGTTCTAGTTGACCACAAGCTCTGCTTTTTTTTTTTTTTTTTTTTTTTTTGAGAAACACCACAAGCTCTGCTTAGCACATTGAGTTTTCTTAATTTTTATAAACATTTTTGCCGATTAAATTAATTAATAAAACTTTGCATATCATGATTCGTAAAAGAGGAAGAATTTAATATTTACTGAACTATGGTATGACAATGTTTTTTTTTATTAGTAAGTAACTGATAATCAGACTTGAATTAAAAATTTGTGTACGTAAAAATAAGGGATAATCACAGAACTTACCTATGGGGTTTAGCCTAACACAATAAATACATAAAACTCAATTATCTTTAAAAATTACAAATTGACATATGTTTCTATTTCAAAATTGGAGTATTGAGAGAAGTAATTTTAAGACACCTCAGTAAAATTTCCAAATTACAAATATCCCGTTGAAATATCATAGTTACCACCTTAAATTTAAGATAAAATCGAAATCTCAATATTTTTGTAATATTCAAAACCTCTGGATATTTTTCGTAGTTAGCCCAAATCTCAGGCGAATTTTGTAACTATAATATTCATTAAAATAGATCAAGATCTATGCCTTTTATTGGATTTGATTCAACCTATCAATGTTATTTGTAACAATACCATATAAGGGGCGGACTATATGGCAAAAAAAACTTGTGTAAGACGGTTGTGACGACGAACGATCGATATTTTTAGTGTAAATTAGTGTAAAAGTGATATCTTTGTTCAATACAATGTATCAATTTTTTTTTTTTGATCGGTAAATGTGAAATATATTGATCAAAAGAACACATACACTGGCGAGCCCGGTTATACAACGTGAGTTTGGAACCATAGCAATGGCTCCTACATCAAGTTCATATTACATATCAAAGGGAACGCAAGATAAATAAACCTAGCGCCTGTCTAAAGCATGCCTCTCGAATCGACTCGAACATGGGGGTATAAAGCAAAAATAGTTTTATACACCGTGTTTCGATCTTGATGATGATCGAATCTATTCTTGTGTCTCACCCTCGAATATCAATCGGTTCCTTGCATTCCGTTTGGTAGACGGTGGAAGCTAGTCTTTGTCTTTTCTTACTTTTCTTTATGCCAACCCGTCCCGCTTGCTTTTCTTAAGCCATTTGAGTGCGCTCCCGAGTGTACCCATTTGTCTATGAAGGCCGATCCATTGCCGAGTTGCGTCCCCGGACACTTTTACAAAATGTGCATTCAAAATAAAGATGGTAAATTGACTCTTGTTGTTCCCCGAAACACGCAGTATCATTTTCAATATCCATAAAACCAAGACGGTTCTTGGTTTTAAGATGACCAAGTGTCAGAGCCACATGATGAAAGAGTGTTTAGGGGGGATGGAAGGACCCCATATAACACTTTTCCAACAAACATTATTGCCATGGGGGCGAAATGTTTCATAAGCGTCCCGGGTGCACTTAGACAGCAATCCTGTACTCCAATATTCAATCTTCTGCTCAGCGGATTGTTGAGAGCCACATGTATCAATAAGTCGGTCTCGTATACGTAGGATGTTTTTAATAAGAGGAGAATCCGACGTATGCACATTCCAGTCCCATATCGATCTGTTCCTTAAATAATAGTGGTGTATCCAACGATACCAAAGAGTTTGCTTGTTGGCATGAATGTTCCTCAAGATTTTGGCCAAAAGAGCGTGGTTCCATGATTTGATATCACGGAGACCCAAGCCACCCTCATGCTTTGGTAAGCAACATGTTTTCCAGGCCACACAAGCTTTCTTGCTGCCCCAAAGAAAATTACGACACAATTTGATAACATTTTTCCTAACCCGATCGGAAGAAGGGAAAAATGGAGATCCAAAAGCTTGCAACTCCTCAAGGACCGAGCGAATCGCTCCGTTGCCGCGTATGATAGAGTTGGGCCACTCCAACCATTTATGTACGAACGAATTTTGTCCATGAGTGGCTCAAAGTAAACAACTTTCAATCTTTCTCACAAAAGGGGCGCCAAGATATCGGAATGGCATTGTTCCCGAACAAGTTGGGAAAATTCCAAGATTTCTCCAGTCTCGCGTTCACCGATACCCCATATAGATATTCGATTTGAGTACATTCATCTCAGAGCCCCGACTTTAGCCCAAAATCTTTCAAACAGTCCATAAGGATTTGAATTGAGATCTCGTCCCACGAGAAAGAAGCATCGATCATCTGCGAAGGCAAGATGGGTGATGTTCAATGGTCCACATTTTGGATGATAGTTGAAGTGCGTATTTGTGGTTTTCTTGTTGATCAAACGCGACAAATATTCCGGACAAATGACGAAGAGGTAAGGGGAAAGGGGGTCCCCTTGCCTCAATCCTCTTTTTGCCCTTTGAAAAGCCCATAAGTGCCGCCATTGATGGATAAGGAATATGAAGTGGTAGAAACACATTCCATTATCCACGATACAAAGAGATGGGGAAGCCCAAATTTACATAAGAACATCTCTCAAAAAGTCCCAAGAGATTGAATCAAATGCCTTACGCAGTCAATCTTAATAGTGCATCTAGCGCCGTACAATGTATCAACTTTTATACTAAAAGATTTTGCTTAAAAGTATCACTTTTTACACTAAAAGTCTGCAATTCATCGCATCGTGCGATCCTCTTACAATAGACCTGATCGGACTATATTTGCTTAAGACAATAACATGTATATGTCAATGTTATTTACGAACGTTTTCTAAAAATATTTTTGACAAGTGCAAAGCTCAAAGCTAATATATATAGCCCATATCTTTGGATGCTCATGTATATTAACAGCAGCATCATTATCATATCTTTGATTCTGCTTCTTTAAGAAACCTTCCACCAAAAAAAAAAAAAAAAAAAAAGATATCTTCCACCAAAACACCTACGTCAAAACTTGTCTTAATCATCTCTCAAAAAAAAAAAAAAAAACTTGTCTTAATCATAAAACTTTACTTTAATTAAATAATATTTAACTAATCCACATTTCTCTAAATAAATAATCATTAATTGTCATGATTAGGTCCACCATTAGTTTGATAAGTAGAAAAAGTTAAAAATAGAATCATGAAGTACACACTATTAAATCTGTAAACATCTCTTTCAAAAGGAAAAAGGTGGGTAGTTTTTTTTAATCCATGTGAATCAATCGAATTGGTTTTACCAATTCCCCTATTTCTTAGTTAGTTAGTCTTGTCAATTCTTGCCCGTTAGTTACGATTGTAGTTGTAATTTTAGTTCTTGAGTTGTTTTAATATAATTCTATCGTTCGAAAAAAAAAGGGAAAAAGGAAAAAATATAAAAAGTACACCATCATATGTAGTACAATGCTAATT
The DNA here is from genome assembly GCA_016081115.2 of Rehmannia glutinosa. Classification (NCBI taxonomy): domain Eukaryota; kingdom Viridiplantae; phylum Streptophyta; class Magnoliopsida; order Lamiales; family Orobanchaceae; genus Rehmannia; species Rehmannia glutinosa. The sequence continues at coordinate 169,848 of JABTTQ020001121.1, read as the reverse complement.
CAAGGTTTTAGCAAGTACATAGGATTCCTCATCATTTATATATCTATCTTCCTTTGTATATATTTTCCTTCTTTTTATTGATAGAGATTTGTTTACATAACATAATAATTTATCTAATTTCTCAATTGATGAAGAAAATAAAAATAGATTGATCAACTCATGACCTAGCCTCATACTTTTTTTTTCTTCTTTATGGAAATCTTATGATATATTCTTTTTAACATGAACTTAGGTACGTAAGGATAAAATCATGTCATTTTTATTTTGCTATGTTAGGTTGCATTTGGATGACAATAAACATAAATTTTCAAATTTAAGAAAATTTCAAAATCAATTAAGAATTTAAATTCTTAACAGTTTTTTTTTTTTTACCGATTGAAAATTTAGGTGGGCGTCTAGATTATGAGACAATTTGATTTTATTAATAAATCTGTTTTTTCAAAAACAATAAGACATTATGAGACAATTTCAAATCCAAGTGTCGCATGTTACGGGAAAACAAAATTTAAAAACAAAAAAAGCACTAAATCCATGACACTAAACTAGGTTTGTTATGTGGATATATTTTATTTTTAAACTTGTTTTTTATAAGCATACAATAAAAACAAAATTGGTGGGACTCATCTCAATAGCGTTAAAATTGTGTGGGTTCGATTCGGGAAGAGATCGTTATTAGTAGATTGGGGATCGAACATAATTGTTCTCTTTACCCTTAGGATCGATTGTCGTCGCCGCCAGACCCCGCCGTAACACCTGGCAAATGCGTGCACATCCATGATTTACCTTGCGGCGCAAGAATGCGAGTTGTTGTCATTAGCGTAGATCGGCGTAAGCGTGAAACCGAGTTATAAAAAAACATTTATTCTTTGGTACGTGCCGATTTCACAATAAACATATAGAAAAAAAAAGAGAGAGAAATGAACAAAAAGGGAGAACCAAATTCATGCCTATACATTGGCTATACAAAAAGTCCCCCACAAAATTGTGTGAGTGAACAAAGTGGGGCATGCCACCTTATTTGCCAGCTGCCTGGAACTAGTAAAATAATAGAAAAAAAAATATCACCAGAATTATGAATATAAATAATTGAATGGCTCAACGTATAAAGTTGATTAATTGGGAATTTCTTTAATGATAAAAGAAAAAGCAGATCACAAATAAATACTAAAAGGTCATTTTATGAAAGTATCATATTAAAATAATATAGTGATTAGGCAGATCAACACCAGCTTTTGTGATCGTGGTTTTAATTTCGTATTAGGTTTTTAGGGTCGTGATTCATGAGATAATTTTTTAGTTCACAATGATCCACAAAATGACATGTTTGGCTATATGTGTAAATGGTTCTTAATTAAAACCTTTTGATACTAGAATTAGCTTCACTAAAAAAAGAGTAGTTATCTATTAAAATACAAATAGCCAGTTGAAATTTGTTTCTATTATAAAAATTACACCCTAAAAAAGGGTGTATTTATTAGGCAAAATACGAAGATTAATGGGTATTTGTAACACCTCCAGATATATTTATAATTTTGAAAGATAATTAGAGTTTTTTCTGTAATTAGACCAAACTCGAAAGTACCATTTGAAAGATAATTAAAGTTTTTCAAATAAAACATATTCTACAATAATATTTTAATCCACGTAGAATATTAGGTCTGACAACCATGTTATATATGCATATATACTCTAAAATGAATGCATGAAAATAATAAATAAATATAACTATTCCAAATTGTAAATCTTTATCTATGTACAATAATTCAAATATTTTTTAATTTCACACAAAAATTAATTAGACATTACTTAAAAAAGAGAAACAACAATATATGTGTGTGTGGAACTAGAGCTGACAAAATGCAGCTCGACCTGAGGTTTGAGCTGGAATATGATTTTCCTATTTAGCTTGGGCCAATTGGCCCGACCCGATAAATTTTGTGTACAAATTGTACGCACGGACTAGGCTAAGCATTTTAGTAGCCCAAACAAAAACCAGTCGACCTGAATTGGCCCAGTTTTATCACTAACCCTATGAGCTCGGGTCGGTCAAGCCCATCCCAGTATATTGCCAGCTCTATATGGAAAGACAAGCGAGCCCCTCACTCAAAGAGGAACCACTATTGTCCTTATCATCAAAGGGAGTGGGCATTAATTTGTCAAAATTGACTTGAATACAGTTAAACTCCAAAATGGGAACAAAAAATCCGAAGCTACTATTGGCTCCATAAATATAATCGATCGTAGCAGATAACTGTCGCCAATCAAAAGCTCCAAAGCCTACAAATTCCTACCTCTCCTGTCAATTTTTCTCTTTAATTATGATTGGGACTTATATTGATAACGATTTTCTTCAACCCCCCGCCCCATCCCACCCACCCCCTACCCCCACCCCCCAATCCACCTTGAGGAAAAGATAGGGCCCCATTTGGAGCATTGGACCACACTTTCACATATAGGGGCATATGTGTTATTATTGTTAAAAAATGAATTAAAGGAGAAAAGGGATTAATTATTAAACTTATATTTTGTTTGGTGTCAAAAAATAATAAAAGTTTGTGTAGGAGATTGGTAGTGATTAGAGCTGTCAATTTTGGCCCGTCGAGAGAAAATTAGCCGAATTAGGTTGTGTTTTTAGGCCCGAAATGAGTCGATTTTTGGCCCGACCCATTAGGTCCGGAAAACTGGACCACCAACCTACTGATTTTTCTCTTGTATTTTCATGGACTAGATCTGGTTGGGCTCATAAAATAGCGACCGATTACTTATTTAGTCGGACATTGTAGGAATATCTTAGATGGGGGATGATCCCCTGTATCCCAACATATATCCTCATATAGAATCAAAACCAATGAGATCTAAATTAATTATATCAAAGTCATACTAATTCCCAAATCAGTTACTTTTTTCATACTTAATTTGGACTATCAAATTAGATAGTTTTGCAATAAAATTCATAAAAAATTGTGACATAATAAGTTAGTACATTTGAAATTCGAGAAACTAGCATCTATCTTTACCTAATTACCCTCCCATTTTGCTATCCCATCTAATTCAACACCGACAATTTTTTTACAACATTGGTAAGAAGAAATGAATAATGTTTGGTGAAATATGGTTAGAGTGTGTGATGTCCACATGTGAAGGGGCCAAAAATGTAGAACAATTGATGCAAGACACTCCCAATTAAATTTGTTCTTATTATTTTTAAAAAATATTATTTAAATTTCTTAAATATGATTTTTGGTTCATTACATTAATTAAACTAATAATTCATAATAATAATTTATTACTATTATTATTGTAAGCAATACTGTAAAAATAATATTTTTTAAATGTTTTATCTAAACCTTTATAGAAGCTCAAACTTTGAGACACAAAAGTGAAACAATGAAAGGACGTGCCAAAAGCTCGAGCTGTTTAAAAATGGGGTCCTATACTTTGGAATTGGAGGCCCAATCATATGTAATGGCTAACTCGGAGTTAGAAGACCCTAATAAGTGGCCGATACATGAAAAATGAGAGCGGATATAAAATCCCGAAAAATAATACAAATTGTAAGTAATTAAAGAAAAAGAGGGTTGGGCTTGGGCCAAGGTTGTAAAAGAATCGAATCGAATCGAATATTCACAAGATTCAATTCGATTCGACTAATAAACGAATATTCGTATTCGTATTCGTTTATTATTTGAATTGAAAAATAGATTCATATACGATTTGATCAATGTATCCGAATATGCTCAATTCGATTCGAATATTCATATTTGATTTTTTAAATTGTTTTATATAATTTTTCTTCAAATTATAATTAATTTACAATATAAATTAAAATCTGAAAAATATAAAACTTACCAAATAAGTACTAGATGGTAATAAAACTAAAATAGGAATTAAGATATATATATATATATAATGTCATTTACTAATATATATAATATATGTATTTATTAGTGATATATAATAAAAGTATATATTATTCAATATTTGAATCGAATATTTTGGTATTCTTATTGGAATTTGAAAAGAATACGATCAAAAAAACATATTCTTATTCAAATTTGTCGAATTCAATCATCATATTCGAATTCGAATCGCGAATCGAATAAAGAATATTTGATTCTTTTACATCCCTGTTTCCAACTCTAAATTCGCCAAGAGTGATTATATGCCACTTTTTGTATATATTTACAAAATATAAATTATAGATAACTAAGACCAAGTTATTTCAATATATCTTTAATTTAAAATTATAAATACAATTTTATGTTTTTAAAAGTTTAAATCTGTTCTACAACAAGTATTTAGATCATCTTTTAACGAGTTTTGGTTTGAGAAATCGTTATGTACATGGTGCATGTCCTTTTTAATCGTAAAATGGTCAAAACATAGTTACAATTTTTTTTTTTTTTGAATTGAAGAAACATAGGTACAATATTTAATACCTGATTATATATTATTTTTAGATAAGTTATATTGTTATTCATTTTATTTAGAAAAATCAACAGTTTATATATATAAATATACTGACATGAAGTAAATTTAATATATTTGAGCTTGTCCTAATATTCAATTTAATAAGACTTCATGTAGCAGTATTATCTTTAGTTTTAGTTTAATAAAGTAATATGACTTTTGTTTAAGTACAAATTAATTATTTTATTCTATATTTATTTTTGAAACTAACATATCGCTAAAACTTCTTCTGAAAATGGAAAGAGAAAGTTTACTTTAAGTTAAATAAAAGGGATAATTACAAAAATACCCTTAAGGTTTGGGTTAATTACAAATTAAAAAAACCAGAGATGTTTAAAACTTACCAAAAAAATCCTTCAGGTTTCGTTTTTTCTTAAATTTAAGGAAGGTAACCGTAGTATTTTGTAAATGTCAGGGGGTTCTTTGAAATATTCTTGAAAATCACCGAGAAAAATGTAAGATAAAATTAAACTTGAAGGTTATTTTTATAATTTTCAAAGAACTCTGAGTTTTTTTTTTGTAATTAGCCCAAAACCTCAGGGGTGTTTTATAATTATACCTAAATAAAATGTAATTTCTTCTTCTTTTCGGCCCCTAGAGATCCGCCTTTACATAGTAACAAAAAGTCAACAAAATGATGTCACTGATTTTCAAACATTAATTTGAACATTGCCCAGCAGAAAAATGCAAAAAGTCAACAAAATGATGTCACTGATTTTCAAACATTAATTTGATTTCATTTTCATTAATAAAATGATAAACCATCAATATATTTATTAAAAATTACTAATAAAAGTACAATTCATTTCAACTAAAACACTTTTGGAAAAAAATTTACAAGCCAAAAAGACACTTTAATTAATGGCTTTCATTACATCATTTTCTATGTTTATAAATAACTTAGAGCCAATAATGGTAGATGTTTATATTATACACTAAGTCATTAATTTTCATGCAAATAAGTCTAATATAGTTAAATTAGGCAGGTCAATGATATGATGATAATTTCATCATTGATTAAATTGGAATGATGACTAAAACATTAATATTTTTTTATAGAAGAGACTAAAACATTAAGTTCAATAATTCTAATTATTAATCATTTTTCATTGATAATTTAGATAAGATAAGCCAAGTGATCATATGCACTGCGGTCTGCGCGTATGTTGATTATTGACATTAATTTGCATTAACTTATAAATATATAACTGACGTCAGCTTATCGACCATGTTAACTAGTTTTTAAAATATTATCTGTCAAAAAGAGTTTTAAATTATTTTAAAAATCTTCAATTCTTAACTCTTTCTTGGATAACTTTATAAAGAGAATTATAAGTTTGTTTGTAGATCAAATATAGATGGTTAGATCTAATTTATTATTTTAATAAAATAAATAATAAAACCTTAAAACAATGGAAAAATTAAACTAATTTATTATAATAAAATAAATAATAAAACACAAAGGCAAATTAAAAAATGGATGATCATAGATTCGAACCCTTATGGGATCACAAAATTTATTCTAATAAGAAATATCTTCTTTGCATTGAAAAAATTTTATTATTTGATTTCTTATGAGTAAATCCTTAATCAAAAACTTAGAACATTTCTCTTATAGATAGAAAATGAGTTAAAAATTACAAAATAAATATAAATTAAATAAACTAAATAAAAATAAAAATAATGTTTAGATGATAATGATATTTCAAAAAATCAATTTAACTTACAAATTAATACCCAACAAAATTATCCATCAAGACATATACAGCCAGATTCTAAAAAAAGTTAGACCTCAATATCCGTTTTATTTTGGAAGACAAGGTCTTCTTGGATTTTATTATTTGATTTCTTATGAGTAATGAGCAAAACAAGCGTGTAGATAAAATGAGTTAAAATCCAATAAAAATAAAATAATAACTAAATAAAAATAAAAATAATGTATTAAGTAATGATATTTCAAAAAAAAAATGGAATTACAAATTAATACAATTACTCAAAGTCATAGCACAACAAAAATAGTGAATAAAAGAAAAATTAATAATTCTTTAAATTAAAGGAATATTTAATTTAATTTTAAACTAAAAATAGAGATCCTTTTCCTCCATCACAAAATTTAATAAAAAAAATTAATAATTTTCAAATTAAATAAATATTTAATTTAATTTTAAACAAAAATAAAGATATTTTTCAAAAAATTTAGAACTTGCAAATTGGTCATGTACAATTTGACCAATTCTCCCAACTCCACCATCGCAGTAAATATTTTGGAGTTCAACAGTAAAAAAGACAGCACAAAAGAGTTCCAATTTTTTACTACACGGTAATAAATTATTATTCTCTGCTTTTCAACCATCTCATCCCCATCACCATCTTCCCCACGTGAACTCTGAACTCTGAACATCACCCATGGGCCCCACAACCCATCCCCCAATCACCATCACATTTCCTTTTTATTCCCTCTGATTTGATGGCAAATGCGAAACAGACAATAGAAACTCGAAACCTTGATTTTACATGGGCTATATAGCTCCAAAATTCAAAGTACTATACAAAATTGTCTTGGTGTGGGCCATAGCTTTCATCCTTTTTTTTTTACCCTTATTCACATATTCTTTTTGATCAAGGATTTTGAGATTTTTAAAAGATCATTACAAAAACCCCTAAAGTTTAACCAAATTGCAAAAAAAACCCAAAATTATAGAAAATTACAAAAATCACCTTTGAAGTTTGAATTTATTATTTCTAAAAACATCATGTAAAATGAAATCAAACCTGAGGGAATTTTGTAATTTTTTAAAAAAATATGGGTCTTTCTGAAATTAGCCCAAACCCCAGGGTGTTTTTTGCAATTATCCCATTTTACAATCTCAAATCAGTCCCACCAATGGAGAGTGGGGGCTTGATCATCAGAAAATAAATTACTGCAAGACTCCTCACCAAAAAAATTGTGCTCTTCAATCTTCACAAACTGGGGCTGGTGGTGGTAATTATTGAACTTTTGGGGGGCATCTCCCAAAATATTTCCACTAATTGGCTTAGTAGAGTCTTGAAATTGGAAATTTATATTCTGAATTTCCAAGAATTGATGTGGTGGGCTATGATGGTGGTGAATAATATTATTATTGTCCTCATTTAAGATTGCACTTGAATCACTGTCTGAAGATAGCCCATCTTTGAAATCACCAAAACCTGAGGCCCCTCCATGCAATATTGCTCCATTTTGTTTAATAATCTCATTGGCTGGAATTTCAAGTTTGCTTTTTTCTTCAGTATCAGACAATAATTCCTCTTCTTTGACAGATAGTTTGCTGTCTGAATTATTACCGTCTTCGTTTATCTTCGATTTCAGCTCTCGAATCTATGGCAAAAACACAAATATCAAAAATGAAAGAAATCAAAAAAAAAAAAAAAAAATTGTACAAGCAAGTAACATAACATTGAGTTAATAAACAAGAACATAGATTTTAGAATTAAGGAATATTTACAAAAGACCCCGAGATACGTGCTAATTACAAGAAAAAACTTTGATTTTACGAAAAGCCCCCGATTATGTCTTAAATTTAAAGAGATAATTATAATATCAGGGGTGTTTTTGAAAATATTTTTTTACTTATAATCAGTGTTCTAAAAATCGTTAGGCGCTAGTCGGGCAGTAGACTGTGACCTATCACCTAGGCAGAGCCTATGCGGAGTTAGGCGGAACCTAATTGAAAAAATAACATAGGCGGACTTGTCCGCCTCGCACCTAGACGGGGACTAATCGGAGCTAGGCGGGGTCTTTTAGAACAACGCTTATAATGGACCAATGTGATGCGAAATACGACCTCAAGGATTTTTTGCAATTTTCAAAAAAATTGTGAATTATTTTTTACTCTTAAAGATTAATTACAAAACTACTTTTTGATGTTTGATCTACTATTAAATCAATTGTTTTTATAAATACAAGGATAATTCACAAAAACACCCCTAATGTTTGGCCTAATTATAAAAAAGTCCAGAGATATTTCAAAATTACAAAAAGCCCCTTATGTTTGATTTTGTTTTAAATTCAAGAGGTTAATTATAATATTTTTATAAATATCAAAGTGGTTTTTAAAATATTTTTTTCTCACGAAGGGGAAGATCTAAGTGGAATCAAACCTCAAGTTTTTTTTGTATTTTTCAAAAATCTCTGAATTATTTTGTAATTAGCCCAAACCTTAGGGGGATTATATAATTATCCCTAAATACAATTTAGGTTTAGTGTAATTATAAAAAAAATCTAACCATATTTCAAAATTACAAATACCCCTTAGTGTTCAACAAACACCCCCTTGAAGTTTTTTAAATTCGTATTTTACCTAACAAAAATAACCCCCTGTATGGGCAATTTGTCAAGTAAAAATAAACACGGAATATATGTAATTTTGAAAGATAAATGATTTTTTCAATAATTAGCTAAACCAAAAGATAGTTTTTCTAATTATTCCTCTATAAAATAAAAACAAATATAATAATTTTTTTATTTTTATAATTAGATCAAATTTCAAGAGTATTTTTGCAATTAATCTAGGACTTATATATAGGATTAATTACCTCTTTCATCAAAGTTTCATTATCATGCTGAAGTTTTTCGAAATTGAGTTTAAGCCCATCATAATTCGCCTTAAGAACCCCATAATCCCTCTCCAATTGCTTCGTCTTCCACCGTGCACGGCGGTTCTGGAACCAAACCGCCACCTGTCGCGGCTGCAGGCCAAGCTCCTGTGCCAATTTAACTTTCCTCTCCGGCTCGAGCTTATTCTCAACCTCGAAATTCTTCTCCAGTGCCTTGACTTGGTCAACGCTCAATCTCCTTTTCTTCTCTGATCCACGGCCACCTTGCCCTGTTTCTTCTATACACCCCTCCTCATCGTAGCCGTCCATCATCGTCTCAAAATCCCGCGTGTACACCGGATTATTCCCCTGGCTATTGTGCTCATCTACATGAAAATATCCATGGAAAAATCAGATGTGCTTGAATATTGAACCCGAACTCGAACACGACTGAAACAAATCTGAGACGATGTTACCAAATTGTTTGAAACATAATACTTTTATATTTGGGTTAATTACAAAAAGTACCCTTGAGGTTTAACCTAATTAAAAAAAACTCATTTAATTTTCAAAACTATAAAAAATACATTGACGTTTTATTTTGTCTAACATTTACTCCTACATAACCAAAAAATTCAAAATTCCCCCTCATATTTATAAAAATATTACAGTTTACCCCTTAATTTTAACATTGAATCAAATTTCAGGAGTACCTTTTGTAATTTTGATAGTTAGCTAAATTTTTTTGTAATTAGATCAAATCTCACGAGTAGTTTTTGTAATTATTTATTTATATTTTAACTAACTTTCGATGTATTTGAGCGTAATACAACTCAATCATAAATCAAACACAAACCCGACATAATGACTCGAATTGCAAATCAAGAAAATGTTGTTTTTTGAGGTGGTACAAATACAAATCATAGGGACAGGAAAACATGGTCTAATCTAAAAAAATGAAACCTCTATAACAAGAAGATCAAAATGGAATATATTTAGTTTTTTTAGGTGATATAAATCATAGAGACAGGAAAACATGATCCAATTTTAAAAAAATTGAAACCACTATAACAAGATCAAAATGGAATATATTTCATTATTTTCTTTTAAAAGCCAAGCTACCTGTGGAATTGGGACAAATGAACATCAAAGCACCCAAGGAATCAGAACTGCCAAGTCTCTTCATGTTAGCCAAAACGACACCGTATTAGTCTAAAAACAGAGATCTCTCTCAGATCTCTTAAGCAAAAGCCACCAGCTTATAAGTTGGAAAAAAAATTTTAAAGAGTGATTTTCAGAATTTCAAGAAATGGGAGCCAAACAGAACCTCCAATGATAGAAACAATCCCAAGAGGCACAGTTTTGTATGCAAGTAAATTTACTGTGCAGCTTTTTATCTTTCTTGGGTACTCCATTTTTCTCCTTTTTTATCACCTCCTCTGTCTCTGAACCCATCTAAAAAAAAGGAAAAAAACCCAAAACACAATAAAGAAAAGATAAAAAGATACAATCTTGATGCTAATTATTCCAACCGTCCATCCCAATCTTTCTTTACATGATTACTCAATCAATCCAAGAAAACCCATAATTTTGAAAGAGTTTTTTTTCTGAAACTGTTCATCTACAGAAGAAAATATGGGGGGTTGGGGTTGGGGCGGGGGGTGGGGGAATATTAGTAGACTGTGTATTACACTACCCAGCTGGCCAGCTTTTCACAAATTTTCAGTGTCTTTAAATAAAACCAAATGGGGTCTCTCAAACATGGTTAGAATTTGACTAGGGTTAGTTTTGGGTTTGGGTTTTTTGTCATCAAATGAAATGAACCCTAAATTCAAGGCAAATGCAAGTTTTTCATAACCTATAGGATAATTAGTAAAATACCTATTAGGTTTGGGCTAATTATAAAAAATTCATAGATATTTTAAAATTAAAAAAAACCTCCTCAAATTTGATTCTGTCTTAAATCTGAAGAGGTGATAACTGTAATATTTTTACAAATATGATGGACTATTTGAATTTTTTTTGCTTATAAAAGGGAAAAAGTAAGACCAATCATTCCTTAAAGTTTTTTTTGCAATTTTCAAACACCTATCGGATTTTTGTACTTAATACGAACCTTTGGGTTTGTTTTGTAAAAATCCAAAGCTATATTTCGAGCTGTGATAAAAAACCTCAAATTTGATCGGCTGAGTTTAAATCGGCTTGAGCTGAGCCGTTTGGATATAATATCGGTGGCGTTTAAAATATTTTTTTACTTATAAAGGGTGTAACAAACCAAATCACGGTCGGTGCAAGCTCAAACCTTCGTATAAGTCGGAAGTGATTTTTTTTTTTAATTTTGATATTTTATAAGTGCCGATTTTTATTTGGAAGCCGTTAAATTAAATAAACAAATATGTCACAATATCTTTTCTTATTTTTCAGTAAAATATTATGTTTTTGTGCCATTTTAATTTTTAAATAAGTGTTTTTTGAAATTAAGTTAAATAAACAAATATGTCACAATCTCTTTTCTTATTTTTCAGTTAAATATTATGGTACATTGTGTTTTTGTGCCATTTTAATTTTTAAATATATGGTTTATCATCATGCATCTTTTTGAAGTGATTTGTAATAATTCATTTAAAAGAATTCGTTCACTTTCATGCTACCTTATTTTAGTGATTTTTTTTTTAAAAATTTTATCATCTAAACTAGTTAGAGCAGCAAAAAAAAAAGAGCGGTCCGATGGGCTAACCCGGTAATAGGACTGGATTGTAATGTGATTTTGCTAGGCCGAATAGAATCTGGCCTATTTTGCCAAACCCACTAGGCCCAAAACATCAAGCCTACCCGATTAGCCCGAAGCAAATCACTCTAGGGATGTCAACTTTGATCCGTCTCGCAGGTATCTGCCCCGACTTGCCCCATTTGGATCGCCCCGTCCCGTGATCCACGGCGGGGTGGGTCTGTATATCACTTTCGCTCGCGGGTACCCGCATAGAATTTTTATTTTTAAAATATATTTTAATATATATTTTACATATATAATATATATTATAATATTTTTTATATATATTCTTATATTATATCTAACATTTATGAATTGATAACAACTTTTGTAAATAATATTTTCTAAATATATTATACACATATTTTTTTTTATTTTTTTTTATTTAATTTAAAACGTAGCAGAACGGGTTGTCCCGTCCCGTTCTAGGTACGGGTCGAGGGTCTGAGTCTTCTCTGACTCGCGTCATTGCCATTCCTACAAATCGCGTCTTTTTTTAATATATGGTGTAGGTTGGGCTTTCGAAAATAGTGCCCTGAAGAAATTCGCGCGCCTCGGCCGGAACAATTTGACAGCTCTAAAACTAGCTTGTGCATTGTATGATTCATGTATCAATTGATTTTGATGCCTAGATGAAAAGCTTTTATCTTACCCTAGCAAGGTGTAAACCAACAATTGAGCTTCTTCTCTATGGGAACACTTTATAAATTGCTATTTTCATGCAATATAACATGAACAAAGTGACAAACTATAAAAAAGCAACATATTCTTGATCTGCTACACCTTTTCATCTAATCAACTGTAAGCAGTAACTTTGCAGAAACAGAATTCAGTCCTTTTTTCCACTTCCCATCTCACTAAAGTGGGAAAAAAAGATGAGTTTCATCAGGATATCCTTTTTCACCTTTTGAGGAAAACTAAAGAAAATCCACTGGCAATGACACACACACTTAGCTAACTGAATTCATATTAATATTGACAAGAATTGTATAAAATTGAAGTTTCGAATTTAATTAGGGTAAATTACAAAATGTACCCTGAGGTTTGGGGTAATTACCAAAAATAAAAAATCAAACTAAATTTCAGAATTACAAAAAGTATCCATGAGGTTTGAGAGACTGCCGTAAAACTAACAAAAATTGTGTAAAGTTTAAATCGCCTTATCGGTAGAGGTGTCAAAATTAGCCCAGCACGGTTATAAGGTCGAGCTGGGCTACAATTTTGTAAGCCGGTTTTTTTTTCAAGGGCTAGGCCAGCAGGGGGGTTTCCTTCCCTTGTGCAAGGGGGCTTTAGCCCCCCCCAATTTTTTTTGAAAACTCAATTAATTATAAGTATATTTTATTTTAAAATATTAATTTTTAGTACTAAATATTTATTTTTTATTGATTTAGCCCCCAAGAAAAGCTACGGGTCTAGCCCAGCTTACCTAGCCTCAGTAGGCCAAGGCTTGGGCCTAAAAAATAGCGGACGAATGGAATAGCGACCCGACGACCCGATTTCCCGCTTTGGCTTGGCGAGTTGTATCGGTCCAGCCCGACCCATTTGACAGCTCTACTTAACGGAATTCTCAAAAAAATTTAAGAAAGAAAGAAGTTGATATACAAAATTACCCTGGAGTTTCTGGACATTTTCTGTCGTTTATGAAAAATTAGAAGGGTGTAAATTATTTCTTATTCATAACCAAAAGGGTATATTTGTAAGATTCTCGGAGGATTTTTGATATTATGTAGTTTTGTGGAAAATTTATGAACATCTGCAAGGGCATTTTTGAATTTCCAGGTCCATTTGTTCATGACGTAAAGAAATTTCGTCATGGCAACTAATGGCTGATCATGTGAAATTTTCAACAAATCAAACCTCAATGGTATTTCCATAATTTTAAAACTTACCTCGTTTTTTTTTAATAATTACCTAAAAGTCAAGGATGTCTCTTGTAATTAATTTAACCCTTATCAATATGGGGTCTTTTTGCTAAATACATTGAAAGATGAAACTTCGATGGTATTCTTGCTAGCTGGAAGCTTCAAAACGTTGTGCTTGTCTTAAAATCAAGTGACCAATGCTGAAAATGTGGTCCATATAGTTTTGCTAAAACAAAAATTGGACCATTTTTTTCTTTCAACGTTTGCCAATTTTTTTGATAACATAGTCACGGTCAGATTACTAGCTAGCACTACCAAAAGTTTGTGTAAAGTTGATTTAACACGGACAAAATTAAATTTTGAACTGACATCCCATTTTCATCTAAAACCAACAAATACATCATTTTCTCAGAAAAGAAGAAAGGAAAAACTTCAGTAAAAAGTTGTGTTGATTTGGTTCTTGTTTGTCCAAGGGGAATGTATGTTCATCTTTGCACAATTTTGGTATACATCTTAAGACAATTTATCCAGCATAACAGTTCATGATACATGTGTAAGAATATGGGGAAATGTGGAATAGTTTATAAGATTCTGGAATTTTTTATCTTGGACTATAACAATTGTTTTTCATTCATATGCATGCACACTATTATGTAAGAATACTAATTTTTAATTAGAATTAATTATAAAAAGGGATAATTACAATTACAAAAAAATCTAGAAATGTTTCAGAAGCCCCTCAGGTTTGATTATGTCTTAAATTTGAGGGATTAACTGTAATATTTCTACAAATACCATGGGGCTTTCTAAAATATTTTTTTCTTACGAAAGGGAAAGATATAAGTAAAATCAAATCTTAAGGGTTTTTTGTAATATACAAAAAATTCTGTTTTTTTTAGCCTGAACCTCAGGGTTTTTATGTAACTATCCCTTATAAAAAATTACTGATGAGATTTTATCTTATTCAAAAAAAACATCAGTGTTTTTTTAAAAAATTAGCCCAGTTGAAAAGGCCGGACTGGACTGTGATTTTAGAGGCCCAAAATGAATCAGGCCGGCCAGTCGGCTCGGCCATTTTAATTTTTTTCATGGGACGAGCTCCGAAAATAGTAATGTGGTTACTGTTTGGCCCAACATAACCCGATTTTTCCTTTGGTCTGATGGGCCAGCACCAAGCCGTCTCATTTGACAACTCTACGTAAGATGGACTATTTGTTAGATAAATACAAAACTCAAGTGGTATTTGTAATTTTGAAAGACAATTAAATTTTCTTGTAATTAGATTAAATTTCAAGGTAGTTTTTACAATTATCCTTTTTAATTATTTCAACATAGACACCGCCACGGTTGCGGAACCATTGCGGTTCGCCTTCCTCCAAATTGAGGAACCTAAACTTAACCTTATGCTCACGGTTCCGGTTCCAAAACCGGAACCTTTTGTTTTTAATTTTATTTAGATAAAATGTTTAGCAATTAGTTTAAAATAAAAAGAAAAAAGGAAAACAAAAACGCGAGCGTGATTCATCTAAAATATTTCCATCGAGCTAAACGTTTGCTCTACTTCAACTTGTGATTGAAATGGGGCATGCCAAAACCTCTTTGCGATGATTGAGATGATTGTATAAGGTTGAGTTCTTTGTGACCACCATTTCAAAATATCAAAGTCTTGAATATCTATTTCACTAAACTCGAAAGAAGTAGTTAAATAATTCTCAAGCTCTACATTTGAGCTAGAGGAACCCTTGGACGTTTACTTTTTTGATTTTTCCCTAAGTAATCGTTGTGCAATATTAAAAATATCATAATAAATATTTTACATTTCTTCTAGAATGTATTTACCAAAACAAGATTGTTGGTTTTAACCTTAAAAAATCTGCCCATCACTTCATATACGGTTCTAACCGACGGTTAAAACCGCCGGTTCCATGGTTTTTGAGACCTAGGAACCGGAACTGGAACCGATCTACACGGTTCCGGTTTGGAACCCGGTTTCGGTTCCATTTGGCCAGGTGTACTTAAATTCAACACCTCAAATTCCGAAACCCTCTAAGAATTACACTATATACGAGGCCTGCCGTTTTCAGCTAACAGATATAAGATGAATATGACACAAGAATGGGAATAATAATCAAATGCAGAAAAATGTGAAATTGGGTCCATTTTGTTTTTTTATTAGAAAATTAATATACCTAGACCCAAAATTCTGTGCTGTTTGAGACATGTGAAATTTAAACCTTTTTTTTTTGTTTTGTGTGTGACACTTTATTTTCACCACTTTATAATTTCCTCTTCTACAGTGACTACTGGATAAGTACATTGCATAGGAATTTTCCCAATTCCCAATTAATCCACTGATTTATATGAAGTTTTTGCAAGTGGGTTTTAGCTGTAGACTAGTCATCATCTTAAAATAAGGATACCACCCAAGAATATACAAATTGCAAGTAGGCCCCTCTTAAGTTTTAACATAAAAATCACCTTTTTTGAAATTGGATATATTTGTAATGATCTATTGAGATCCTATTTTCTAGCTAGTGACTAAAATTTAGAGAATAATTACTAATAATGAGCAACAAAAAAAGAGGGTGTAAATGATGTGAACGAGATATTTTAATCTTTGCTTATTTGGGACTTGGGCTTCCTTTTATAATGATTTAAGCTTCATGGGCGTAATTAGAGTTGTCAAATGGGTTGGACACACTATGTCTCAGCCTGCCAGGCCAAAAGCACAAATCAAATTGAGTCGGGCTGGATCAAATAGTAACTACACCACTAATTTTGGAGCTCATCCCATGAAAATATATTGAAAAGTTTAGGCTGACTGGCCCAAACTGGTTTTACGGACCGAAAGGGCTGGGCTCATTTTGTGCTTCAAAAAATATAGTCTAGTCCGATCTTTTCATCGGGCGAGATCGAAATTCAAAGCTCTTGGCGTAATATAAATGCACAACTAATTATATATTGAACTAAGATTAAATAAGTCTTAATTATTAAAATTCATACCCAACATATATAGCATAGGTTTGTTTATTTAATATTGTTTTCTCGGAGTTGGGGAATTTAAAGAAAAAGAGCTAGTGTCTTTGGAATGGTACTCTTAATTAAATCTCCTACAAACCCCTTTTGAAAAGAATCAGTAAAGTGGTCCTTAATTTAAACTAGCTAATTAGCATTGTTTTTAGTTAAGGTCCCATATTTATTTAATTATTTCAGTAGATATTTATTCTAGCTATGACTCATAATTCATAAATGAACTTAAACAATAAACATGAGTTCATTGTCTTAGTTCCCCGGTCTCGAAGGCGCTTATAAGATGGCGTTGGAAAAGGGACATTTTTTTTCCTGTAGTCTCCCACATCAATGCACAAGGAGCTGCCCCAGTAGGTAATTCTTGTTGTTTTAGTAGTATGGTTGAGTTGAGCTTCATTTTTAGAGACTCGAAAATGACTGGGTATACTTTGGCCTGGTCCAAACGACTCGAAGTTCAACAAAAAAATACACGTGTTTGGGTTGAATTGGGCCACGAGAAATGCGGCCTAATGAAATTTTAGATTAGCCCAGCCGCCCAAATTTATGACTCGGTCCATTGGGCTTCATCGTTGCCCGATTCAACTCATTGCCAACTCTATTTCCATCTACACATTTCAATTTTCCAAACTCATTTTGTATTTAAAATAACTCTCTTTGTGCATTAATTTCTCTTTCACTCGAATTTAGTTTGGAGAAATTTTAAATGCTAATCTCATCAACATAAATCTTAAATTAATGGAATCCACTTAAATATATGGTCAAATATGGATCAAAACCCATATCATCAAAACCAATTTTCCAACATTTTATTCAACAAAATCTAAAATTTAAGTGGTTGCAAGAATTATGTATCTTCTCAATTGTTGTTACATGCATATATCATATATGGGTTGATAATCTAGCATGGGACACAAACTACCCTCATTATAACTTTCTTGGACAGATTTCACATTTGTCAAAAGGATTTTTTAATTTAAATCATTAAAATACGGATACGATGACAACAAGCGCAACACCATGATAAATTCTCAAATCGGCTACTTCTTTATATATATATATATATATATATATATATAAGTAGTAGTGTGATAATTGATTCCTCATGAAATAAAGTCTTCAAAAAGATAGCACTTATAATAAGATCAATGATTGGTTTCCTTCCTATGAACACGGAGAGTCTATTGCTCATTGATTTGTTGCATATAAAACCTCTTCAGTCTTCACATTCACACACATGGAATCATTCTGGTTAATGTCTGATCAATTTCCATAAAGCTTATGCTATACACAGTGGCGGATGCAGGACTCGGGACTTAGGGGTGCGAAACTTATTTTAAAGACCTATAGAATGAATTGTTTCTCAAAATTTTGTGGGGAAAAATGTAAATTTTCATTAATATAGATATAATTTTAGAATAAATAACAAGTAAAATAAATTTTGAAAATTGCTGCCCCCACTTGCCCCCTTAGTTTCTGTCGTTGGCTATAACGGATGAGATCTCGTATTTCATATTCATGTTCCATTTCCTATCTTACTATATTGGATAAAAGACACGTGTATTATATATAATTAAATCTTATAATACTCTATTTGCCGAAGGGCATTTATATTATCGATTAATAAGAAAATATATGGATACAAAGATTCCTAATTATATTATAAAAATAATACAATTAATGTGATAGAAAAATATTATGTAGTAACTTATATATGTACACACACTAGTGACATAACTTGTTATGATGTAATTTTATTAGAAATATATATAAATAAGCAAATAAATATATTAATATTTATGAACTATATATATCCGATATATACTCTCTCTCTTTTAAAATCTATTATATAATTTAAAATATTCCATGTTAGCCAAAGGCCCAAAAGCTGTCGTTGCCGACGCTAGCTCCGATCCGTGTAAAACAAAGATGTCAAGAGGGCAGAAGTCAATTTTTTCATCTGCCAAAACTTTTGAACATGTCGGAAATAAAATAAGAAAAAAAGAAAAAAAAAGCATCTGTCCAATGTAAAAGCCATAAGTTTTATAACAAGTGCTTATCCCCCATTCCTTTCTCCTTTGGTGACAGCTTTTCATGTGGGATCCCACAGCTTTAGGTGATCCCAACTTTTACATCCCACAAATTCCACATGTTTTTTTACCTTCATTTTCTGTCAATAAGATTGTAATCATATTTAATACCCGTTTGTACATAGTAATTTACGAATTATATTGAATTTTTCATTTTAAGTACTATCAATATATAATCATTAATAACCTTCAATGATTATGTCCTTAGCTCCAATAATCCTTCCGGGAGTTCAAGGCTATGACCGTTCTTCTAAAACATTAGTCGATATATGGCGGATGAAGACGATCAAATTGATGCATAAATTGGAAGCTTTAAAACCAAGTTAGCGACTCCTCAACTATTCGATCGTCTTTCACTCAAGTGATTCCTTGAAGCTATAAAGGCTTTGTAGCTCGAGGATCTGGGCTAGCCATCCAAAGGATAAATTAGGCCATCAAGATAATACTCAAACGCGTGCAAAAAAAAAACATGATAATGTCATTCAAAATCCTCTGTAAGTAGACGCCCATCATTTAGATTGTGATTTTAAGTTATTTTTGTTATTTTTTATAGATACTCTTTTTCCTATCAAAATTTTTCCCACCGGTTTTACTTTGATAGGTTTTAACGAGACCTTATTTTAAAACTAGTTCTTAGTTTGTAAGCGATTGCACTACCTTTTCTTTTTTTTTTTAAATAATATTTCGCATTTATTAAAAAAAACGCCAGTTTCTTATTCTGCTTATGCTCCATTTAATCAGAATTAGAGAGATAAATACTTTAGATTTCTGATTATGTTTCTGATTTGTGTTTTACAAACAAATAAGCAATTATACAATTTTTTCATAAAAACATTCTCAACTTCTGATTCTATTATAAACACTTTTAATTATCAACTTCTTTTTTTCGACTACTATTAATTTGTTATAATAAATCACTGCTTATAAAAGTAGAAGTTATTGCACACCAAACTCTCTATTTTGATTTTGAGGGATCCCTCATATTGAGGAGGCTTCCCACAGCAAACATAGATAATCTTATTTAATATCCGTTTGTAAATATTGGATCCCCACGAGTACTTTAATTTGGAGCAAGTAAATAAAAACTTTTGACTTATTTGTAAAAGCTGATTAATATATCACTGCGACAAATAATCTAGGTAGGTTGCCGCATGTGGCTTTTTTCCCTTGAAAAGTTAATCCAAATATATATATCTTTCTCCTAAACGTGGAAAAAATGAGTACGTTTGTCCTAATTGAATTTTAGCAACAATTTTATAAAAGTGTCAAACCTAAATTGTCTTAAAAAGTTCACTTTTTATAATGCTCCAAAAGGTTTTGTTGATGAGATTTCGCATTCATTTATTGCAGAAGTTCTTCTACCGTAGTTCAAAAATTAACTTATTTGAATATTTTAATTTGTATGTAATTGGGATTAACGTTGCGATTCAACGGTAGAAATTTGTGTTGTTAGGGCGATTGACTCAAATTCGATTCCATATGAATGTGTACTATACTAAAAAATAAGTAATTATAAGGTCTAAAGGAATGAATAAATAGATTGAGGGAGTTTTGACTAGCATAAGATGGAATATAAAATATAAATTGATTGAGAATCTAAAATGGATAGGAATTGGTCACACATGCTTTGTATGACACCTTATAAGATGTTTAAACTTATTTATTAGTGATCTAATATGTTTTCGACAAAATTGAGCTTATATTTCTGAAATAAGATGTCAGGATTTTATTAGAATTCTTCAGAATTCGTAATTAATTTTAAAATCTTAACAGATTTCTTTAATTTTGGTATTTTAATTACAAAATTGTCATCATATTATTAGTTTTATACACATTTTCAAAATTTCAATTTATTTTAAAATATAAAATCTTAAAACTACTTATTTATTGAACTTAATTATTTTGTTTAGCCAAATTGTCGAGGTGTCAAATGGGTCGGACTGGTGCCGGCCCGCCGGGCCAAAAGAAAGAAAAAGATGGCCCGGGTCGGATCGGGCCAAACAATACCCAGGTCGTTGTTTTCGGGGTCCAATCCAGCCCAGTCCACAAAAATACATTGAAAAAATGGGGCCAATCAGTCTGGCTCGGTTTTTTTGGCCTAATGGACCGGGCCAAAAAAATTCAGGCTCATCTTGGGCCTCTAAAATTAAAGCCCAGCCCGATGTTTTTCCCGGTCCGGTCGGGAGCCTTGACAGCTATGGGCCAAACACCATCAAAGTTATAGCAACCAAAATTCCACGCCCCACAAAGACTAAATTTAGCAACCTCCATAGGCTAGTCACTGTCAATCCTCTATTACTCCAATTAAGGGGGACTCCTTGCTGCCATGAAAGGGCAAATTATATTACCTAAAGAAAGTGATAGATAGGTCACTTTATATATTTAATTGCCTGAAAGTGATGCCAAACTGACACATGAAAACAGTTCAAAAATTATTTAATTACCTATTTTTTTATATTTTTTATTTTATATATACTTTAGATAGTAGAGAGTAGGAATTAAAAGAGAGTGATCTTTCTATGTGATATTTGGTACTATGGCTCCCATGGTTTCTTGGCAAGTGTGACAGAAATTTTTAATAGTCTATAGAATACACACAAATACTATAAAACACTATGAAAAAGGGCAAATTAGAGGGGAGAGGATTTAGTTAGGTGAGTGTTTATTTAAAAAAAAAAAAGAAATAGTAGAGCCCTTAATGGTGGGCAGCTTTTCCTTTATGGTTGCTTTTTTTTCCATCTTGTGAGTGGTGTCCAAAGGTTAAGTTGAAAAAGTATGGGAAAGTAGAATCTTGATCAAGACTTTTGTCTTTTTTCACTACTCTTCAATGATGATCAAAAGATGTATGCATTTGTTTTCTTTTTAAATGGATCCATATGGTGAACGGTGGTGATGGTTTTTTTGAAACCTTTGTAGAGGGGAGGTTTTTGTAAAGGATCATATGCATCATGATTCATGACTAGAGGTGTCAAATAGGTCGAACTGGGCAACCTGATGTTGACTTGTTGGGCCCAAGCAAAAAGTTGGGCCAAGCCGGGTTAGGCCAAAACAGTCGTCGGGCTAAGCCAAAACAGTGGTCAGACCACTATTTTCAAAGTCTAGCCCACGAAGATACAAATGAAAAATCGAGCATACCGGGTCGGTCCAATTTTTCGGACCTAATGGTCTCGGCCAAAAAGATCCCTGCTCATCTTGAGCATAAAAAAATGCAGCCCAGTCCGGCCATTTTATAGGGCTGGTCGGGCAAGCCCATCATGCTGAGCCAAAATTGACAGTTGTACTCGTGATGTTAATTTCAATGGATTATATTGTTAAAGAAGAAATAAAGAGAGTAAGAGTGTGTTTGGCTGAGCTTATAAGCTCTTCAATGTTTGAGAGCTTATAAGTTGTTTAAATTTGTTTAGTAATTTTTTTAGAAAAAGATCTTATAAGCTCCCAAATTAAGATGTCTGGAGCTTATAAGCTGTTTTTAAAAAAATAGGGGAACCTCAACTTATTTTAAAAATAAGATCTTATTTCAACAATCTCCTTTAATTTTGAGTATTTTAATTACAAAACTGTCATTACTAACATCTTAAAAGCTATACCATCTTATTTTATCCAAACACTTCAACAACTTATTCTTAAAATTAGATCTAACATCTTATAAGATCTAAAAACAACTTATAAGATGTATGAGCTTATGAGATCTTTTAAATAAGTTTAGCCAAACACCCTATAAGAAAAATATGGGTATTGAATTACTTGAGAACTTAATCAACGTGATTCTGCCATGTGAAAGTAGCTTGTATGATTTAGGGAAATCAATCATATATATATATATATATATATATATATATATATATGACGGTACAATGCAATTAGAGGTGTTAAAATAGGTTCGACCAAGCCGACCGACCCGATAGAAATCTTAGACTGGATCAAGCTTCAATTATAGGGCCCGAAAGAGATCGAACCTATTTAGCTCGAAAAGTCGGACCAGTGTGGTTTGCCCGAATTTTTTCATTTATATTTTCATACGCTGTACAGGGTTTATGAGTCAAAAATAGCGGCCAAATGGAATTTTAACCTGACCCGATTTTCTCTTTAGCTCGGCGAGCTAGTACTAGTACGGTCAGACCCATTTGGCATGTCTAAGTGCAACCACCCTAACATATAACTAGAGCTGACAATGTCCAGACCATCTCGATGATAGGGGCAGATTAGGCTATATTTACTAGGTTCAAAATCCAAAGCTCGAGTGATCGAATTGGCCGAATACAATTTAGGGTATAAAAATGGTGTTTGGTTTGGGCTGCGCCAAGAAATATGGTGCCCGATTGAATTTTGGTCCGACCCGATCTATTTTTATGCGTTGGCCCGAGGGATTTGATTTTATTTTAAATTTAAGGGGATAATTCCGTAATTATAATATTTCTATAAATACCCTGTGGGTTTCTGAAAAATATTTTTTACTTTCAAACCTTAAGATTTTTGTATTTTTCAAAAATATTTGAATTTTTTCTTTTTGTAACTAGACCAAAGCTTTTGTAAGTTGCAACCATAAGCCTTGAGGTGACAATGAGTTGGGTCTGCCGCAACCCGCTAATGTTATTAGGAAACCAGACTCGCTCTAGACCTACATTTGCGGGTTAGTACTGCTACACCAACTAGACACGTTTTATAATATAAGAAAAAATATGTACTAAAAAAATATTATTGAAAAATGTATTATTCCAATAAAACGTCATAAAAAACTATATATCATATTTTTCTTCAATAATAATAGAATTAAACTGGTTGGGGCTGGTCAGATTGGGCCTGATAATTAAGAACCCAGGTCCAGACCTAAAGCCCTTTGTACTATTAAAAGTTACAACCCACCTCCAAAAGGATGATTTGGGCCTCACCTGGATCCATTGCCATCCATATTTGGCAGTAATTGGCACCCAAGTCCAAACTCTAAACTGTAGATTTTGGGTTCAGGAAATTAGAAAACAAATATTTTCTTTTTGAGTACAATGGGGGAACTTAGGAAGAAAACGCACAGAGGTATACCCTCCTTGTTACATGGGGGGCTTTAGCCCCCCCAAAATTTTTGAAAATTATTTTTTTTATGTATATTTTATTTTAGAATATTATTTTTTAGTACTAAATAATTATTTTTTTGTTGATTTACCCTCCAAAATTACTTAGCCCACCCCCAAAATTACACACCTAGCTCCGCCCCTGGGGTCACACGCACTGTATGAGATCGAACCCGGGTCATTCACCTTTACAACACATGTCTCAACCACAAGAGCACAAGGTTGATCCCAAAATAAATGTTATTTTAAGTTTCTTTAAAAAAAAAAAAACTAACTTATCAAGTGAGGTGAGAATCCCCAAATAAACAATATACCTCTTTTTATATTTAATTAACCAAAGGAAATAATATAAAATATAGATGCCCACATCCCCAAATAAATAAATTTTTTAAAAAAAAAAACAAGTTTACTCAATTACGGATTATGACTTGTTATTTTCCTTTCATTTAAGAAGTTCTTATGATAAAACATTTATGCATTGCTTTTGATCTACTTAATCACTGATCTTTATTTAAGTGGATTTCTGCTACACATCGTGCTATTTTTTCATTCAATACGAAAACGATAAAATTAGTCTTTATTTATCTACAATAATTAATTAACATGAGAACTAGAAAATTGAAAAAAAAAAAAAGGAATATTTCATCTTTATTCGTCGTTATGATCTTCGTCCAGGAGCTTCTTTGTTTGGTTGGCTATTTTTTGGCTTGATTTTTGTCACCTTTAATAAGCGCCTCCTCTATTTCTGCTTCCACATCTTTTACCTGCGGTCATAGGAAACAATAATATAATCTAATTAAAAACTCTCTTTTTTTTATTAATCTTATTTCATATTCTCCAAATGCTGGTTATTTATATTTTTCCAAAATATTTTTACTTTTGAACATTGGTAAGGGATAATATTTATTGGATGCAAGAAGCTAATTTGGGGTGCATGATTACCACCATGGCATTGGCATATGCCATGCGGCCCATGCCCACTAATGGGCCGGCTATGGATAATCAAGTTTAGCATGTGGATGTAGGGGTGTCAATCCCTGACTCGAAAACCCAACCTGAATTTAACTTAAAGTTACTGAGAAAAATACGAACACGACTCGAACACAAATACGACTAATACGAATCTGACACAATATTGCATATTTGTTCTAAAACGCAGTTATACTATATTTTGCTTATTCTTTGATGTATTTTGAGCATAATACGAAATTAACCCTAAACCAAAAACGAGCGCGACACGATGACTCGAACTACCACCCCTACTGTGCATGTATATGATATATATATATATATATATGTGTGTGTGTGTGTGTTAAATGAATGTATATATTTACATGCATATGATTGTATATATTAAAATAAATTGTAATTAATGAGGAGTGTATGGGGCAGGTGGAAGGACATTTTTAATGCAAGCAAGCAAGTTGATGGTGACTTGAAAAAAATCATCACCATGTGATTCTTGCAGTTTTAGAGTAATTCTAGTGACATAGTGACCTGGCCAAAAAATCAAAACTTACAATATGGGATATTTGAGAAAATTTGACAATCTAAACATTACTTCATCTTTATTAATTTAATAAAAAAAATCAGTTTTGGAGACAAGCAAAAATATAAAAATAATTTGCTTTTAGAAATCCCTTTCATTTAAAGCAATAAGCAATTTTGACCTGCCATAGTGCCATATATACCATCCCAATTCCCATGAACAAAATTCATGGCAATTGTCTTTCGTATGTGATCATCTATTCCAAAAATCGTGTTTCATCTCCTATTCCAACCGTGTGAATGATTGACACGTGTATTACACTTACCATGTTTATTTTCAAGTATAAATCAAGCATAAATTGTGGGGTTCTAATATAGTAAGTGTAATACACGTGTCAATCATCCACACGGTTGGAATAGAAGATCAAACACGTTTTGGAATAGAAGATCCCATCCGATTTTCTTTACTCTCTCTAAATGATTGAAGAAAGAGTAAAATAAATGCCTAAAAGATATCTACATTTTTTGCGTTAATTAATTTAATCAATTTATAATTGACTTTATCTTAATAAATTAGCCAGAGAATGATCATGGGCAAGAAATAAATTAAAGGGATAATTACAAGAAACCCCCTGAGGTTCGGGCTAATTACAAAAAAGTCCAAAGATTTTTGAAAATTGCAAAAAAATTCCTACTGTTTGATTTCGTCTTACATTTGTCCCTTCGAAAAGAAAAAATATTTCAACATCCACGGACATTTATAAAAGTATTACAGTTACCCTCTTTAAATTAAGTCACACTGAAACCTGAAGAGTTCTTTTGTAATTTTGAAATATTTCTGGATTTTTTTTGTAATTAGCCCAAACCTCAGGGGTGTTTTTGTAATTATCCCTAAATTAAAGTAAAAAAAGCATTAAAATTCAGAGGATCGTTAAATTAAAAGACCTTGTGAACGATGTCTTCGGCTTTTTTGGCTTCTTTGACAGCCATTTTAGCAAGATCTTCAAAAGATTCAAGTGCTTCTTTGAGCTTGGAATCTCCGGGAAGCTTCTCCTCCACCTCCTCCACGATCTTCTCCGCCTCCTCCGCTATCTCCTCCACCACCTCCGTCACATGCTCCACCGTCTCTATAGCTTGGTCGATCTTGCCTACAACATTCAATAATTATGTGTTATAAGCACTCAAAAGAATATTTTAGGAATAATTATACAAAAATTATCCTTGGATTTGAATTAATTACAAAACAGAGACGTTACAAAATTACAAAATTGGCCTTCCATTGAGTTTGATTATGTCTTACATTATTACCCTAAGTTTTAGTTGAATTAACGGAATTTGCTGACTTCATCGAATATTTTAAAATTACTGTCACTCGATTTTCTAAATGTTACAAATAATTAACCCAAACTTTTCGTGTTACATTTTACAACTATGACTTAAAAAATTACAAATTAACAATCAGATGAAAAATTGGGGTTACTTTTTATATTCAGAAAATTTGAGGGATGTAATTATAAAATATTTGATACTTCTATGAGTAATTTTTGTAATTATCCATGAATTTTATTATGGTGAGTAGCTAGGGTTTGGTGGCGGCAGCCGTTCCTTTTAACTTCATAAAAATTTAAAATATAATTTGAAATTATATATAAAATCTTCACACACACCCACACCAAAAAAAAAAAAAGAAACAGTTACCAAAAAAAATCTTTATTTATATTTTCATGAAAAATAAATCTCGTCCTTCAATATTCCTTTCTTGACTCTGTCGCTGGTTGTGTTTATAATAATTAATGATATCATCTTATACACGTACACATGCATCATTCATATAACTTGTGTACTAAAATATCAGTTGAAACACATGAAATAAGAGATCTCTATCATTTTATATATGACCATAAAGGTAAAAAATAAAAGGATTAATATTTTTTTTTTTTTTGAAGAGAAAAGGATTAATGTTTGGTATAACCTTTAAGGCCTAATAGAAGTCCCCCTTTATGACCAACTGCTGGAAGGATCACGGTAAATAATATGCCCATCAACCATTTTTTCCTGCATTTTTAAACATGGAAATCGATGCATTATTTTCATGCAAAACCATATATATTAATTAGCTTCAATAAAATTATTATTACCATGATGAGGAAGAAGGGTCTGAAGAAGAAGATGAAGAAGCCTTGGGTTGAAATTTGCTTGACATGGGCATATCCCTGTATTTGAACCATGTATATTGTCAATTTTAGTAAAACGATAAGAGTAAACTGCAAATTAATTTAGTCGTGTAAGAACAAATGTTTGACAATAATAGTCCTGCAGAAATTACGATTGGCAAAAAATTCCGGTAATTATCTTTCAAAAAACTTTCAGTTTTAGTCATTTGGTCGCCGGAAGTTGGAAAATTTGGCAGAAATGTCCGTGTGTCATTATTTTCCCGCCAAACCCTATGATGTTGAAATCAATTTCACTTATGTAGATATTTTGCGAGTGAGTTGACATCTTGACTGGGACAAAATTTTAGGAAGGAAAAAACTCATTTAGAAATTAGTTTTCATATCAATAAACGTGGCCGAAAATATGGACACAAGGATTTTCCCTAGAAATTTTTTAATTTTCAGGGACAAAAGGATTGAAACCGAGATGTTTTTTCTTTAAAGTTGCAAGATTTTTTTGTAAATCGAGATTTATTCAGGAATATTAATGTAGACACCCTATAATTACTGAACTAAAATTGTAATTTACCCGACAAGTAATTAAAAATATTGTAGGACAAAAATAAAATACATACCTAATAATCCCATATTTCGAGCTGAGCTTCAGAAAAAATTGAGATCGATCGATGTTTTTTAGCCGTTTGACCGTCGTGAGATTACATGGATTTGATTGAAGAAGATGAATTTTATGGCAATCTCTTCCATTGCAATTGATGTAGGAGCTTGATGCTGCACTTGTGATTTTTGTGGACATGACTTTGATTTTTAGTATATTCCTCAAAACTCACCAAATTAATTTATGCCCACTCTTGAAGAAGAATGTATACAATAAATTGTTGAAGATGAAGTATTGAAGGTGCTCACCTCAAATTATTGAGGTGGGGTATTTTAATTTTCTAAATAAATAAAGGTATGTCATTTTCTTGATTTTAAATTTCTATAATCAAGATAATTTGATTGAGTTTATTAATTTTTTGTATGATGAAACACATGGAGTGGACTTTGTAATAAATAAGAATCTGGCTGTCTTGGGGACCAACAATTTCTTGTGATGATTTTGTGGATAGAGTTGTCATTTGGTTAGGTGAAGAAGTGAATGAATATATTGGTTAAGTTTGTAGCATCTCCAGTTGTTTGGAATATATATTTTGATATGGGATCATGAGCTTCAGACTGGGATATATATATATATATATATATATATATAGGATTTAGTTGAAATGAGGCACCACCCTCTCTAGGTGAGACAACAACGTGGGACTATCTTACCCATTGATCTTAAAAAATGAAGGGATGTGATTAATTCAGTTTTTAAATTATTTCCTAATTTTCGCTGATTTTAAGGGTAAGATTGTAATTTTGTAATTCAAATTAGTGGTCCCAAACAGTTTATAAAAAATTGACACTCACGGGATTTTGTGGCGGAATTTAAGAACATGTTTTCTTTCCAAATATTTTTATTTTACAAAGATAGTTAGGGTTAACCTTCTCGCGTAATTAGACATCAAATAATGCATATTTAGTTATTTTGTTGGCACTTTTTTTAAAAACAAGACATAATTGAATATAATGTCTTTGCATGTGTAGTTATACTACACCGCATAAATAGGTTCAATATAATGTATATTTAGTTATGAAAATGAGATGTTGCTTTTGGAAATTATAAAAATGGGATGTTACATAATGTCTTTGCATATTTAGTTATTCCACAACGCATAGATAGTTTCTAGATAATACATAGTTAGTTGATTTTGTTGCATAGTTTATGACGTCTTGCATAGTTGGATATATTGTACTACATATTAGTTTTTTTTACGCCGCATAGATAGTTTTGGATAATGCATATTTAGTTGAGTTTTGTTGCATATTTAGTTTTCGAACTCACTGCTCGTTGTTTTCCTGTAATATTGCACCGATTTTTCTTGTTTTTTTCTCTGTAATTTTCGAGTTCTTCTTCACGCTTTTCTTTATTTGCGTTAATGAAGGAATGAGAGTGAGAGAGAGAGAGAGAGAGAGAGAGAGAGAGAGAGAGAGAGAGAGAGAGAGAGAGAGAGAGAGACATGAGATTGAGAAAAATGGGAGATGTATGAGAGCTATAATGTATTTCGAAGTTTATTGTTATAGGAAATAAATTTTTTTATCTTTCGTATATTGCCTTCCAGTGTCGAATCCCGATTTTGCCCCTTATTAAATGCTCACATCTTCATTGAACCGACTTGAGTGGGGTTAGTCGAAGAGCTGGCAATAGGTTGGGCTGGGCCAACCCCACCCGAGGCCAATGGGCCAAGTCGTAAAATTCGGGTCGTCCCAAAATTTAATCGGGCCATATTTCTTGTACCCTAGCCCACCACGTGTAATTTTGATCGAGCCCTTTAGGGTTGTCGGATTTTGGGCCCTATATATGGGATGATTGGGCTGGCCTAACTAATTTTGCCAGTTCTAGTTAGTCGTAACTCGTAACCTTGCAATTATTACCTTTCGTACTGGGTAAAATTAAACTTTCGCCCCTTGAACACAAGTTAATAAATTAATTATGTTCGAAAATACAAATTATCACCAACTAGAAATATCGTAGGATGTCATTCATGTCCATAAAATTGAGAAGGTCAATATAATTATCAATTTTTGAGATAAACTATTGATAATTACCCTACTTAACAGATATATATATATATAATTACCAAAAAAGGCAGTGCAATAACCCTAAAAAGTAACCTTTCACGAACATGCATATATGGTGACTTATATATCATTCCATTCTTTCAAATGATACCTAAAGTTTCCCACTCTTGTAAAGGACATAATAAATTCAGCAGCTACCACGCTTATCTTTAACCCAGTTGAGACCGAATCAGCGACCCACAATAGCGACCAATGACGGAGCCAGGCAGGGCCGGCCGTGATCTTTCTGGGGCCATGGCAAAAAAAAAAAAAGGGGGCACTTAAAGAATGCAACACCTACGAGCGTACAAGGAAAAATAAGTATCAAATAATTAAAGAAAAACTTTAGATCTCCTAGCAATTCAAATCCAAAAACAAGAACACACCACACTTGTTAATAAAACTAAGAATCAAACAAATACAACACACTTAAAAGAGTCAAAGAACAATAAAACATAATTTGTGTTTGGAATATTTTTATAATCTCCTGATGACTATTATAAATAAACTTGTGTTTGAAGTCAACAATTGTAAATATATATTCTAGATTAGAAACAAAACACTGAACTGAACACAAGAACTGTAAAAAAAAAAAAAACCTAGAGAAAACCAAAAGAATGGAGTATTATCACTTACAGTCACCAGACACTAGCCCTAACCCAGAACAATTTAACACCATTATCTGAATGTTTGAAAATGAAGAAATATTGTGATTTTTTTTTATTTGAGGCAAAAACTCTTGCTCTTCAGTCTTCACTTCGGTCAGTTTGTAAGACAGGCAGATAGCAATGAATTGAGAATTGTACATTGGTTTTAGAAAATAGGTATACTATATGGACATGTGGGCTGTGGTGTTTTGTGGGCTCAATTTAAATATATTCTATAGTCCACCTATTTGCATTATGATAAGGGCCCAACTTACCTTTATGGCTTCATTCCCCCAACAACTTACAAATATATATACACGTATATATAGATAAGTTGGAGCCCCCAAAAATTGGGGGCCCATGACCAATGCCTACCTTGACATACCTCAGGGCCGGGGCTGGAGCCAGGACACGGTAATGAGGTAGGTCGATACACAAAAGTGGGTGGACCGATCACGAATAGAAAATCCAGGAAAAACCATGCAAATTATAGCAAATTCTTCTTTTTTTTTTAACAAATCTTATATGAGACCGTCTCATAGACTTATAACCATGAGACGGATCCTACGATTCACAATAAATATATATATATATATATATTTTTAATAAATCCATGATACAGTTTCATATAAGTTACTCCCTGGGATCACAATTCTGAAAGACTGCTTTTTTATTTTTTTTGCTATAAATGTTAATATTTTCAGTAAACATTTATTATTGTAGTATAGGTGTAGCATTAATAAGACTACAAGCAGAGTAGGATAATATTGGCAAAGGATAGCACAAGCCCAAATCCATAAATGTCCAAACCTGGATATTACAAGCCCAATACCAAGATTCATCAATAACACTTCTTATTTATAAGAGTAGTTTTTGTTTTTATTTTGCTTTTGACCCATCTCATTAAGATAGGTATATTCTTCAAGTCCTTTGATGAAAAGGAAATAGGGGACCCAAACCTATCCCACTGTTTAATGGGCCTTATATGATAAAATCTCGTATATGTTGATCCCATGATTCAACATATAATATTGCATAATTTGTCTAAAATAGCATTGCATGTTATGATAATATTTTCTTTTCGTATCAAAAGATCAATATAAATAAATATACATTATAAATATATAATTCTCCCTCCGTCCCAAATATATAGTCCACTTTCAATATATAATAGTACTTTTTTCCATTCTTTTACTATTATACCCCTATTTAATATGCATTTTATAATTTATACTATTCATTAAATAAGGGCAAATCAAGTAAATATTTAACATATTTGTAGTCTCTAATACTTTTTTTAATCAATGTGATGTTGAAACTTGTCAAATAACTGGGTTATATATTTTTTTGATAACTAACGAATGAAGTACAATAATGGGCATGGGGTAAGGTACATGATGTTGAGTTGTGTGCCTCAACTTGCTAAACCATAATGGATAATAACTATTAATTAATTATGTTCACTAAAAATAGTTATTTTCCTTAGGCTTTCAAGTGCTAAGTATTTATTTATCATTTTTCTTAGTAGTTGATTTCAATAGACATTATTGTAGAGTTGAACACGTAAATATAAATAAAGGAGGATTGTATATTAGTATTAATTGTATTAGTTATCTTTCATTTTCGTAAAGCTTAATTTCGTTTGACAAAATCCCCAAGTTAGGTATGAATTTACTTGCTAAATAGACTAATTTAATTACATTTTAGCCTAGAAATGTTGGTTAATGAAAATCACACTACAAGAGAAACAACTACTTAGATAAGTATTAAAAAATTATGTCGAAATTAAAAATGTGACAAAATTCCAATAAACCAAAATTGTAGTAAAATTGTTGTAAGTAGATATTTACCATAAAGAAAAAAACTTATCAGCATCCAAAAAATAACTTATCAAGAAGTCTATTTTCTAAAATAGATTTTAATATAAGTGCTTACAATCATGCACTTAATAATTAACGACATTTTCTATAGGATGACGTTTTTCACAAAAATATTTTCCTCAAATGCACCCGTTTGCACGCACTCTCAAGTTAAACTCCACTAAGTGAGTCTTTCCTACTTGTCTTTAATAATAATAATAATAATAATAATAATAATAATAAAAACGAAAGTCCAAATCCTAATTAATTTAATACAGAATAGGAAAAAGTCATCATTATTATATATGTTATGGTGAATTAATAAAAAAAACTTATGGGTGAAATAAAATAAATATACAAAAACTATTTGAGAGTGAAAATATGGCCTCTCTAGCATTATTTTTATACGACTTCGTGTGTTCTTTATATTTTAAAATTATACAAAAAATTATATGTATTTTTATACTAATCGTGGCATGACTTAAAGATGACTACTTAATGATACTCATTATTAATTATAGGTTAATATGATTTCTATTTGCTATACAATAATCCATCCTTATAAATAAATTTAGATTATCTTTAAACTTCATAAATAGTTATTAAAATAGTGTATCGTTTGTCAGATATTATTCCCCAAAAAGGGATACATGTGTTTAATAATTCAACTTAAAATATAAAATATTATTCAACAATTTAAAATCTACAAATATATATATATATATATATATATATATATATATGTGTGTGTGTGTATTACACATACACATACTCCAAAATTATAATAATATATACAAATACCTTCAAGATAGGTGTAAAACGAAATGAATGAAATTAATAGAATATAGTATTGTTCAAGCTTATTTTGGAGAGTATCAAAAATTGTATTTGAGCTTGATTTGTATTAATAAAATTGAGCTTGAACGAGCTTTAATCGAGCCGAGCCCGAATCGAGTTCGAGTTGCTTCATATTTTTACACATATATATTTTTTTTTTTACTAATCGAGTCGACCTCGAGCCGAGCTTTACATCTTTGTTTGTTATGTTTAGGAATCAAACTCAAACAAACTTTTAATGATCGAGTATCGAATAACTTAGTTCGTTTTTCATCCCTATTCAAGACCAAAACCAACTCAATTTGTTGACTCTTACTTAAAAATATCGCTGGCAAATGCCCCACCATTACGTAAACGCGTAATTAAGTAAACAAGTCCCAATTGACTTTTCACACACCAAAAAACAAGAACTGAAAAAAACACACCCAAATCTCCATCTTCTCTATCTATTTCATCAAAATCCAGGAAAAAATAATTCCTCATTAAATCCCCTGTTTTTTTCTTTTTAAAATTTTTATCCTCTGTTTCTTGAATTTTTTTCCTGATGGCCCTTCATTCCAGAAAATTATTACTCGAAGAAAAATATGCTTCATCTTGTTACATATGTTACGTTTGCCCTGAAGATTGTTATATTTCACCACCACCCCCATTATTTCAATCCCCCGAATCAAAAAACCACGAAATGTCAATTTATTTAATCATAATGCTTTGTGTACTCGCCGCTGCTTTTTTAATTCTTTCCTATTTAACCATCCGAAAATACCGTTCCAGCGTCCGAAATAATTCCAGGCCTGGAAATCCCGAACCTGGAAATTTCGTGGACCAAAATCAGGGCGGCCCTGTTTTGGACCACCCGATTTGGTATATTCGCACGATCGGATTATCTCAGTCGATAATCGATTCGATTTCGATGTTTAAATACAAAAAAGGCGAAATTTTGATCGATGGGTCGTGTGATTGTTCGGTTTGCTTGAGTGAGTTTCAAGAAAATGAAAGTGTTCGGCTTTTGCCGAAATGTAGCCATGCTTTTCATGTTAATTGTATTGATACTTGGTTGAGGTCACATAAGAATTGTCCCGTTTGTCGTGCCCCGATTTTGGTTAACGAGAATTTGGGTTTAGTCGAGACGAGCACGAATAATTTGGAAGAAAATCGAGCGCGCGAAGTGGAAACAGATGAAATTGGAACCAGGACTGAAAATCAGTTGACTGACATTTTATCGAAAAATAGAGTACTTAGTGATTTGGGGGATCATAGGGTGAGAGTGGATCAAGAATTGCTACAGCCAGTCAGGAGACCGGTTTCCATGGATTTTTCGTGTGCTTCGACGATTTATCGAGAAATTGCCGACAATTTTTGTACCAAGAGAGACGAAGGGTGTTCGGAAAATAAAGTAGAAATAGTTGAGAAACAGAGTTCAAACATTATTGCGAAAAGGGGGTGTAAGAATTCCAGGATTTATAGGATGATAAAGAGTTCATCTTTCGGGCGGTCCCTGGAAAAAGGGCCTGTTTCGATGAAGAGATCATTTTCGTTTAGTGGGAAAAGATCTTTGAGGAAAAATAGCAGAAGCCTGGAATCGATTTCAATTCCAGAGCTTTAGTATACAAAACCAAAGCCGGTAATTTACTTATTTTAGTATACTGGTTGGTTCCCCGACTCCCCTCCAAGCGAGTCGAAAATGTGTGATTAGTGGAAAGATTCAATGAAATAATGTGTGGCTACATGGGTTTGGGATTTAGGAGAGACCAAAAACAGGGAAAATGGATATGATTTTTTGGTCTAATTCCAATTTTCATGAGATTGTGCCCTTTTGGAAATTGTAAATGTGTATAATTGAGTGCATATGACACTCATTTTTGCTCCAATAAGGCCTAAATTTTCATAGCATGACTTCAAATTTCTGTACTTATTTTCTGTTTTGCTTCAAGCTTGGTTCTTGCTAGTGTTGATACAAATTAGAGTGTTTAAATGTCTCATATTGCTCTTATGAATGGTTTATTATGTGCATTTTTCTTTATTATTTAGGGATAATTACAAAAAAAAATCTAGGATTTGCGCTAATAATTACTAAAGAACTCTATATATGTTTCAAAACTACAAGATATCCAATCATATTTGATTTTGTCTTAAAATTAAAGAGGTAACAGTAATATTTATATAAATTCGAATGCAGTCACAGTTTATATGCAAGCCTTTTGGCCAAAGGAAAAGCAAAGTTGAATCTTGTTTTAGTGACATATGCAAGTGGTATGTCTATCCTTTCCTGTTAACATGAAGACATATATGATTATGTCAATCTGTAAGTTGAGTTCAAATGAAGGTTTCTTTGAAAAAGTCAATGGTTATCTACCTTTTCCTCTATAATTATAGTTGTAGGAGTAGATAGTGCATCAAATCAAGATGTAGAAGTAGATATTGCATTAAATTAAGCTACTCCATTTAATGATAATATTAGCTTAATTGATTAGTTGATAATACATAACTCCCCCAAGGTTGGGCTAATTACAAAAAGAAATCCAGATGTTTTTGAATTTACAGTTGAATTTCTCTAGGATAACGAGCTCGGT
The DNA here is from genome assembly GCA_016081115.2 of Rehmannia glutinosa. Taxonomy (NCBI): domain Eukaryota; kingdom Viridiplantae; phylum Streptophyta; class Magnoliopsida; order Lamiales; family Orobanchaceae; genus Rehmannia; species Rehmannia glutinosa. The sequence continues at coordinate 133,713 of JABTTQ020001121.1, read as the reverse complement.
CGATTATAAACAGAAAATAATTGATTCTAAAAGAATTCTCTAAAATTTGAAAATTTTAAGGTTTTTTAACATCTATCATATATATATATATATATATATGCATACACAAAATTAAAATTTTTGGGCCCTAAATTTTGTCAACTTTTTTTGGGTCTGAGTTTATTGACTCACTAGCCTCAGTATAGGCATGGGCCTGTCAACAACTTAACCCAAAATTATGGGTTCAGAGCCTCAGACGGATCATATGTTTCATGCACCGTGCTACACCAGATAAAAACCTTTAATATCCATCAATTTTGTTATACTATAGAGGTGCACAATCATTTATATCGTTTATAAACTTTCAGTATATTGTTCTCTCGCTTTTTCTCTGGAACTACTTGAACATCAGAGGATTCTCGCCGGGACAACCCTAATGTCCTTAACGACTTGTTATGTTGTAGACAACAACACTCTTAATTAATGTTAAGTATTCTAGGTAAATACCACATAATCTAATAACTCATGATTATTTTCATTAAAATTTCACAATTAAAATTTAGTTTTAAAATGAAATATACGAGTATCTTGTTCAAGTTTAAGCTATGAAAATTTATATTAAATATAAAACAAATCTTTATAATGTTATATATTACAAAGTTGATGCATATTGTAGTACTTATATATGTATGTGTATGTATTTAAATATATTTACTGTACTTTGAGTTAGTTAACTTTTTATATATAATTGAGTCAACTCTTCAAACCAATAATTCAATTAGTCATTTGGTATAATAATTATTTGTTGATTGTAAAAATATTGTGCAGGTGCGATACAGGACAATAAAGCTTTTTAACTTGTCGGTGAAAGTCTTGGCAAGAAGATAAATTATTGTCATCGTGCCCAGATTTTTCAGGTGACTTAATTGAACATGGCAGGTACATTAAGCATCTTGAACAAAAAATATTTAATTTAAATTAGTTATTTATTATGTTGATTATAAAAATCTTAAGACAAAAGTCGATGAAATTTACACATTAAAGAAAAAAAAAAAGGTAAATTAGGCCTTTGATGAAGCATTTGCACATGCATACAGATGGTGCAAAGGAATAATATCCACTGTAGCTTTCAGCTTAATTAATAATTAACACAATTTAAGTAAACTTAATTGAGCTTTTTTAATGCATGTTTACATCTTACATATGAATATAGCTGTCAAAATCACAGGGCCAAGCCCGCAGGGTCTGTGGCAAATATTGGGTCGGACGCTTATTTTGTAGCCCGCAACCTGGCGCAGTCAATAAAAAAATACACTAAAGACATCGAGTCGGCCGGGCCGGGTTGAATTTTTGGGTCTGTTGGGTTGGACTTGGAATACTACAGTCCAGCCCGATAAAAATATCGGGTTGGGCCGGAATTGACAGCTCTACATATGAAGTATAAGATGAGGCGTAAAATCGAAATTCCTCGTTTAACTTATATGTTATTTATTTGATTAGTTTTAATTACTTACTAGCCCGTAAAGATTGTTAATTGGGCCAATTCATTAAAAAAGGTCTATAAGCCCAAATTCAAATTAGGTCGGTAACACTCAACTAATTATATCGGCCCAATAAGCCCACAATCTCAAATATAAATAGTCAATTCCTAATAATTTTAGTTAATTATAATTTATGCACTTAATTCCATTATAATTTGGATTATATCTTCTTACACGTGTTGACCTAAGCCTCTAAGCCTCGGATGGGATAATCCCTAAACCCTTCTATTTTTATATGTTTATGTTGTAGGCTGGTTCCCATTTCTCGACACGTTGTATTTTTTATATTGGATTGTTGAAATAACCGTAACTCGGATAAAAAAAAAAAAAACTGTACTATTTGTTAGCAGCATCATATAAGTTGTCTCAAATTCATGAAACTGCTACCAAAGATTTTATACAAATCATCCACTTTTTTTGGCCCGATTTTCGCTTATTCAGACTCATGTGACTTCTTTAGCTTATTTAGATTCTTTCATCAATCACTTTTTCCGACAGCTTTATCGCTTTCATCAATCACTCCAACTCTTTTTTTTTATTTCGCTCATTTTTTGTGCTTACCACTTTTTCTTCCACTGCTATTTATGTTTTTAATACACAATATCATATTATGTTAGAACCCTAATTAAACTAAAATAAAAACACTCTAACAATATAATTCCTTTTTTTTCACAAATGTTTTAATTGAATATTTTGATGGAATTAAAGTGTTACGCCACTGGTACATGAACCCCAAATTTTAGACTAATTAATTTTGTAATTTCCAGCGGAAAAAATCAAATTTGTGAGTTTTCTTTAATATAATTAGATAATTTTTATTTTATTTCTTTCAAAATATGATTTTCACTAGATGAATTCCGCCATTGTCAAATTTAGGGGTGGCAATTTGGGACTTTGGGTCATTGTGTCAGGTTTGCGTTTGATTTCGAGTTGATTACGAGTTATGCTTAAGATACATCAAAAAATGATTAAAATATAAAATAACTACATTTTAAACAAATCGGTAACATCGTGTCAGTCGTGTTTGGGTTCGAATTTCTCATGTTCGGATTCGAATTTCTCTCAATAACTTCGAGTCGAATTCATGTCCGGTTATAGTATCGTATCAGAGATTGGCACCCCGCCATCAATAAATTTGGGACCAAATATTAAAATTTTACCATGTTGACAGGATAATTGCATATGAGACCACTCAGTTACCAAACACTTATTAAAAATACATTCATGTCAGAATTTGATCCCTGATTGATTTGGTATTGGTCTTAAACAGTGCAAAGTACTTTGGCAGGCTGATGTTGTTTTCCGATGTGAACAACTATCAAAGGACAAATCAATTGGGCCCAATACTATATATCAAGGCCTAGATGGTATCTAATTTATTTTGTCCATTTCATTTCCAGTTTAAATTGTTTGTGACATAGCTAAAGAATTGGTCTCTCTCTTAAGTTCGATTCTCACTGATGGAATGTGGGTCAATTTTTGAGCGTTTTGACTACAAGAAAAAATTAGTTTTACCTACAGAAAAATCTGTAGGTAAAAATATTAAGATAATTGTCAGATGTAGGTAAAATCGTTGTACGTAATATCATTGTAGGTAAATATACATACCTACATAATTTAAAATTATGGGTAAATACCATAATATTTTAGTCGGTAAATATAAAAATTACCGATAATCTGTCGGTATAATTTGGAGATTTTTTATTCCGTCGTTAATTTTGTAAGTAACGTAAAATTTAGTGACAAAACTATTTTTGTCGATAAATTTTGTCTGTAAACTAAAATTTTATTGTAGTGGTGTGTGGTTTGATTTTTATTGAGGATGTGCAACCGGAGTCTTATTTGGATTAATGTTACATGGTACAACCCAGATACACCTCCGACAACAACACCGACGAACTCCGCCATGAACTTAACCGAACAATGCCTTCTTCGCCGAACACCTGCAAAAAGGAGGTCGGAGGGTTGCTCCGGCGTACCCACTCCGACACTCAAGTCAAAGCGTGTTTCAAGAAGAAGAATGATATAGCGAATATAGAATATGATATCAAAAGTGCATAAAGAGTAAGCCATACCTGAGTGATGGGTATTTATATGAAATATAATTAGGGTTTCGGATTTTTAGGAAACAGTTATAAGGAATCTGTCAGAATTAATTATCAAATCTTATCTAATCAACACATCTATGCCACGTTATCATTAATCCCAAAATCTTAGGCAATTAATGATCCCGGGCTCACTCAAAGGTCCTTCTAGAAGTTGGGCTTTGCTAAGTTGGGCTCCGAGCAAAGGCTCATCAATACCTCTAAACTGACCCAGTAATGGCCCATAAGTATATGGATATACCGAGCCTCAATATCTACTCACGAGTTCGGTGTATTCTATGTCGAATCATTATATATGGTAAATTATAATATGATTTGTAATAAGTATTCGAAAAAAAATCATGAATTTAATCGTTTTTAATTAAAAATTAAGTATATTTTCAAAATACCACTTCATCGACACGTGAACCCCCAATTTCCACGAATAACACAAGTTGTCATTTACAACACTAAAAATGATATAAATTTTTCACAATCACTTTTTTTCTAAGTGATTGCAGTCACTCCTTTAGTCATCTCCTAACTGCTTTCCCCTCTTAAAAATTTGATGGGAAAAAGGCCCAAAAATGTAAAAACAGGCCATGTGCAGTTCACCAGGCCAATTGATATATATTCTTGAATGGAATTCTTTCCCTTTTTTTTTTTTTTATAACTCGATTCCTGGGTTACGTCACTACACTCGCTTTTGACAACTCATCTTCCGCTTCTCATTGCTGCCACCAAGGTAAACCAGCGGGATGTGCACGACGACTGTTGTCAGTTCGACAGGTTTGCCGACGTACAACCGAGATCCTCCCAGGTAAAGAGAACAATTATATTCGACCCCCAATCTACTAATAACGATCTCTCCCGAATCGAAACCACACTCTGCGGATGATATTCGATATGAGTTCACCAAATCTTCACCACTCGCATATGCCTTGGGGAGCAATTTGATGGAGCAGGGATTTGAACCCCTGACCTCCACCCCACAATTGTTTGTGGTGGCCAGGTGAATTAAGCCACGTGGTGGAGCAGAGATTTTTGAATGGAATTATGATTAGACATATGATATGAACCAATCATACTTAAATTAATTCAGATAACAATTAAAATAAGTTCATTTGTTATTTGAATGTTTGGAGTTTAATTACCATCATTATAATTTGAAAAGACAAAAAAAATCCTCGACAATTTTGGGAATTAGAATAATTAAATTAAAAAGAAAAAGAGAAAAACACCGATTAGGACATTAAAATAAAACCAGCAACCAATGGGTTAGGCCTTTTAGGGCGAGCACATAGATTTGTGCAAAAAAAGTTTTTAACTTTATACATAGATTGTCTCCAACTTAGCCAAATCCAGAGGAAGCTGTCAGAAGCACTTTTCAACTTCTGTCATCATAATGCAAAACCCCAAATAGAATGGGCCCAATAACTTGTGTACATTTTGATATGTTAAATAAATTAATGGGTCATTACAAAAGACCCCATGAGGTTTAAGCTAATTACAAAAAAACCCATGAAGTTTAGGCTAATTACAAAAACAAAACTCAATGATTTTTTAAAAGTTTAAAATCCTTCATATTTAATTATCTCTTAAATGTAAGTGAAAAATTGTAATAGTTTTAAAAATATAAATTGATTTTGAAATATTTTCTGCTTATAAAGGGAGAAATATAAATGGAATCAAATATCAAGTATTTTTTACAATTTTTAAAATTATAATTAGCCCTAAACTCAATGGCTTTTTTAAATTATCCCTTAAATTAAATATTACAAAACAGTGTGAATTAGTTTTTTAAAGTTGGGATTATATTACTAGACATGTCATATCACTAAATGTTATATATATATATATATATATCACTATTTATATTTTTTTTGTATTAATTACAAAAAGTGATGTTTCGAACCGGCTAACAAGGACATCTGGAAATTGAAGAAAGTAAAGTGAATTTGAGTTGACGTTTTTTTTATTTTAAATTATTGTTTGGAATTGTAAAAATTTTATGGAATTAAAATTCACTGTTGCTTTTTATTTTTAAAAATCTAAGTTGTTATATAAAAAAATATGAGGAGGAAATCAAGAAGATATTTTTCTAATCTTTCAAATTCGAACCTTGTACATCGTTTATACATCCTATATTTGATCACTAAATTAATTAACTAGAGTATTCTAGTTCAATGCACTTACATTTGTTTTAATTAGTTCATTCATTTCCATGGCATAAACATATATTTTAGTTGTTGTTTACTTGTTTATACTACCACTTCATATTCAAAATAAATAACGTTTTGACATATAAAATATTTCCAAAAAAATCACGTTTTGATATTTTCAAGTGTGATAAAAAAGATATTTCTCAAACTAGGCCTTTAAATAATTAAATATGTTTTGTTCTAAAACATTATTTATATTAATTAATATTATATTAAATATTTTAATACAATCATTAATATTATATTTCCCCCCATAAAACGTCATTTGTTTTAAATAAGATGGGAGTATCAAATAAATCGTCAGTCCAACGTATTACCTATGTAATCATTTGAACAAGTCCTTATCCATTATATCCACATGATTACAAATATAAATAAATCATTTATGGCCTCATTATTGATCTAATTATAGACCAATTAAAAATAGACCTTAGGCATGTTGTCATTTTTGATTCATACACATAGGTATTCAAATTTCTAATTACCTAGAGTAGAGTAGCCGATGTTTCCATAAGAAAAAAACAGAAAAATTAAAATAAGCATATTTTAAAAATGATTTGACAATAATAACAATTTAATTTCCATCTAATTTTTGACAAAATAAACCCTTCTCCGGGAGGTCATCTTGTTGGATCATTTCCACCATATCATGCACCGCCGTGGCTATCTCACTCACTGTATTCAATCGGCATTCATCCTCAACCTGTAATTAAATGTTTTTAATAAGTTGGGATTACTAGTTGGAGACGACGACGGATAAAAAAAAACTGAAAGATAACAGGTTCGAAACCCGATCAATACCCTTACAAAGCGTGTGCGATACCACTTAAGCTATAAGCTCGTGGTCTCAACCTATAATTAATTAATTAATTAATACAAATTCATAATATTTTTAATGTCCATGATGAGAATTTAAGGGATCTATTTCCACATCCAATTTTAAGTTTTTATGGTTGAAAAATGAATTTTTGAGAATTATATGAATTATTGATTTTCGCGTGATAAATTAAAATATATTTTGTATTTTTGTCTGAATCGCTGTTAGGGATAATTACAAAAATTGCCCATAAGTTTAAGCTAATGACAATAAAAATCTAGAGATTTTTGAAAATTATATACTAAAATTCCCTTGAGATTTGATTATATTACAATAATTTTACCCTCTTCATTAGAAAAATATTTCAAATACTCCATTTATATTTGTAAAAGTATTACAATTAGTTTCTTATTTAAAAGAGAATCAAACCTCATGATTTATTATTTTGTAATTAACCCCAAACCTCAAGGCTAGTTTTCGCAATTACCCATTTCTGTTATGATATGTTGTGAGTGAATGAAAGTATGTTTGAGTATAACATTTTGAAGTATATTTTTGACATAAATTTATATAATTGCAATGAGAAATTGTTCGGTTATAATTTTTGAAATATATTTTCGCATATATTTACGTAATTGTAGTAAAAAAAATTTGAACTTCTCTAAACCAACACAAACCAATTTTCCCAAATAATTGAAAAATAGAAAATAACACTTGAAAATACAACCATGTCCTAAGTTTTATGATGAGATGATAATTTAATTAACCACATAATTACGAGCTACACAATTCAATAAAATATTCAATTCGCGTGACTCGGATTTATATGTTTTGCACCATGAATTTAAAGTAACATTGTATTATTGGCTATAACACGTGATATGGGTAGGTCTCTTGTAAAACAGTTTGATGGATTGCATTTTTAGTGTAAAAAGTGATACATTGTCTGAATACAATAAATTCACTTTTTGCACTGAAAATATCATCCATCACACCGTGCAAAGGGCAAATTGGAACTTAGTTAATATTAAAAAACATACCTTGACACTAAAAGAGTAGAGCACTGATTGGTCAACAGTGGTAACATTAAGGTGTAGAATAGTAAGGCAAATAGATTGCAACCAAGCCACCATTTTCATGAGCTGTTTTGGCCGTCTTCTTGATAGTATTTTGATGTTTGCATGGCTCTCCGTCATCGTCACCTCGATCTCCGCCACGCTCGACCGCTTCTCCACCACCGCGTCCGTGGCGGTCACGGTGGTGGTGGGAGAGTTGGCGGTTGGACTCATTGAGTATTGAGGGAAAGTGAAGAAATTAGAGAACATTTTGGAAATAGCATTGTTTTGTTGGTTCTCATCATTTTGATTATTAGTTAATTTATGGGCTTCAAGAAATTGGAGAAGTTGTTCAAGCTCCTTCACAAAATTAATTGCACCACCAACAATTGATGCTTGATCTCCCTATATATATGGGGGAAAAAAAATTAAATTAGAATAATTATAAATGGGAAATATTCAAATTCATAGTAATGAGTATTTACTTACACAAATTAAAAAATGGCACCAATATTGTTTTTAGTACTTCTTTTCTTTAACTATGCATTTTCTATGCACATATATACTAATTGAGAAGATATCATATTCCCATTCCCCAATAGCTTTTTTAATTGGTTCAATTTACGAAGTAAATGTCATGTATATAAGATAAAGTTATCACTATACACAAGATCAATATTTAATGATATACAATAAAGCATAAAGTCATATTTCTGGCCTCCTATTGAAAATAAGTGAGTTCTAGGAAAAGACATATATTAATGACTACAAGCACTAAAATACCCAATATAATATACACCTTTAATTAATTACAAATGTTACCTTGGAACAAAAGAAATTTAAGCATTAGTGTTATAAATTGGAAAATGATCAATCTTAAATATATTTACTAATGAATTAATAAGTATAAATGTATCATCACTTTTGAAAATGTCAAAATGTCATTTTGTCTAAGAATTTTTTATATCCAAAACGTCAATCATTTCGAATATGAGAGAGTATTAGTGGTTTTGGTTACATTCTACTAGGTGAATGTTATATATGTATAAAATGATATTATTATTGTGTAACATGCCCGCGACATTTATTGATATAATAAAACAAAACATTATAGAAAATAGAAAATTGGGACCAGACCCTCCTAGGTTTGTTTTGTGCTGAATGGGAATCCCACCTAATGTACAAACATGTCCTACACCAACCAAATTACACACAAAATAATGTGCATGCACACATCAATAAATTGATGTGCAATAATAGTCAGTTTATTTTATTTTATTTAGAAAAAAAGAAATTTATGCAATTTTTCAAGACAAAAACTTGTATAAGACGGTCCGACGGGCATTGTCTATGACATAAGTAAATAAAATTTAAACTCAATCCCAAATCCATGAAACACACTCATGTTATTTGTGTATTATAAGATCAGTCTCACGAATTTAATTCAATGAAATATAAAATCGGAAAATATTTGTTGGGTAGGGTAGGATAGGGGGCATTAGGCATACCCTCTGAGCATATGACGGTGGCATCAACGACCGGAGCACGGCGAGGTAATCATTCATCTGCCGCCGGCGATTTCTCTCCACCGCAATATGAGTCATCCTCTGGTTCTCCATTTCCTCCTTGTTCTTCAAGCTTTTCGTCCGCCGCCTCTTCCTCCGGCACGGCGGCGCCACCGTCGGTCCGCCGGAGAAAAACCCATCTCCGGCGCCGCAAGTATCCGGGGAGGACGTAGTGTTATGAGAATCCAAATGTTCTCCATTAATTATATCAAGATTCTCAACATTTGGCTTTTGTTCTTCTTCTTGAAGGGCCTCACCAAGGGCAAAACCGTAATTGTAATCTGTGCAGCAATACATAAAAGGGTCTTGCTGGTAAATTACAGCTTCCAGAGCCATTTTTGCTCTCTCTCTCTCTCTCTCTCTCTCTCTCTCTCTCTCTGTTTTTCTTAGTCTCTCTCTCTCTCTGTTTTCCTTAGTTTTATTCAGGGGAGAGACACGTAAAGTAAGAACATAGGTAAAGAAGGTGGGTTTTTGCCCTGCTTTTAAAGGGGTTCAGCTTAAAGAATCAAATTATTAAACATAGGAAAAATAAAATAAAACCAAGTTGCATCCAATCGCGTTGATTAACGAAGGTAAATTAGATGTATCTAACCTATGGTCTGGGAGACCGAGGGGATAACTGATTTACGGGTCCGAAAGAGTTTAGTGAGGTACTTTGCTCAGGTATCTAATACAGAAAGACACGATATCTAGCAATGGGGTGACCTTAGGCAGCTCCAGCTAAGGCGCTAAGAAACTTAAGTTAGAATCAAGTAATTGAGGTACTTAGAAAGCTAAAAAACGAAGTAAATTAAAATTATGTCAAGTTAATTTTTATCATGATTTTCGTGTCATATTTATAGTATTATTCATTGTAAAATGTGGATCATTGTACACGCGACTCTCCATTGATGGTGGAGAGTTCGCGGGTGACCAGACCCAAACCCTCGAGTTGAGGCCCATATAAAACCCGCGGATCGATCTAGGGGCATCTTGGTAATTTCCAGCTAGGCGAGAGACTAATGGTGATTTCGTCCAAAGCCAGGGGGCCTCCTCGGCCCTTCGCGCACCCCATTTTTTCTTGTTCCAGTTTGTTTCATATATTTTTTTAAGAGGAAAAAAAATTGAGCTATGGGATGTTTTTTTTTTTGGCTTTCAAGCCATGACGACAATAGTCCCAAAGAGGTGGTCCGATATGACGGAAGACGAAGAGCAAGATGAAGAAAAACAAGACAAATCAAAAGCTTTAAAGACCAAACTAGTCGACTCTTCAACTACTTCGCTTGCCATTTACTCGAGCACGTAAAAACAACAAATGACAATATCACTCGAAAATCCTTGAGACAGAAACGCCCTTCACTTAAATTGCAATTTTAAATTATTTTTGTGGGTTATTTTCTGAAATTTTGTATTATTTTTCTTTTGCTACCTGATCGGCTTGTGACAATGATTTTTTTTTCTTTTTATATATTTTTATTTATTAAAAAAAGGGGGAATTGTTTTTTTTACTAGGAGTAGCTACACGGGTTGCTGGCTATACCCCTGACCTAAGCGATGCCAAATTGCCAATAAGTAATTTCCATATCACACATATATTTACAGCAACTCACACGTGACGTGGGAGAGATATGAGAGCAAACAGACAGACAGAGAGAGAATTTTGACAGATAATAATTCACATAAAATTAAAAAAAAAATTGTTGGTTAAAATATTGATGCTTGTAAGCTTGTTTGAGGTGGAGACTGGAAACGTAAGCGTGTGCGCTACACACTTCTATAATATCTTTATAAGACTAATTAATTTTATTTTTTATAAGATTTGATCAATCATTATTTGCTTTGCAACTTTATCAATGATTCAATAGCCATGGGAATGATGGTAATTGAGTATCCAATAGTTGGATACTCATTTAATTTTAACGCTTTTTACTTTTTGAATCCAACTTAATTATTAATTTATTATACCACTTTAGGTTTGTTCTTTGTCTATTTATATATTTTGATAACTCAACTTACATGTATAATTATAAAGGCAACAACTTTGATCATTTATTCTTAATATTAAGGTAAAATGTGACCAGTCTTGTAGCGTGATATGCTAATATACAACTAGATTTTCCAAGATAGGAGCAAATTTAGGGTAAACCACATTAGACAAACATTGTGACAGATTCTTATTTCTAAAGATCTTTGAACGTGAATTGTATAGCTGACAAAATTAGTCGGACTCGACCAACCACATATATGGTTGGATTGAGATTCATTTTTAGAGGCCCGAAAAAGACAAAACATGCTTTTGGCTCAGTGAAAATGGCACGAAGCCTAAGGGCCCCAAACAATCCGGCAAAAAATACATTTGTTGGGCTAGACCGGGACAACAGAAATGCAGTTCGATGAAATTTCGGCCCTATCCAATTTCCTGGATCGAGATGGATGGCCCGACCAAAACCCATTGTCAGCTCTACTGAATTTAGAGAAGGTGACAATACCATCCCTACCAACTCATCAAATTTCTTTGACCATTGGACAACTACATGCATTTGGAAGAGTGTTGCTTGGCTTCTTTTGTTCATAAACTATAACTTGGAATAGGGCCTTGGGCCATCAAAGCTTTTCATGAAAAAAAGGGCTTTACATTTTACCCATTGGGAATTAAGAAAGAGTGAAAATTGGGGTACAGTGATAGAAAGAATCCATCTGACAAACCACACTCAAAAACAAAGTGGAAACTCTGCAAAATTATCACATGCAATTTCCAAAGACTCTTTGTTTTCCTATCTATATAAACAAACATGTTCCTTTTATTTAATTTATTTTTTTTCAAATCTTTGAATTATTTAACCATTTTCGAGCAAAACCAGATTTCAATAAAACATTCTCAATTCTTTCATGTGCATAGGAATGAATAATAGTTACGAGACTTGGGTTTTGTGGAATATATTCTCCTAACACTTGTTTGTGAAACTCATGCACCAAAAAACATGTATGACATCAACCCATATGGAATATTATACTCACACACGTTACATGTACCATGGTGCTTCCTTGACATAGAATCTTAATTAGGTCATTCTTGTATTCTTCTCCATCACTTTTATTTTTAAATGATTTTGTTATTCAATATGGTATAAGAATCAGTTCTACTAGAGTCGGATCAAACAAGAGGATCACCTGATCAGTTTGAATCTGATCATCGGCACTCATATAAAAATGTTCGGCATGCAATATTTTTTTCTAGACAACCGTCTGTACGTGAGGGTGTGTTAGACTAATTAAATATTAATTTACTTATCACGAAACATAGTTCAAATGATATCGTTCCCACTATTCCAAAGGGTGTTGACTGTTGACCAGGGTTCAAACGTTAAGTCTTTTAGTTTCTTTGATATTTATACTGTCACATCCAACCGCTATTCCAAACTTCTTAAAAAAATTAATATTAATTGAGTCGATAACCTTTTTATAAAAAACTAATTAATCAAACTTTTATATCATCAGACGACCATTCAATATATAATAACGTATACATAACATGCATGATCTATCTTAAAATTAGGGCTGAATTAATTAGCATCAAATATTTGACACGCCACTACAAGAAAATTCCAGTTTACCGACAGAATTTACCGACAGAAATGATTTTGTCACTAAAATTTACAATTACCTATAGAATACCTACAGAATAAAAAATATTATTTTTCCCCAAATCATACCTACAAATTACCGACAGATTTTCAATTACCGACAAATTTTCTGTAAGTATTTACCAATAGTTTTAAATTCTGTAGGTAAATATTTTACCTACAATGATTTTACCTACACTTTACAATTTTCTTAATATTTACCTACAATTTTTTCGTAGGTAAATTGATTCTTTCTTATAGTGCACTAATATTTACCATTTTCTCCACCAATATCGTATTAATTCTATATTAAGCTATAAATAGCAAAGTGAACTTTTGGATTGACAGTACTAATTGACACCCTTCCTTTCTTTCTGCACCTTTGCAACATAAATAAATTTCAAAATAAGTTCACATCATCACATGCATTAGTAATCACTAAAAAAGTGAATACTCGTGATTAGCTATAAACCATTTCCAATATGTCACCATTAACTTTTACAATTAGTTGGGCTTGCAAATTATGTCGAGATACTTTGATCTTGGCTATAGGGATGGCAATGGGGCGGGTCAAAACCCGTCCCCGCATTAAACCCGCCCCGATGGGGCGGGTCTAGACCCGGATAAATGGGTCCCGGGGCGGGTCCCGGGTCTAAGGTTGCAAAACCCGCCCGGGTCCGGAGCGGGTCCCGGGTCCTATAGGACCCGCCCCGCATGTTAATTTTATTAAAATTTTAAATATATATTAAAATATTTTTGCATTATTTAGTTTTAAATTTGAGTGTTATATGTTTAAAAATATTAGTTGAGTACTATTATAATATTATTTACTTTTAAAGTTTAATTTACTAATATAATATCTTATAATATTCTACTTTGAATATTTATTTTAAGTATTAGTTGAGTACTATGTAGTATACTAATAGTATGTTAGGGATAGTGCCCTTAAAGCAATTGTGAATTGTTTTTGATTATTAATAAAGGCGACATTTATTTTCGGACTCTTTTGCATATTGTATGTACTTTCTTGAACATCATGAAAATCCCTAGTTTATTTATTGTAACCATAATCTGAGTATATAAGAGTTATATACAAGAGGATTAAGATTATGGATAATAAACTAAAAAATAAGTCCGTGATGAAATTAATTTAAGTATGGGATCTTTAATTAAAACATCATTAATGCGGCCCAGAACATTTTGAATGTGACTGTTTTATCCTAGGACCGTCGATGTGGAGACATCTTAGTGGGGGCATTTATATATGATTTGATCATATAGGACTTGGGCCGATTTAATTTGAATTTTCCATACAAATTCCGTTGTAGAAATGGAAAATCAAATTAAATCACTAGATGATCATATATGGATAAATCTTAATCCCGAGTGATTATAGACTCCTTTTATTTCGGTGATTCTTAATTTGCTCGTTTAAGTTTGTCCTACGACATTCCCAACACTTGCATTTTAGATTCACATTTGAATTAAATAGTGGAATATAAATTCACAGAGATATGGAATCCATTCCTTCTTGCGAGAAGTAGAAAGACGATTCCCTCATTTGTTAATTCCGAACTCAATGGTTTGAGATCTCTAATTTATAATCCGATTATAAATTAACCATTCGCTAGTGAATTAATGGTAAATGAGGATAAGAGGTAATTGAAGAGGTTTAACGGATACTACCTAGCTTCAATTACGAATTGTCTATGGAGGATTAATCTATATGTAATGATTATATCAGTGGACTACTCAATTCGTAGAGTAAGATATTCTATAATTATAAGAGTGCAATTCCGAATTTATAGTGGAGTAATATCGGAATTAATAAATCGAATAAATTAATTAAAGAGTTAATTATTTGTTCGATTTATTAGAGCTTATAATTATAGGTCCATGGTCCCCGGTTCGCCTTCCTAGAATAAACGGGTTAGAAATAATATTTTCGATTCCTAAGGGTTTATGGAAAATAGTTTTCCAAAAATATTTGGCTAATATATTAATATCGATTAATTCCGGGAATATATGATATTCTGCAGTTTTGACTGTATTGAGAATTAAATAAATATAAGATATTTATGATATTAATATAATTATTAATTTGATAATTATATTGGATAATTATCAATTAGAGTTTAACTCTATCTAGAATTATTAATTCTAGATTAGATAAAAACAAATTGGAGTTTTAAACCGATTAAACTAGCCATTAAAGGAGAAACCACATATCACACTATAGGTATGAAAATATCTTCGGCTGCCTCTCGCAAATTGTCAATTTGAAAAGGATTTTCATCATACACCAAATATATGAATTTCGGCCGCCCCTACTTTGGAATTGAAGTTCCTTTGCCAAATTGAAAAAGCTTTTTCTTATCCAAATCCATTAACCAATTTTCCGCCTGCAGTTTGTAGGCCAAAACTTTTGTTTTTTTTGAAAAGAATTATTTTGGTTAATCATAGTGTTTGGTTGATCCATTGCAAAGATAATTTTTCTTTGCCAACCCAGTTGATTTGGGAGTAACGGCCGATTCATTTATTTAGGGTTGTTTTGTGTTTCTAAAAGTTAGATTTTGTGGTTTGATTTTAAGCCTAGTTCAATTCCCCTCTTATCCAGTTAGTCCAATCCTACGATCTCATGAGTTGAGTACATCGTAGGAAAATTAAAGTTAGGAACTTAGATTTATTATTTGGGTGCCCACACACTGCCGTTGATAGGGAGGATCGAATTGGAAGATCGCGGTGTCTACGAGCTTCGGGGATTCGAAGAATTGACAGAGAAAAAGCGAAGAACAAGAAAATCGCCGAAAGAGGTAAATTTTCTTTTCTTCTTTTAGTTTGAATAAATTTAATAAGCATGATCTTATGTTCTTATATCTAAAACTCGATTTTTGAAATCCCACGCTTCCGCTTCCGCTCGATTAGATCGAAAAGTCGGATCTTATTTGGCCCGGATTAGATCCGGGACCCGAATAATTTCCAACAAATGGTATCAGAGCCATTTGGTTTTTGATATAAGAACTAGATCTGCTTTATTAAATTTATTTTGGAGTGGATTTAGGATTTGATCTTGCATGTTTTGATATATGGATGCATGGACGTTTTTAAATTGATCCAAATCGCCATATCTATTATTTTGCGGATTAATATTTATGCGATGTATATGTGATATATATGTTATGCATATTGATATGTCATTCATGGAACCCACTCCCAAACATGTCATGCATCATGATAATTGAATTGTTTAATTGTTATGATAGATCTATGAGATGGATGGATTGACATTGATATAAAAGTGTTTTATATGGTTTTTAAAATTGATATAAAAGTGTTTTATATAATTTTTTAAAAATTTGTATAAAAGTGTTTTATATAATTTTTTAAATTTTTTATAAAATTGTTTATATGATTTTAAAGATTGGGATAATTGTTTGGAATTAATTTTGTGAAAATTGGATCCGATTTTTATGAAAAATCTCGGAAATTACATGTTTTAGAAACAAAAATTATTCGGATTCGCGTTTGGGCAGCCCGGGCAGGCGCCGGGCAGCCCTGGGCAGTTCGGGCAGGGCCTGGGCAGCCCCGGGCAGGTCCCGGGCAATTTCGGGCAGGTCTCGGGCAGGGCCCGGACAGGTTCCGTTTTCAGCCTACGTGTTGTTTTCTTTGTTCTTTCATGAAATATTTCTATTTTATCCCTATTCCCTTAATTATTTTGATAATTTAGGGGTTTTTTAAGTTGATTAAAATTATGATTTAATTTCTAATAGTTGGATTTTTAAATTAGAGAATTTTAATCAAAAGACCAATAGGATTGGACTTGACTTATTAAAACATAAGATGTTTTTATAACTTAAATGTTTAGGAAACATTTATTATAAAATAATGAGTGGGAGAAGGATTCATGACAATAAATCCTATGGCCTCCATTATTGATCAAAGCACCGTGAGATTTAAGTGACGCCTCGCGACGCCCAGATTCGTCCCCCTACGGATGGCCTTCACTTAAATCAATAATCAAGGCTTAATCTCCGAAAGGATAGGAATTTAAAATTTAACTCTTAATTTTCCTACCCTACGGCGGCGATTTTGAGTTATTTTTAAAATCCGAAATAATGGGTAACACTCATAAGGATACAATCAAATAGTTTGGATGTATCTAGGCTAAATTAAAAGGTGATTAATTAATAAATGAAGATATGAGATGTCTTGATTATTTATTTTATTAATCTGAGATGGTCTCGATTTAATCGTCATTTGATTTGACCTACCCTACGGCGGCTTTTCAAATGTGAGATTAAATTACCTTGGAATTGGTAGGATAAACTTTATTGCTTTCATGCATCATGTTTATGATTCCTAAATTGAATGCTCTATGATGTTCGTCGCTTATTTATGTCGCTTTATTTAATTTTCAAAGAATGATGTCTTGTCTATGCTTGAACTGTTGAATGATTCATTAACTAGAGAAAATTGTCACAAGTGGAATAGTAACATGAATATTGCACTCGTATGTGAAAATCTCAAAGGCAAGAAGCAAGGTTCCTCTAATGCAAAGGGAAATTGTTTCCGCTGCGGTGAAGAGGACATTGGAAGAGAGATCGCCCAGTTTCTCTCCAAAGTAAAGGAAAACAAGAAACGTAAATATGATTTACTTATTCTTGAAAGTTGTTTGGTAGCTAAAGATTCTTCTACTTGGGTAGTTGACTGAGCTACTAATCATGTTTGTTCTTCCTTACAAATGCTTAGTTCTTATGAAGAGCTTGCCGATGGGTCTTTCACAATGCGAGTTGGCAATGGTGCGATGGTTTCGCAAAAGCAATGGGAGTAACTAAGCTTAATATTAGAGATAAAATATTGATTTTAAACGATGTTTATTATATTCCTGGTTTCCGTGAGAAATTTGATTTCTCTGCTTTCAAAATTGCATGAACATTTATTTTCACTATCTTTTAATGATAATTCGATTATTATTTCTAAAAATGGGCGTGATATTTGTACCGCAATATTGGAAAATGGACTCTATTTCATTAAGCCTAATGAACAACCACCGCTAAATGCCGAAATGTTTAAAGTAGAACATCCTAAACCAAAAAGGCAAAAGGTTTCTCAAGATGATGAAACATATCTTTGGCATCTAAGGTTAGGGCATATTTCACTAGAAAGGATAAATAGTTTGCAAAGGATGGTCCTTTGAGAGAGCTAAAAGTTGGCACTCTTCCCCGTTTGTGAATCCCGTCTGTAAGGAAAATGACTAAGAGACCTTTCTCTCGCAAAGGGCAATAGAGCCAAAGAACCACTGTGAGCTTGTGCATAGTGATGTTTGTGGTCCCATGACCACACAAGCTGAGGTGGCTTTGAGTACTTCGTCACTTTTATTGATGATTACTCGAGGTTTGGATATGTTTATCTAATGCATAGAAAATCCGAGACTTTTGAAAAGTTCAAGGAATTTCATACGGAAGTTTAAAAGCAGGAAAATATTTGAAGTGCCTTCGATCCGATCGGGGGGCGAGTATGTCGATCTTTGAGTTCAAAGATTATTTGCTAGAGCATGGTATTTTGTACCAACTCACAAAGACTGCACCCTCAAAAAATGGTGTTGCCGAAAGGAGAAACCGAACGTTGCTTGATATGGTTAGGTCGATGATGAGCTACGCGACACGCCGATTCGTTTTGGGGGTATGCATTGCAAACGGGCGGTTTACATTTTGAATGTAGTTCC
Organism: Rehmannia glutinosa; assembly: GCA_016081115.2. Classification (NCBI taxonomy): domain Eukaryota; kingdom Viridiplantae; phylum Streptophyta; class Magnoliopsida; order Lamiales; family Orobanchaceae; genus Rehmannia; species Rehmannia glutinosa. The sequence continues at coordinate 115,123 of JABTTQ020001121.1, read as the reverse complement.
GCTTAAGTCAATCCAAAAGACACCACTAGAGTTGTGGAATGGGAGTAAAGTTAGTTTACGCCACTTTCGCATATGGGGGTGCCTAGCACATGTCCGAAAAGGAAAGACGGAAAGTTGCATCCACGTTCGTAAGTGTACCGCTTCGCTGGATATCCCAAAGGCGAACGGAGGTTTGTTTTATGATCCGCAAGAAAAGAAAGTAATAGCTTCGACTAATCCGTTGTCTTTCTTGAGAACGATTATATAGAAAACTTCCGACCTCAAGTAAAATTGTACTCGAGGAGTTACTTTCACGATGAGATCGTACCACAACCAACAAGAGTTGTTGGGGAAATCACTAAAAATACCACTATACCGATCGTAATGTCATGACACCTCGACGCAGTGGGAGGGTGATTAGACCACCAATCCGCTTATCGTCAAATCGAAGAGGCAAATGTTGCGCTCCGATGGGATAGACGATGATCCATTGTCTTTTCGACAAGTGATGGAGGATTCGATATAGCGAGGTGGCTTGAAGTTATAAACCAAGAAACGGATTCGAACCATAGGGTTTTGTAGCCGAAGGTCAAGAGCGAAAAGTCCGCAAATTGTTTAGATCCATTTATGGGTTAAAGTGTGCACTCAAGTCATGGAACCATAGATTTGATGAGATGATCAAGTCTTGGTTTTGACCAAAGTGTTGATGAGCCTTGTGTATACAAGCAAATCAATGATGGTAAAGTGGCAATTTTAGTGATTTACGAGATGACATTCTACTAATTGAGAATGAAGTAGAAATGTTAGTCATGCGGTTAAACGTTGGTTTGCCAAGCAATTCCAAATGAAAGATTTGGATAAGCGAATTATGTTCTTGGAATTTGAATGGTTCAAAATCACAAGAACAAATTATTGGCATCATGTCCCAAGCTTCTTATATCGATAAGATGCGCTTGCATTAAAGAATGCAAGATTCCAAGAAGGGTTACCTACCAACTTGATATGGAGTCGTTTCTTTCCAAAGAGAATTGTTTAAAGGCACCTCGGAGGAAAGAACATGAGACGCATTCCCTATGCCTCTACAAGTATACAATATTGTGTACTGTGCTCCTGATTTGATACGCGATAGGGATAACCAAATTTCTTCAATCTAATCCGGATATGTTTCATTAGATAATAGTCAAGAACCTTCTCAAATATGCTTGAGATCAAGATGTTTGTCTATTTAGGTGGTTGACCGTAAAATAGACGATCGACTGATTCTCACTTCTAGTGCATGGATACTGAAAGTCGATATCCGGGGTCGTGTACATTCTTGTTGATCCTGTAATAAGACCCACCGAAAAGTGTTTTTAGAGGCACAAAACATAGATCGGAAGACATGTCCCATATGCTTTAGGGCAAGTGGGAGATTGTTAGGGATAGTGCCCTTAAAGCAATTGTGAATTGTTTTTGATTATTAATAAAGCGCGACATTTATTTTCTGACTCTTTTGCATATTGTATGTACTTTCTTGAACATCATGAAAATCCCTAGTTTATTTATTGTAACCATAATCTTAGTATATAAGAGTTATATATAAGAGGATTAAGATTATGGATAATAAACTAAAAAAATAAGTCCGTGATGAAATTAATTAAAGTATGGGATCTTTAATTAAAACATCATTAATGCGGCCCGAACATTTTGAATGTGACTTTCTTATCCTGACCGTCGATGTGGAGACATCTTAGTGGGGCATTTATATATGATTTGATCATATAGGACTTGGACCGATTTAATTTGAATTTTCCATACAAATTCCGTTGTAGAAATGGAAAATCAAATTAAATCACTAGATGATCATATATGGATAAATCTTAATCCCGAGTGATTATAGACTCTTATTTCTTGGTGTGATTCTTAATTTGCTCGTTTAAGTTTGTCCTACGACATTCCCAACACTTGCATTTTAGATTCACATTTGAATTAAATAGTGGGAATATAAATTCACGTATATGGAATCCATTCCTTCTGCGAGAAGTAGAAAGACGATTCCCTCATTTGTTAATTCTCGAACCTGAATGGTTTGAGATCTCTAATTTATAATCCGATTATAAATTAACCATTCGCTAGTGAATTAATGGTAAATGAGGATAAGAGGTAATTGAAGAGGTTTAACGGATACTACCTAGCTTCAATTACGAATTGTCTATGGAGGATTAATCTATATGTAATGATTATATCAGGACTACTCAATTCGTGAGTAAGATATTCTATAATTATAAGAGTGCAATTCCGAATTTATAGTGGAGTAATATCGGAATTAATAAATCGAATAAATTAATTAAAGAGTTAATTATTTGTTCGATTTATTAGAGCTTATAATTATAGGTCCATGGTCCCCGGTTCGCCTTCCTAGAATAAACGGGTTAGAAATAATATTTTCAGTTCCTAAGGGTTTATGGAAAATAGTTTTCCAAAAATATTTGGGCTAATATATTAATATCAGTTAATTCCGGGAATATATGATATTCTGCAGTTTTGACTGTATTGAGAATTAAATAAATATAAGATATTTATGATATTAATATAATTATTAATTTGATAATTATATTGGATAATTATCAATTAGAGTTTAACTCTATCTAGAATTATTAATTCTAGATTAGATAGAAAACCAAATTGGAGTGGGAAACTGATTAAACTAGGCCTATTAAAGGAGAACCACATATCACACTATAGGTATGAAAATATCTTCGGCTGCCTCTCGCAAATTGTCAATTTGAAAAGGATTTTCATCATACACCAAATATATGAATTTCGGCCGCCCCTACTTTGGAATTGAAGTTCCTTTGCCAAATTGAAAAAGCTTTTTCTTATCCAAATCCATTAACCAATTTTCCGCCTGCAGTTTGTAGGCCAAAACTTTTGTTTTTTTTGAAAAGAATTATTTTGGTTAATCATAGTGTTTGGTTGATCCATTGCAAAGATAATTTTTCTTTGCCAACCCAGTTGATTTGGGAGTAACGGCCGATTCATTTATTTAGGGTTGTTTTGTGTTTCTAAAAGTTAGATTTTGTGGTTTGATTTTAAGCCTAGTTCAATTCCCCTCTTATCCAGTTATTCCAATCCTACGATCTCATGAGTTGAGTACATCGTAGGAAAATTAAAGTTAGAACTTAGATTTATTATTTGGGTGCCCACACACACCGCCCGTTGATAGGGAGGATCGAATTGGAAGATCGCGGTGTCTACGAGCTTCGGGGATTCGAAGAATTGACAGAGAAAAAGCGAAGAACAAGAAAATCGCCGAAAGAGGTAAATTTTCTTTTCTTCTTTTAGTTTGAATAAATTTAATAAGCATGATCTTATGTTCTTATATCTAAAACTCGATTTTTGAAATCCCACGCTTCCGCTTCCGCTCGATTAGATCGAAAAGTCGGATCTTATTTGGCCCGGATTAGATCCGGGACCCGAATAATTTCCAACATAGTATTTGTTTTTAAAAAAAAAATCTTAATAGTAGCCAATTCTAAAAAAAATAGTTATAATAAGTTGCATAATTATATTTATTCATTTTTTAATTTATTGGCATTTGATTACTTTTGAAAATTTGGCCACAAATAGAAAAATATAAATTATTATAATTTAAAAAATATATTTGGCGGGTCTAGTGGGTCTAGACCCGCCCCGGCGGGTTTTGAGACGGGGCGGCGGGGCGGGGCGGGTCCCGGGTCTTACTTCTCCTTGGCGGGGCGGGTCCCGGGTTTGGCCAAACCCGCCCCGTTGCCATCCCTACTTGGCTAATGAAAATTGAACAACAATATATTTTAGTTATATGAAGGCTAATATACTTAGATTTAGAGGGAAAGTTTTAAATTTTGAATAATTTTTTAAATGAAATTTATATTCATATATAAACTTGAGGAACCACAGTCCCTATCAATATTAATCTCGTCATCGATCGGGAGACAGTCGAAACTTCATCCTGCAGTATTTACGTGGCCCAATTAACTCGACAAGTGCATTTTTTTTGGGCTTATAGGGCTTCGTGTCGTTTGGGTTGGACCAAAGTAGGTCTAATTGTTTTTTGGCCTATAAAATGAAGCCCACCTCACACCTATGACCTATATGCGAGTCTGACCAATTTTGCCAGCTCTAGCTTCTATAACCTATTTTGATTTATCATTTTGCCCTATTATTGTTTTCATTTACATTTTGTAGGTTCTTTTGGGGTTATTTTGGACATTTCGAAACTTATCCTATGTAATCATCATTTTTTTTTGGTCGACTCAGAGTATATATCACAACACCAGTTGAGGGTACATACACCACATTTCATTCGGACTATGGGACATTTGTCCTTCTCATAGATGTACCTAATCCCCAGGGGAGGAATGACAAACCCCCACTTGACTTCCGCGTTAAGACAAACAAAACAGTTGCGAACCTGGCACCACAAGACAAACCGTTGTGTTATCCTATGTAATCATCAATGTAAACCAAACGTTGTTATCTTACCCAAAAAAAAAAAAGAAAATATCATAATCATACATCCCAAACACATTTTTCTTTTGTGTTATATTATCAATAAACAGTACAAATCTATTTAATCCAAATAATTGTCCCATAAATCCTTTATAATTAGAAGACATAATGACATTATTTCCCCGCATAGGCTTGTGAACTTCCGACAAGATTTCCTTCACACGTGAACCCTTCGAAGCAAATCCAGAATCACGAGCTTTATGATCTAACGACGCATCACAAGCTTGTACGTACCCCTTTCCTCACTTGTACATTCCTCCATGTTTCTTACCTGCTAGCTTCCCACGTTAATTACGTACGTTGTCGCATGAACGCGTACGTCTAGAAACACGTTTTATTCAGAGTCCACATACATAGGAAGAACTGTTGTTGCCGTGGCAGAGCCAGCGCTCTGGATTTGTCCATATTGTTATCTTTTGGCCAGCTATATTATAGCCAGAGAGGTCTAGTCTACTTGGATAATACAAATTCAAATGTGACTAGTCTATCTCATAATATTTTATTAAATTTCCTTTAGATTAATATATACTATAATGTAAAATGAAGTCAGAATAAGGTAATTGAGAAGGGTAGCCAAGTTGGTGGAAAGAGTGAGCCCAGACAAAAATCACGAGTTCGATTTCCCCTACTAACACTTTCTTGGTTGAAACAAATGACAGGGTTTGTCTTGTGTGGTTTACCTGGTTGGCGTAGTTTACAGACTAGTATGTCCAGCCCGAAGGTTTATCCAGTGCGCACTCAAAGAGTAGCGGTTGTGGGTTTCCCGTAAAAAAAAATAAATTAATAGAGTAGTGTTTGCAACAACTTTTATTTATTTATTTTTTATTTGTAAATTTGGATATTATGGATCAGTAAAATGCAGAAAGTTTGGTTTTATTCCCCTAACAAAATGACAAAACACTTTCTGGATCATGCAATTTTTTTAGGATAAAATACCAAATAAATTTATATGTATTTACAAAAATACAAAAAATAATTTTAGACAAATAGTATTCTATATATGTACCTCACTTATTGTACATTATTACGTTATAAAAGATGGAAATTATCATGTCTCTTATAAAAGAATGTTCAGATGTGATTTAGCCATTACTTTTGTGGGAAAATCATAAGTTTGAAATAATTGAACGAATCATCCAGCAAAATATCTTCCAAACCCTCAAATAACTCGATTTCAAAACACGAAAAAATACCTACAAAGCGTACGTTAAGAATCCCTAATCCCTACATATAGACTACGATGCTCAAGTTAGAAAAGATCTGAAAGCGTTTGAATTATAGTATAATTTTGCTAGAAAATAATGTGTGTATGAAAATATATATTTTTTTTAGGAAGTGTATGAAAAGAATTTTTAAAATTAAAGATATACTATATATATGTACCTCTTTCATACATCCTACTAGGATTTTCATTCCTCATTCGTACGTATGTGCATTATTGTGTACTGTTCATGACGTTGCAGTTTTTCTGCATTTTATTGAATATAGTAATTTCTTTGTTAAAAAAAACATAATAAAGTAATAAACTATATTTTCAAACCACGATCAATCTAATTGTCTTATCGAGAGACAAAAAAAAATTGAGTCTTTTAAATATGGCCACAGCTGGTTACATCTGAATTTCTTCATTATAGTTAAAAATAATTTTCATCTAACTGGCAAAACATTGAACCTATCTAACAAATTCATATATTGTTTAAGAAATTTGATGCCAGTTAAGTCTATAATCTTTAATCAAGCAGCCTAAAAGTTAGTTTTGCCTCAGTAAAATCCCTATATTATTAATTAATTTATTCCTTTCATCTAAGACTTTCCCAAGATCAGTTTACTACGTTTGTTACCCACAAATTTTAAATTAATAAAATTATTCCCAATAATTAACAAAAATCCATAATTATTGGCTCTAGCGGTTGACATCTGAGTCATCTGACACCAGCATTGTTAATTACCGTGTAGACTTCTGACAAAGAGTGCTTTTTTTTTATATATAAATAAAATTGATTTAGGAAAATCAACTAGAGAATTTTTTTCTTAAACATGATGCTAATGAATAAATTAGTTCCGAGTCTGAAAATTAATTATATGTTTGCCTGTTTCTTATGTAGACATCCAATTAATACTAACATCAAATCATGATCACTACAAGAAAATTTCAATTTACCGATAGAAATAATTTTGTCACTAAAATTTACAGTTACCTACAGAATACCTACAGAATAAAAATATTAATTTACAAACTATACCAACAGACTATCGCCAGATCATCGATCGTTTTTCAATTTTACTGACAAATTTTCTGTAGGTATTTACCAACAGTTTTATATTTTGTAGGTAAAATATTTTACCTACACTTTACAATTAATATCTTAATACTTACCTATAAATTTTGTCAGTAGGTACGCATATTGGTTTTTTTTTTCTAGTAGTGATTTTTAGCATCAATGTATCTCATTGTATCTTACTGTTCTAAACTTTGCTTACAATATAATGACACCATGCCTTATTACTTATTAGGAAGGGAATCTGCAATAATCGATTATTCGGACTTAGATGGTGCTTGGTTGAATTTATATAAAATATCAAATAAGATCCTACATCTTAAAAGATGATATATCTAATATATATATATATATATAATTATTCTAAAAAACAATTGTTTAATTGTTTGGATAAAATAAGATGATATAACTTATACGTTAGTAATGATATTTTTATAATAAAATGTGCAAAATCTAATAAGAGTGTTAAAATATATAAGTTCTGATTTTAAAAATAAGTTGGAATCCCACCTTTTCTAACAAATCTATAATTGAGCTTCTAACATTTTATATTGAGAGATTATATCTTTAGTATAAAAAAATACCAAACACTTTTAAAGGACTTACAAACCTAGCCAAAGCAATTTAGGCCCGGCCCGACAATAAGGCCAGTCTGGAATTCCAATATGGAGACCCGAAAATAACAACTGTGCTTTAGCTCGGCCTAATGGCCCGACTGACAACTAGCCTGAAGCAAAATACACTACACGGGCTAGACTAGGCCATGAAAATATTGACACGGTAAAATTTTGGGTCGGCCCAATATAGCCCGATTTTGCTCTCTGGCCCGGCCCGATCGAGCTAAATGCCACCTCTACAACACCATCTTATTTTAATGGAAGTTAACTTGGATTAATTATAGACAAGCAAGTCTCTTTTATCATACTTAGGTAGTTAGGTCAAGACAACGAGTGATAAATGACAAAATTTAGGGGGATCTAAATCATCTAATCGCACCTTTTTGCTTAATTAGGTGGACAACTTAGCTTTCTAATCTGCAGTGTATGGCTTTTGTTGTCTTACTTAAAACATTTTGCTTCATCTAGAGTGTGTTTAGATTATACAGCTAATCTGTTTGTGAATAATATATTTATTATCATGCATGACTTAATTTAGGGATAATTAATCTTGTTTTCTACGTCCTTAATTATCGGGTTTCAAAAAAACAATTACGTCCTTATCGGTAGTCCTAGTGTTCGCATCTAAAAAGAAATTACGCAAGAAAAATACTTCAATATGCGCACTCAATTCAAATGGCGTAAGCGAAAGTATATAAAACTCGAACCAATACATGAAAGTGGGGTAAGACGAATAGAAAAATCCTTAAAAATCATATAAATATCAACTAATATATATATTTTTGGGATAATTATAAAAAGCCCCCGAGGTTCATGCTAATTACAAAAGAATCCAAAGGCTTTTTAAAATTACAAAAACCTCATTGATGTTTGATTTCATCTTACATTTCCCTCTTCAGAAGCAAAAATCATTTCAAAAAACTCCTTGACATCTACAAAATTATTGCATTCACCCCCCGTATATTTAAAACTAAATCAAACTTGAGGGACGTTTTTATAATTTTGAAACATCTTTGGTTTTTTTTTTGTAATTAGGCCAAACATAGGGGGTGTTTTTGTAATTATCCCTATATTTTTTTTTAAAAAAATTGCTTAGTACGATTATTTGTTTCCATAGGTTCTGATGATTAATCTAAGGGATAATTACAAAAGTACCCCTGAGGTTTGACCTAATTACCAAAAAACCCAGCTAACTTTCAAAATTACAAAAAGTACCCATGATGTTTGATTCAGTGTTAATAAGGGATAAACTGCAATGTTTTTATAAATATGAAGGAGGGGTTTGAAATATATTTTGCTTATAAAGGGGTTAAATGTTAGACAAAATAAAACATCGGGGGTATTTTTGTAATTTAAAAGTTAGCTATTTTTTTTTTTTGTAATTAGGTCAAACCTTAAGGATACCTTTTGTAATTAATCCTTAATCTAATGAAAAGTAACAAATAAATTAAAAGATAAGTTGTGAAATTTGTTTCCTCTCCAACAAAAAATATACACATATGTATATAATTATTGGTGTAAGATTAATTGAAATAATTTGGTTATAAGTTAAATTTCATCTGCATCCATTATAATATAGTTACACAAAGGTGTGAGGGGTGCATTAGGGATATTACGTATTAAATATATTTTTTCCCTAACTGCTTAAGCTTTTTAAATAAGATGACACTTCAAGGGTACTTATAAAGTTATAATTTCCATGTTCAATATCATTGTGTATTTATTGTACATATTTATTATTAGTTTTATTATTATTTGAGTTACTTAATTAGTTATTAATTTATCTTTAATATTTCTTATTAAATAAATAATTTAATATTGTAACTGATGTACAAATATTCAAAATAAATATACTAAAAATTTATATGAATTCATTTTATTGAGGATATTTTTTTATCCGAACATTAAATTCAAACTTGATCTATTGGGCCCAGGATTGGAGTGAATGCTCAGCATTAAGGGGCCAAAATGCTTGATAGTCCATTCAAAATTTTGAAGTGTGATTGAACAATAATCCTACTTTGGGTGTTACAAGTAAAAAGTCCAACATGCCCCTCTATTCCTGAGACAAATATTTACGGACATTAATTTTTTTTTTATTTTTTTAGGTTGGTTTAATTTTTATTTATTACATGGCATTAAGTGAACATATTATAATATATAACATCCTTTAATATTCCCATATTTAATCACCAAAAATGATGAGGATAGTGTAATACTTGCATCCAAGGGCGGAGCCAGGGTGGGCCGATACACGAAAATGGGGTGGGCCAGATAGAAAATCCAAGAAAAATTAATACAAATTATAACTATTTTTTTTTTAAAAAAAAAATCCTCACTAATTTCTTTTTTTTTAAAAAAAATGGGCTGGGCCAGGGCCCAGACTGGCCCAGCCCTGTCTCCGCCAGTGCTTGCATCGATCATCAAAATGTTACATCTGATGTATATATGTACACTTGGTATAGATCTATCGTACATATGTCTATTTTTTATACTTGGAGAAACTCATTTTAGGTCTTTATCATAGAAAATAAAAATCTTGATATTGGGGATTGATTAATCACTATCCTTCTTTAAACCACACGTATATTTATCACGAATCACCCGTTTTAATTTCAAAGTATAAAACGGATTTTAAATTGAGATGTAGTAACCATTTTCTCTTAAATTAAAAAAAAAAAAAAAACTTTTGTCATTCTCATCTGAATCTCAATCATAAACTTGTGAGAATTTTGCGAATATTTTTGCTGAAGATTTCATTTTTGACACAATTTATGTATATATAGCTTATTCTCAATGCATAAAAAATATAGCTATATTTTGACACAATCTCAAGGGCATTTTGGACCTCCTTTTTCGGTCTTCCAGTTATTGTAGCAAGGACAACATTCTTTGTTTCCATAGGTTCCCGGTGGCACGCACAAGCATTTGTTACAACAAAGGTTGCAGAAGAACAAACAATTGTTCCTATGGGATGTCGCTGAGCATCGACGGTCACATTCACTCCCACATCCTTAAAAAGAGCAATGTTCATTAAAATTGGTATAAGGTTACACTTTTATATGCTCTTTTTTAAATCTAATATAATATTTCATATGAAAAAAAAAACAAATGTATAGTAAAAGTAAAATTTATAAATACTTACTATTTTGAGGGACCGGACAAGTGACTTGAGGACTTGGTCCCAAAGAAGGACTTGCTCCTGGGGAAAGTAGACCAAGTGAAAAAATGTCTATAGTGGATTCACCATCATCAGCCTAACCATACAGATAGAAAGAAACATGTAATTATTGATTTTTCTTAAATAACTATAATAAAACAAAAACTCGAAATTTTTATCGAAATATAAATGGAAAAATTGGAGGGAAAAGGGCCATAGTTTTTTTACTTACTAGAGAAACCCCAATTATTGATAAGGAAACACATGAAAGAAGCAAAATGAATTGAAACTTAGAAGAGGAAATCATTCTTGATGCTTTTTTTTTTCCCCTCTCCCTAAACTTGTTTTGGTATGATTTATTTTGATATGATTTGATTGTTGAGTTCTTTCTTATATAAAGGAATAAAGGCTTCATTAAATTAATTGTTAATCCAATAAATTTATGGCATATAGTGCAGATATACTAAACCTTGAGTTTCATTTTCAAATTACTCAAGTTATTTATTATGTAACAATTAATGTTGAACCAAATGTCACCATGCTACTAAATATACACTGAAATCTACAAATCTTATCACATATTATATGTAAAATTGTGTGGAATTCAAAATTTAGCCTAAATCACAAAAAATATTATTATAGTACTTTCACAATATTCATCAAATCTAAGTAGCACATTCCTCTAAAAGATTTTGAATTACTATAATAATTATAATTTTCACTAGCCAATTTACCAATTTGGGTCAAAAGTTAACCCATGACCTATAAAACAAAATATAATGATCCAATCAGCTCAAGATCTATAAACTTTTCCCAAATGTACCTTTCATAATCATGTAACATATTTGTGTATCCAAAATTTAGAGTGTGATCCCTTGTCTTTTTGTTTTGTTTATTTCTATTTTGAGATAACAAATTGTGACAGAAGCTTGTTTTGGGGGAAATTATTTTGAGAGCGCAATTAAATGTGAGGTAAAAATATAACAACAACAACAACAACAACAACAACAACAATAATAATAATAATAATAATAATAATTAATTAATTATTATTATTATTATTATTATTATTATTATTATTATTATTATTATTATTATTATTATTGATGTAATGTTTGTTTAGTGAAATAGTATGATGTGATTGGTGATTGAAAAATATAAGAGTGCATGAAAAATATAACTTTTGAGATGAAAATGTAACGATATCAATTATTATTATATTTTCTATTGAAATGATGATTTGAAATGATTGGTGAAATGATAAGTGAGGACGAGTTCATAATGTAGTTATATAGCTTTTGAAATTTTCATAAATAATCAAATGTTGGTGTAAAAAAAATTCTATAACGACAATTTTACAAAAAAAAAAAAAAAAATTCTCATAAGCAATCATGCCCATAAAATTTTACAATTTTTGCAATTTTATTGCTAGGAAAATACCACGCAAATTCACATATGAATACACCAACTGGGCTGAAAATTAACTATATACGAGAGTAGATCCAAAAAATTGAAAAATTTCATGCTAACCTATATTTATTAAATCCCATTGTAGGTTCATCAACATTTTTTATCAGTCACTTTGAATATTCCTTTAAATTTGTTAATGAAAAAAAGAAGAACAATATTAAACAATTTTACTTTGCAAGAAGAAAAATGGGACACGAATCTTGAAATAGAGTGAGCAAATGATTCCAAACTCTTTGTTAGTTTGTTCGATTAACTTAAAAATTCTAATGAAATTGCTTAAGTCGTTGTTGATGGGTTGATGGGCCAACGGGTCTAGAATCAACTTTGTGCTCCAATGGTAAAAATTTGTGTTGTTAGAGTGATTGACACGTATAAGATACTTCCGGGTGTGTGTGTCCCCTCTCCTACTACCGTGAGTATAGGGTGTTCATTCGGTTAATTCGGTTAACCATTAACTGAAATGTCGAAAACTGGATTAACCGAATTTGCTAATTGGTAAAACCATTTATTATATGATATTTATGATATAGAAATATAATTAAATATAAAATATATGTTTAATATAATATTTCGGTTAATTTAGTTAATTTTAAATTTTCAAACTGAATTAACTATTAACCGAAATTCTTCAAAATCTACTAAAATAATTCAGTTACCAACCGAATTAACCGAATTGATTTGGTTAACTGTTAACTGAAAACAAATGGATTAATTGCACACCCCCGACCTTCATTCTTCAAGAACCCAATTATGCTAGCCCAGTCCAATTCAAGATAATCGACCCATATATAAAAATAGGGATAATTACAAAAACACCCCTGAGATTTGGACTAATTACAAAAAATCCAGAGATGTTTCTAGATTACAAAAAACCTCATCAAGTTTGATTATGTGTTAAATTTAAAGGGAACTGTAGTATTTTTATAAATAATAGGGGATTTTTGATATGTTTTTTGTTTATGAAGGGGGAAAATGTAAGACGTAATCAAACCTAAGGGGTTTCTTGTAATTTTCAAAAATCTCTAGGTTTTTTTGTAATTAGCCCAAACCTCAGGGGTGTTTTTATAATTATCCCATTAAAATATAATGGTAAGTTTAACTAATTTTCATTTAGTATGAATATATATTTGATTGCTTTCAAAAAAAAAATGAATATATCTTTGATTATATTATCTTAAAGTGTTTAGAGATTGTTAGTTGATCTTATTGTAAATTTGTAATATAGTGTCGTTTATTAATTGTATAGTAAAAAAAAAATTAATTTTCCACCCTCGAGCTAAACTTGATATTGGTATCTAAAATTTCAAGTTAAAAACACTTCTACAAATACAAATCTTCAAAACAAAATTTTGTATAATATCAATTAACCTAAAAATAATCCATTTTATTACAATTCACAATCTTATAGGACTAGTCAAGTAAGGTAAACATGTTGCTTCTACGGTCTTATCGGTTTTGAGTTCAGACTATTTGGCCGAAAATATTCTCTCTTATTCTAAAAAATAAAAGTTTATACACATATACAATATTGCCACATTGTCTATAAAAGTAATATTGTAACTAATAGTAATAAAAAAAGATTCCTTTATATTTGAAAATCCAATAAAAAATAGAAGAAGATATGACAACCGAAAGTAGAGGTGGTTATGTATTGATTGGAAGAAAACAAGAACCTCAGCCGTCCAAATAAATTCTTTCCACATTGAGGAAACATTCTTATTCCTTTTTAATTAGTTGGTTTTTATTTGTCTTAGGATTTCATCATTTTTTATCACAGAAGTTTGGAGAAAAATATAATTTAGGGTTGAGAGAGATGATTTAATTTGAAGATAAGAAGAAAGAGAAGAAAATATCTAGAAAAAATGAACTTGATTCGTTTAGGAAATCAAGTTTGAACACATTATTTATTTCGCATGAATTTGAGTCGTTTGATAAGATAATATTTGTAAATAGAACAATTTACTGGAATTGGATTCAAGTTCAATTCGATTAAAACTTAGCACAAACTTGATCATTTACATATTTTTTGAGAGAGATCATTTATATTGATTTGATTACTCATTTAAAGCTCGTTCAAACGCGATTTATTAGGATTTTAGGTTATTTAAAACTACTTAACTTTTTATGATGATATTTGCATTCATAGGATAAAGAAAAAGAAATAAAAGTGACCTCGAATTTTTCACATGAGACTAGGCGACTAGCCCACTTCTGTCTCCATCCTATCAACTTATCTTTCCTATCTCAAGAACCAATGGTCATGTATGGTTGTATTTCCAACCCACTTTTTCCACTTTGCAACTATTCTGGAAAATGGGTTTATGTTTGTTTCAAAAGTTTTTCAGTAGAAATGAAGTTGTTGGATATCTAATATTGGGTCAGCCCACTTAGACTAAAATGCATTGGATCAGCCCAATTAGAGTGCAACTCTGGTGTTTCTATTTTCTATTTTCTCTTATAGTTGTCATTTTTAGCTTCTTACGTTTTTACGTTAGGGATATAAAAACTAGTCACACTACTTGTCATAGTTAGTTACACATTTTCAATACAATATGAATTTTATCTCTCTCAATTTTGCTTGGTTCTTAGCTCAATTCTCAGCTGCATGTATGGTTTGAACATGGTATCCAGAGCGGAAGGTTACGATCAATTACTATGCCGCGTCGACATACGGCCTGGAATGTTTTAGATACCGATGATAACATTGAAGACACGATTGACGACGAACAAGACGAGCAACAAATTCTATCTGGTTCTGGAGATCTTCCGATGGCGATCCGTGGTGATGACACCTTTATGTCTTCACAACTCACGACCACCCTGGTATGGTTCTCGTCACGAATCCATTGATCGATATTAATTACCTCTCGTGGAGACGTCTTTATGGTTATTGCTTTGGGAGCAAAAACTAAATTAGGATTTGTAAATGGAACTATACCGAAACCTGAATCTGATTCTCCGGATTTTGAGCAGTGGAAGAAGATCGATTATATGCTCTACAACTGGATTTTGAACTCATTAAGTAAGGAATTAGTTGAAGCTTTCTTATATGCGGATTCCGCAAAGGCACTTTGGGATGAAATTGAGCAGAGGTATGGACGGAGCAATGGACCATTGCTCTTCCAATTGCAGAAGGAGATCGCGACATTGCGCCAAGGTAATAATATTGTTGTGGTTTATTTTACTAAGCTTAAACGGCTTTGGGATGAATATGCTAGCCTAGCGCCATTACCCCCTTGTACTTGTGGATCTAGTAAACTACTTTGGCGATTTAGACACAAATACTAAGTTGATGCAATTCCTTATGGGGCTCGATGATGATAGTTATGAAAATATTCGAGTCGATTTTATTGCTTGATCCTTACCAAATGTAAATAAGGACATTCGATGATTCAACGTGTTGAGAAGCAGCGAGTTGTTCGAATCTATTTCTGAAGGCCGCGGATAATCTTTGCTATGTTTACTAGAACCACTAGTGGTGGCGGAGGAACACCACGAGAGAGGAGGTTTCTCGGTTTTAATGGTGGAAGGGGCGAGGACAAGTGAGGTTAACCAAAAGGATAAAAATTTAAGCTATTACGTGAGCAATGTCGGTGCATGGTCATGTAATGCAGAGCTGCTTCAAACTCCATGGATATCCGGATTGGTACAAGGAGTTCAAGGAGAATAGAGGTAAGATTGGGGGAAAACAGACGGCTAATATGGTTGAGCCTCACTCGGGAAGAGGCGGATCAAGGATCGGCGGCGAGAAAAAGATGCACCTGCTCTTCTTGATATCTCCAACTTAATACAACGGAGATAGCTAAATTCATGAGCACCAAATTGCATCTTTGGATTTGCTGATTATGGAGGGTTCTTCCAACCATGCTCATTTCTTGTGATGCGGGAGTATCTTATATGGCAATGCTTCAGGCTATGCCTTAACTAGTGTTGAATCTATTGGTGTAGGGTCTTGGATTTTGGATATTGGGGCAAGTAGGCACATGTGTACTCATCCCACTCAAATGTCACATATTACTTCTTTGCTTACACCTCTTTCTATTTTGCTCCCTGATGGTACTTCTACTGTTGTGACACAAACAGGATCAGTCTCACTCACACATCTCATCACTCTTCATGATGTTCTTGTTGTTCCAAATTTTAAATACAATTTGCTATCTGTAGCTCAATTGTTACAACAGTCTAATCTGTCTTGCACTTTCTTTCCCACTCACTATACTTTGCAGGACCAGGTGACTAAGCATGTTGTGGCCACTGGAGAGGTAGTTGGAAGGCTCATATCCTGCGTTCGGCACATACTAGTCCTCTTCTCTCTCTGCTACTACTACTCCTCGCTGAAACTTGGCACATGAGGCTTGGTCATACTTCACCTTCCATTTTGGAGCACTTAGCTTTCTTGAAACCTCTATGTAATTCTTCTCTAAAACAATCTATATCTGAATGTACTGTTTGTCATAAGGCTAAACAGCCCAGACTTTCATTTCCTCATAGTGAAACACATGCTGCTTCTTTGTTTGAGCTTGTGCATATTGATGTTTAGGGCCCTTATAATGCACCTTCTCTTTTACATACTCCCTATATCTTTGAGCATTGTAGATGATTTTAGCGAGGCTACTTGGGTTTACCTAATGAGTCATAAAGTCGGTGTCTCATTACTTGCTTTCTTTTGTGACACTTGTCTCTAATCAGTTTGGGGCCTATGTTAAATCTTTTAGAAGTGATAATGGTACTGAATTCATGAGTGAATCATGTCAACATCTTTTTAACACTCATTGGATTGTTCATCAAACCTCCTGTACATATACACCCCAACAAAATGGAGTGGTTGAAAGAAAGCATAGACAATTTGCTTAACATAGCCAGGGCATTAATGTTCGATCTAATCTCCTTCACACTTCGCTCGCCTTACTCTTTCTTACTTCTATCTAATCAACAACTTCCTCTTCCTCTATCCACCGGAAAACCCCACATGAACTCTTGTATAATAAACCACCGATTTTTCCTTGTTAAAGCCATTTGGTTGTCTTGCTTTTGCCACTAATGTCCTTCCACACAAATCAAAATTCACTCCCCAAGCTAGCAAATGCATATTCTTAGGTTATGTTCTTGGCAAAAGGGTTATAGGGTGTATGATCTTGAATCTCACTCTGTTATTATTTCGAGGATGTCGAGTTCTCACGAACATACTTTCCTTTCCAACATGTCTCACGATCCTCTTCTTCTTACGCCTTACCACTTCCTGTTGCCATTAATCAGGACACAGACATCTCCTTTCCTTCTCCATCCCCAGTTCTTACTGATCCTGCTCTATCTGACCCTCCACCTCTTAGAAGAAGTTCTAGAATCCCTCATAAACCTTCATGGCTCTCTGATTTTGTTATAAATAGTGTTGTTCCTCTACCTCTCTCAGACACACAATGCTCAGTCACAGGTGATACTTCTTCCTTCCCTTACTCTGTCACTACTTTTCCTTTTACTATTTCCCATTCCTTGCAGAGCACATATGTCTCTTTTTTGTCCAATGTATCCTCTTTACAGGAACCTATTTCCTACATTCAAGCTAGTAAGATACCTGCTTGGGTGGATGCCATGCAACACGAGTTGCAGGCCTTGGAGAGCAATCATACTTGGGATGTTGTTGACTTACCCCATGGCAAGAAGGCTATAGGGTGTAAGTGGGTTTTTAAAACAAAAATGAAGCCTGATGGGTCAGTGGACAGGTTCAAGGCTAGGTTGGTGGCCAAAGGTTTTCATCAAGTGTATGGTGTGGACTATCTTGATAGTTTTTCCCCTGTAGCTAAGATGGAAACTGTAAGGGTTCTTTTGGCTGTGGCTAATATGCATCAGTGGGCTATCCATCACCTTGACATCAATAATGCCTTCTTGCATGGATACCTAGAGGAGGATATCTATATGGTTCCCCCTGAGGGTTATTCTAAGGCTTCCCGTGGTCAGGTTTGCCATTTAAAACGAAGTCTCTATGGCCTTAAACAGGCTTCTCGACAGTGGAATGTTGAATTTAGTCTTAAACTTCAATCTTTTGGTTTTACTCAATCAGCTCATGACCATTGCCTCTTCTATAAGATCTCGACTCTCGTTTTACGCTCACAGTCGTTTATGTGGATGATGTCCTTATCACCGGCTCTCATTATAGTGATATTGTGGCTCTCAAACTTTACTTGGATAACCTCTTTACCATCAAAGACTTGGGGATTGCCAAGTATTTTAAGGTATTGAATTTGCACGTAGCAAAGACGGTTTATACTTAAATCGGCCCAAAGTATGTTCTCGATATCCTCCGAGATGCTAATATGCTTGGTATGTAGCGCTTCTACACCTCTTTTCTCCAGGTTTGAAGGCGGTGTCTAGGATGGCATTCTTCTCTCGATCCTGACCGATATCGGCGCGCGTGGGTCGTTTGCTCTATCTTAACATGACCGCGACGATATCACTTATAGTGTTCAACACCTCGACCCGATTTGTCAACTCTTCTACCACTTGCTCATTTGGATCTTTGCCTGCGTGTCTTCGATACCTCAAAGTCTCTCCTCTCTCGGACTTTTTTTATCCTTCTTCTACGTTCCTTCTCTCTTCAAGCCTTGATGATGCGGATTGGGGGGCTTGTCAAGACACTAGCGTTCATTAATCGGGCTGTGTGTTTTTTCTTGGTGTCTTGTGCATGGAAGACCAAGAAACAGGCACGATCTCTCGTTCTTGACCGAAGCTAAATCTAGTGCCTTGGGAGCACCGTCTGTGAGCTACTCGGCTCTCTTATCTCTGCGTGACTTGCATATTTCTTTCCCTACTCAATCTCTCTTTGGTGTGACAATCGGTCGCTTTACATATTATTGAGAATCCGGTGTTTCACGAACGTCTAAACATTTGGAGATCGATCATTTGGTTCGTGATCGATTCAAACTTGGTTTTGTTTTGCCTCGGAAGATTGGTACTTCTTCCCACTCGCAGATATCCTTACCAAGCGCTGGGGTATCTTCCTTTCGTCTTTTGTGTTCAAACTGGTCAGTGGATGTCCACCATCCTCCAAACTTGAGGGGTTGGATATCTAATATTGGGTCAGCCCACTTAGACTAAAATGCATTGGATCAGCCCAATTAGAGTGCAACTCTGGTGTTTCTATTTTCTATTTTCTCTTATAGTTGTCATTTTTAGCTTTTTACGTTTTCTATTATGGGGATATAAAAACCAGTTGTACCTACTTGTCATAGTTAGTTACACATTTTCAATACAATATGAATTTTATCTCTCTCAATTTTGCTTGGTTCTTAGCTCAATTCTCAGCTGCATGTATGGTTTGAACATAAGTCATTTCCAGTTTTCACTTTTTATGGAAAATATTCTTTTGAAAACACAACCAAACAATTTTTCATTCCAATTACGCAAACCTAAGTAAAAATACACTACAATCACGCAAACCTATATCAAAAATAAATTTGAAAAACTATAACCAAACATATTCTCATTTTCAAACAGAAATTCAGACAACAAACCAAACATATTCTCAATTCTCACACGAAAACCAATAAAGTTTGAAAATTAATTTTCCAACATTAGAAACTGGAATTTGGACTTGGAAATACATCCATACATCCCCAATGTTTTTAAAATCGAACCGAATATTCAATCAAACAATTAATTGGGTCACTGGTTATTCGACTGCTCGAATCATTGTGAAAAAAAGGGTAAATATATATAAGTTAAAAAGCTAGGTACACTAAAAGTTTGATAATTTTAGAAAACAATTTTTTTTAAAGAAATCCCTAATTGCATGTTAAGAATACAAAATATAGATATACTTTGCAAAATTTGTGTATAAAAATTGAGAAAATAAATATCCAATCGAAAAAAAGAAAAGATAAAAGCTTAAACTTAATATCGAGACTAAAGAAAAACATAACAACTTTATTGCCAGAAAAAAGGTAAGATATAAGTATCCGTAAAAATTCCCGTTTAGCATCGAATTCTTTGTCTGTATATGTTTTTCTTCCGATTAGATTCTGCATAATCCGTCATGCTCTATCTAGACATTAGGTCCCAGCCTACCACCCGACTAACGTGTTTTAAAAATGTTTTTCTTCCGATTTGATTCTGCATAATCCGTCAAGCTCTACCTAAACATTAGACCTCAAGCTACCACTCGATTAATGCGTTTTCAAAATGTATTTCTTCCGATTAGACTCTGCTAATCCGTCAGACTCTACATAGACACTAGGCCCTACCACCCGACTAACGTGTTTTAAAAATATTTTTCTTCCGATTAGACTATAACTTGTCATCCGTCAAATTTCTCTCTATGAGCACACTGGCCTCTCTTTACCCGACTAGCGGTTCGGCCCGGGTTTTTATTTCGGCATGTAGTTGGTAATCAGCCTCCACTGCACTCGCAAATCGCAATCCACACACAGTAGAGCGGAATGATGACATAAATCTTCAGCATTGATGTAGATAAGGGGTGGAGCCACTCATTTCTTGATCCTTTTACACCAATAAGTTGAAAAAGCTTTTACCTTTTTCTTGATTTTGTACTCTTTTCCCAAGGGGGCAAAAGGGTTTTACGAAAAAGGTACAAATAATCACCAAATTACCAAGCAAATCGCACCCTTTTTTGAACTTTATAGGCTTATTAATTTAATTGTTCTTTTCTACCTCTCTTAAAATATTGCTTTCTGCCATTTTCAAAACAGTTGGAACTTGTCTTGCCCTGCACTCTTAATTCTTAAAGATTGCTTGAGCAATTTAATAATGCATTTCTATAACTATTTCAGAATCCCACCAATTTATTATTGTTGACCGCCAATTTTTTTATGGGATCGATTGAGAGCTAAGTAAGGTATTTATTTTTGCCCCTGTTTTTCATTTTTCTTAATGTGTTTGAACAATTTTCAAGAAGTTCTTTTAATGTTGAGCTATGTATTGCAGATGGGTTTTATATCTTTCGCGTTTTGAAAGATTTGGGACCTCCTTTGTGAATGGAATTAGGTTTCTGCAAATGGGGTTTCTTGTTTCTGCTCTGCTGTGGGCTTATATTTTCAGGTTCTTTACATTTTTCAAGATTTGCATTTACCCTTTTGTTTATTTTTTTTTAATTTTTAGCTCTATCTAAGGGGAAAAATCTTGAAACCAGAGAATGTGATTTGCCATTTTGTTTATTTATTTATTTTTTTCATTTGAATTTGTGAATATAGTGGAGGGGCTACCTGAGAATGCAAGAGTTAGAGGAGTAAATTTGGGTGGATGGTTAGTAATTGAAGGGTGGATAAAGCCTTCTCTCTTTGATGATATTCCCAATGGGGACATGCTTGTGAGTTCTTTGCCTTCATATCTTGTTTTGCTTTCACATGTTGTATGTGGATTAGTTTGTACAATTACAAAAAGGGATAATTACAAAACGTACCCCTCAGGTTTGATTCAGTGTTAAAATTAAGGGGTGAACTGCAATATTTTTAAAAATATGAAGGGGGATCGTGAAATATTTTTCGCTTACTATGGGTTTAAATGTTAGACAGATTAAACCTCGGGGAGATTTTTTGTAATTTTGAAAGTTAGCTAGGTTTTTTTGTAATTAGGTCAAACCTCAAGGGTACTTTTTGTAATTAACCCTTACAAAAATTACCCTTGAATCTTGTTGTCCAGTCTAATTATGAAAAGATTCAGCTATCTTTCGAAATTACAAACTGTTTATCTTTTACAAAATTGTTAAGAAGATACAAACTTCAAGTGGGTATTTGTAATTTTCGAATCTAACTGGATCGTTTTGTAACCGAGCTAGAGTTCAGAGGTAGTTTTGTCATTTACCGTATTTTGTTATTGGTTTCTTGTGGTTGCAAATGCAGGATGGAACAGAGGTCCAATTCAAGTCGGTGACTTCGGAGAAATATGTTTCGGCTGAGAATGGTGGTGGATCAACGGTTGTGGTTGACAGGGATATTCCACTTGCTTGGGAAACTTTTCGGGTTCGAAGCATATAACCAAATTGCTCACTCTTATTCCATAATATATCTAGTAGTTCTAGTAGGTTAGCTGTTAGGATATGCCTATTCTTCAATCATAGATATATGACTTCATGAAGTTTCTCGTAGCATTATGATTAGGGATAATTGCAAAACCACAGGGTTTGGGCTAATTACATAAACATCCAGAGATCGTGTCAGATTTGATTATGTCTTAAATTTAAGGGTAACTAATATTTCTATAAATGTCAGGGGAGCTTTGAAATGTTTTTTACTTATGAAGTGAGAAATTGTAAGACAGAATCAAACCTCGAGGAGCTTTTTGCAATTTTCAAAAACCTCTGGATTCTTTTTATAATTAGACCGAACCTAGGGGGATTTTTGTAATTATCCCTTATGATTATAAGTATAATGTAGATGTTTGTTAGAAAAGGAAATTCTCGATTCTGGCTATATGAAACCTCGTCTAGTGTCGTAAAGCAATTCTAAATACTAATGCCTCTCTTCTACCAAACCGATAATATTTTTTTGAAGTGCCTTATTGTAAATGTAAATAAAAACGAAGAAAATATGGCACCAACTGAAATTGTTCAATTTTCGATGTAGTATACAACCGGAATCCTCACAGTGTTTCTTTTATCATCGCATATTTTGATTTACGTACAGAGTCTGAGCTGCCAAACGCTTTTCTTAAAATTGTGTTTTTGGTATAATAGTCTGATTCCAATTGACAATGAAATAGTACGTCATTCTTTCTTCGGCATTGTGGTTAACGATATATTAGAAAGAGTGATGCTATTTAGCATGTATTCAAAAGCCTGATATTTTTTTTTTCTTTTTGAAACTGCAGTGAACTGACTCCAGAGATCAATTACTTAACTTCATTTATTTCCTCGGCAGTTATGGAGAGTTTCGGAGTCGATATTCCAATTCCGCACTTATGGAGGCCAGTTTCTGACATGTGATGGTGATGGGGGAACTGTTTCTGCAGCAGCAGCAGCAGCAGCAGCAGATTCACCGTCGGGTACAGAAACATTTTACGTTGAAAGAAATAATGATAATCGAATTCACATTAAACTCAAGACTGGAACTTATTTGCAGGTACGATTTCATTCAAGTTTGTTGTATTGAAGCATGGCTAGAGAATTTCAAAACCATATATAACTCTGTTGCTCTTGTTTTTGTATTCCTTTTGAGTTGAATCGGTTTACTTAGGTGAATGTTCGAGCTATTTTCAGATCATTGTGATAGATTTCAAATACTCTCAAGTTTGGAGTAATTTGAAATTCTTTTTGTTGCTTATCGATATTATATTAACCTTAAATGTAACCTCCGTTGTCAAATCATCTCAATTATTTTAAGGGATAATTACAAAAACTACCCCTGAGGTTTGGGATAATTACAATACAAAAAAAATCCCTTGAGGTTTGATTGTCTTAAATTTAAGGGGTAACTGTAATATTTTGATAAATGTAAGGGGAGTTTTTGAAATGTTCTTTTGCATATGAAGGGGAAAAATGTAAGACGGATCATGTCTAAAGTGGTTTTTTGTAATTTCCATAAATCTCTGGTTTTTTTGCGATTTCCATAATTTTGAAACATCTCTGATTTAGAAGATTAAGCGTACTTGATGCTGGCTGTGATATTCTTCTCCAAGCAATATGAAGCTATAATTAGTCAATAAATTATTTTGATGAGAGTGTTATGGGAACAAGAATATAATCATTAATTCAGCTGGCATTTGAGTCTCATTGAATACTCTAATGGTTCTTAATCTTAAAAAGAGAAAAAAGAAAAAAAAAAAACTTGATAGTATTATGATCCATTTTTTAGGCTTCAAAAGCCAACCAGCTCACAGCCGACTATCCAGGGACACCCGGATGGGACAATAATGCCGCGACATTTGAATTGATCATTTTATCGAATAACTTGCACGGGGATTACCAGCTTGCTAATGGATATGGACATGATAAGGCAGAAGAAATCTTAAAGGTTAGCTGATGCGCATTTTGATTTCGTCATACAATATATAATGATTTTTGCCCATATAAACGAGACCTCCCCTGTTATTCTTCCGTAAGATATATGTGATAAATGTTTGCCGGCTTTCATGTGTACTCTATGCCATTTTCTATAATCTAATTGCCTTAACTTATATGGTTAGCGGCCTTTTTTTTCCTTTTTTTTATTAGTGTTTTCAAGAATCCCTCAATTATACTTTTAATCAGCTAATTATAGCCTTCATGAGGCATAGATTTTTTTTTTGGACATGATATTTTTGGGATAATTACAAAAACACCCCTGAGGTTTGAGCTAATTACAAAAAAACCCAGACATGTTACAAAATTACAAAGACCGCATCAGGTTTGAATATGTGTTAAATTTAAGGGGCAAACAGGGGGTCTTTGATATGTTTTTTGCTTGTGAAGGGGAAACATGTAAGATGAATCAAACTTCGGGTTTTTTTTGTAATTTTCAAAAACCTTTGGGTTTTTTTTTGTGATTAGCCCAAACCTTAAGGTTTTTTTTTTTTGTAATTATCCCTTACATTTTACATCCTAAGCTTCTTACTTTCTCATATTATTTGTTACTTGGTGTCTTCATTTGCCATTGCAGAACCATATAAACAGTTTTATCACTGTAGAAGATTTCGATTTCCTGTATAGGCATGGAATAAATACTGTGAGAATACCTGTTGGCTGGTGGATAGCTTATGATCCCGATCCTCCGCCTCCTTTCATTAGGGGAAGTTTGGAAGCTCTTGACAATGCATTCACTTGGGCACAGTGAGTTTATTTTATTTTAGGGATAATTACAAAAACACCCCCAAGTTTTGGACTAATTACAAAAGAATCCATAGATGTTTTAAAATTACAAAAAAGCCCATCATGTTTGATTCCGACTTAAAATTAAGGGGGTGATTGCAATATTTCCACAAATATCAGGGGTTTTTTGAAACGTTTTTGCTTCGAAGGGGAAGATGTAAGTGAAATCAAACCTTAAGGAGTTTTTTGCCATTTTCAAAAATCTTTGGATTTTTTTTAATTAATTAGCCGAACCTCAGGGGTTTTTATGTAATTATCCCTTTATTTTATTTAGGGATAATCACAAAAAAAAACCTAAGGCTTTGGCTCATTACAAAAAGATCCAGATGGGTTTCAAAATTACGAAATACCCCCTCAGGTTTGATTATGTCTTAAATTCAAATTTAAGGAGATGACTGAAACAATTTTTTTTTTTTTTTTTTTTTGTAATTTTCAAAAACCTTTGGAGTTTTGGTAATTAGCCCGAACCTCAGGGCCTTTTTGTAATCATCCCTACACTTAAAACTCTGCTGTTTGTGACTTTTCTTGTCTTAATGCTTTGGTGCAGAACTTTCGGTATAAAGTGCATAATTGATCTTCATGCTGCACCAGGCTCCCAGAATGGGATGGAACACAGTGCTAGTAGAGACGGGACGACGGGCTGGCCTACATCGTCCGATTATATCTCACAAACGTTACATGTGATTGATTTTCTTGCTTCAAGGTATATTCACATGCTGTCAAATGGTTATAATCACCAGCTATGTTCATAGTAATACTAGAAAAATAATCCATAATAAAAACCTCAAGGGGGATATTTGTCGAGCAAATACAAACCTCAAGGGGGTGTTTGTAACTTTTAAAGATAACCGGATTTTTTTGTAATTAGACTGAATCTCAGGGTTATTTTTTGTAATTAACCTTTTTTTTCAAGAAGTGAGTTTTGCCGCCATAATTCTTAGGGATAATTACAGAAAAACCCTTGAGGTTTGGGCTAATTACAAAAAAAATCCAGAGATGTTTCAAAATTACAAAAAGCTTCCTCAAGTTTGATTATGTCTTAAATTTGAGTGGGTAACTGTAATATTTCAATAAATATCATGGGAGGGGTTTTTTCAAATGTTTTTCGCTTATGAAGGGGGAAAATATAAGACGAAAACAAACTTCAAGAGTTTTTTTGTAATTCTCAAAAACTTCTGAAGTTTTTTGTAATTTGCCCGAACCTCAGTTTTACATGGTATAACTTCATTCTTGTGCAGGTATGCCAAGCATCCTTCGTTACTTGGATTTGAGCTATTAAACGAGCCATCAGCCGCCTTAGTCCCACTGGACATCCTAGTTTCATTTTACAAACAAGGATACCAGGTTGTCAGAAATTACTCATCGACAGCTTACGTCATATTCTGCCAAAGAATCGGCAATGCAGATCCCTTCGAACTCTACCAAGCTAACCTAGGCACTGCAAATACAGTAATTGATTTGCATTACTACAATCTATTCGACCCTTTTTTCGCCAACATGAGCTCTGTAGATAATATTCAGTATATATATAAGAGTAGACAAACGCAGTTACAAGCTCTGAATGGTGCAAATGGCCCACTAGTTTTCATCGGTAAGGCTGTGATTCTCACTTGTGCTTTTGCTGGTTCAATAGTTTACTTTCACTTGAATCTTGTTGGATAATTTCAAAATTACAAAAAAAAACCGCAGGTTTGATTATGTCTTAAAGGGGGTAACTATAATATTTCTATAAATATCAAGGGATTTTTGAAATGTTTTTTGCCTATGAAGGTGGGAATATGTAAGACGAGATCAAACTTCAAGGGTTTATTTTGTAATTTTCAAAAGCCTGTGGAGTTTTTTGTAATTATCCCTAAATTACCTTTGAGGTTTTGTCTAATTACAAAAAACCCAAGCATGTTTCAAAATTACAATTACCCTCTTAATATTTGTTTATATTTTACAAATTGCACCTACTGCCCTACAGTAGAGGTTATTTTGTAATCTTGAAAGATAATTGGGTCATTTTTGGAATTAGGCTAAACCTCAATGATAGTTTTTGTAATTCTACCATCTTACTACTATAAACCCTCTTGAATACTACTTCTTTTTATAGACACGAGCGCATTACGCAGAACTTTTGAATATGACTTGCGAATTTCAGATAATGGATACGAAAATCAATTGCAGGCGAATGGGTGAACGAGTGGAACGTAACCGGTGGATCCCAAACAGAGTATCAAGATTTTGGACGAGCCCAGTTGGGCGTTTATAATGCTGCTTCGTTCGGATGGGCTTATTGGACGCTGAAGAACGATAGGAAGCACTGGGATTTCAAGTGGAACATCCAAAACAACTATCTCCAATTACAACTTGGTAAGCACCACTTGATGCCTATAATCTTTTTGCATATGAAATCTCCTATTCCATACGGTGTTCCATCTTATGATTCAATTAACGCCACGTGTATAAGATGATGTCATTATTGTACACGTGACATTGACCTGGTTTTTTGAAACAGCAAAATGAAACACAATAAGGAATAGGAGATTCGGACTAATCTTTTTGTCGCCATTTGCCACTATGTTTGTTTCACATTTATTATAGGGATAATTACATAAAAACCCCTGAGGTTCGGGCTAATTTACAAAAAAACCCAAAGATTGGCAGAAAACTCCTTAAGGTTTGATTTCACTTACATCTTCCCCTTTCAGAAGCAAAAAACATTTCAGAAACCCCCTGATATTTGTGGAAATATTACAATTACCCCTTTACATTTAAGGCAGAATCAAACATGATCGAGTTTTTTGTAATTTTAAAACATCTATGGATTTTTTTGTAATTAGTCCAAACCTTGGGCGTGTTTTTGTAATTATCCCTTTATAATAATATCTGTCATGAAATCCTATATTATCAACCATATTTGTGACAGATTCTTGCAACTAAAGGTGTTTTTTATAGACTTATGACATTGATAATGACATTTCTTGAACTTGACCTTTTCGTTCGATTTCTAGGATCTCATCTGAGCTGCGAATTCAACGTATGTTCTGCCGGTTGTTCGTCGTTCGGGCAAATATCCAGTTTCGTGCTGTTGCTTGGATTGGCTCGTAGCTTCTATTTTTTCTACGATGTATAGAGTTGCATCACGACAATTTGACATCGATTAGAATAACAGGGGAAGAAGGGGTTATTCTTTGTCCTTCGCTTCATATCACAATCAAAACCGGGAAGTGATTAGAAGCAATTTTTATGCTCATGATTTGTCTGACATATCTTGTTAAAGCGAACTCGTTATGACTTGATTCTTTTATCCAAACCTTAGTTGGCCGTACAATAATGTGAGTTTTGGAGTTGAGTTTTGAATCTAGACAAACTCGATTAAAACCCAACCGAGTGTTTGCAAAAGCTTCTGCTTTTAGAAGAAGTGATTTATTTTAGCAGAAGTAAAAGTAGAAGTAGTTGAGAATCAGAAGTTGCTAGTGTTTGAAAATAAAATCAAAAGTTGAGAATCAGAAGTTCAGAGTGTTTGATGAAAAGTTGTAAAAATACTTATTTATTTGTAAAAGTCAATCCAGAAGCAGAATCTAAAACGTATCCCTCTCCATGTTTTTGGATTCTGATTAAATGAAGCAAAATCAGAGACAGAAGTTGATACTTGCAAATATTAAAAAATACTTTTCTTAAGCTAAAATATGAAAAACATTTTTTGTAGTGATTGCAAATACTCCCTAAATCAACTTGATAACCAAATTCAATTTTCTTATGCTTTCGGGTCATGATTAAATGCAAGAAAACAAAAGTAAAATCGAAACTTGATTTCCATTTCCATCACACAATAAATACATTTTCCGAAATATTTGGGTTATTTGCGTCTAATAAATGTTTAACACTTTGTAACTTCTCAGCAAGAAAACAAATAGAATAAAAAAAAAATCATCAAAACCATAATTTATATTCTCATCACATAATCCATTGCATTTATCATGGATTATTTCTCTATTTTGATCACCTTCTGACATGCATAGTTGCCTTGGCCGCCTGCATTTTGAGCATGATATTAATGGGATAGATTATATTAATCGAGAATTCAAAATTACTAATAAAGAAAAATCACCTTTTAATTAAAGTTTTTCATATTGAATAATATTGGGACATAAATCATTTTGTTTAATGAATTTTTTTACCTCCTTTTCCCAGTCACATCGCATTGTAATAATGGCCAGTATTGCTGTTTGTACTAAAGTTCCACCAAATATCATACCAGCCCATATGCCCTGAAATATAAATATGAAATATATAAATATATGTGAATAGAGAATAATGTGTTTACAATGTAAAAACTAAAAAGTTGGAAAAATGAAAGAGCAAATTATAAACGTTATCCCTGAGGCTAGTCTAATAACAAAATATCGAGCTATCTTTCAAAATCACAAATACTCATTGAGGTATTATAAATAAGTAAATAACCCCTTGAGATTTTGTACTTGTGTTACAATTTACAAATACCCTTTAATATGTGCAATTGTAGAATAAAACAAGTTTAAAATAGATATTTAAAGTTTTGTATGATAGCTAAAAAAAAATTGTAATAAAATTAAAAAACATACCATAACTCCTAGATGGAAAACCCATTCCATCAAAAATCCGAGAGGAACTCCAACCAAATAGTAGCAACCAAGATTAATGTAGGCCACATATGATTGCCATCCAGATCCAACGGCCACCCCTTCAAAAAATTTATCAAAATACAAAACACATGTTAAATTAAGTATATACCTATGTATATATCATATATTCACTAATTACAAGAAAACACCAATAGCATTCTATTTCAATTTGTTTCTCGTTACACCACGTATTTCAATGTCACCATTACACACCGAACATATAAAATGATGTTATCGACAAATATAACAGTAGATGAAACACTATACACAAAATATATTGCAAATATAAAAAAATAAAACAGTTCACTTTCATTTGCTGGTTCACTCCACTTCCGTATGACGGAGTCAACATACGAAAGTGGAGTGAGCCATCAAATGAAAGTGAACTGTTTTTTTTTCCTTTTTAATTTCTAAACACTGCCAGGACGAAGACAGCCTGAACCTGGCCCCAACATGGTCCCCTCTGTCTCCGGCTCTCCGCTAGTGTAGTTAAAGAACTAAAATTGCAATTTACCCGGAAAAAAATATTGGTTACACAAGACATAAGAATGAAAGACATAAAAATTGAAAAAAAAAATTACCAGAAAGAATAGGTTGAACACTGTTGAGGAGAATTGTGAAGGCCAAGAGAAGAGATAGTTTGCTAACAGCTTCAAGGACAATTTTGCTGGTTGTGAAAATCAAAGCAATTTCTTGGTGGAAAAACATTATCAGCACTGAGAAAATTAGGCCAATCACTAAAGATTGAGTCACTGATACTATGGTTGCAAATTTGGCCCCTTTTCCATTGCCTGCTCCTAGTTCATTTGCCACTCTTACTCTGTGCATGTCATAACAACACAATATTTATATAAATATAAATATAATATAACCTACTAATCAAATAAATATGTAATTGAATAATAAACAGTCCGTCGGGTTTTTGACATTTTCTCTATAGCAAAAATATTTTTTAGCCATGTTTTTTTTTATATCAGCCATGTTTTTCAAAAATATATTTTTTAGCCATTTTTGAGTTCAAATATCACTTTATCATTTTTCTTCATTTCTAGGACTGGTACATAATTCGACACCGAGTTATGTAGTGCATCAATTTTTTGAAAAATAGTCAAATATTTCACCAGAGAATACACTAAGGGTATGACCGTCACTTTTCAGTCCATATAGCTAAAAAACATGTTTTTGAAAACACATGACTAGGCCTAAACTTAGTAAAGTAGGCCCATACCTTCCAACGCAAAAGCTCACCTTGGCTCTGACCTATTTCCACCCCTAATATTAATTATTAGGGATGAAATCTCCTAAGAGTGGAATAAGAAAAGTGGAATAAGAGATCTCATCCCTAATTATTATGCGTTGCAACAAGCCAACGACCAGATCTCCTGTTCCAAAATCCTATTCCACTTCTTGTTCCATTGTATTGGATGATTAACACGTGTACAATTATGACATCACCATGCACGTGTGTCAATCATCCAATATAATGAAACATGAACTTCAGTAGGATTTTGGAACACGAAATCTCAATCCAAAACATCCTAGTTAATAAAAACGAGTAAATTTAAAATGAGATGAAGCCAGGGGTACATTACCCAGTTCCAGCAAAAAAAGCCAGAGGAATCATCATTTCCCAGCCGTTGATGCTCATGCTGCGTTATGCAAGCCACACCAAAAATATTTAATTAAACTACTAGAGTGAATTTCTAGAAATATATTTACGATAAATATATAATTGCCAAAGTCACATAAGTCAATTTTAACAGAAAAAACACCAGTTATCTTTCAAAATTACAAACACCCGATTGAAATTTGTATTTACATAACAAATACCTCCCTCTTATCTCTTGAGTCTCAAGAGTGATTTATAAGAGATAAACAAATATCAAGGAAATATTTGTTATTTTGAAACATAGCTCGTTTTTTTTTTTATAATTAGGCTAAACGGTGTTTATGTAATTATCCCTATATCTAATCAAGAGTATGTAGCCCATTAAAGATAGAATCTATAGACCCGAAATTGTTAAACAAGAAACCCAATTTTTTTACCAAAAGTTTATTTTAAAAGTGCTCACAAACAAGCACATAATATGCAAAGCATGAAGTGAAATATCAAATTGAACAAAAAGACTTTTAAAAGTTTGCTTACCAGACGGACAAAGCATCCACTGCAATTTTGACATTATTAAGATTTCCAGTCATCACTATAAGAACCCTGTAATACCAATTCTCCAAGCTGCTCCATAATTTAGAAGAAAAAAACATGAATATTAGCTATATTATTCATCAATCATTAACTAAACAGAAAAATAATCATTAATTCGTGTACATGAAATTTTGAAAGACTACATCTACAATTATGATAGCATCTTGCACACGAATCATCTTTCCAATATGGATGTAATAAATCATGGAATAGAAGATCTGATTGAGATTTCATAATCCATATTTTAACATTCCACTATGTATCCCACTATTCGAGTAATTTACATGTGTCTATGTGTTGTATGAATCAACAACACAAATTTGTTTTATAGGCATGTGTCTTTCATCAAACAAAGTGGAACGGAAAACCCAATTCACTATATTCTACAATATAATGTTAGAAAAGGCTCTTTTTCTTAAAAAAAATAATAAATAAAACTATTTTCAGAATTATACATCACTTACATGATAATATGACACCATTAATTAACTATTTTAAAAATTAAAACTACCAAAATAGTTTTACCTTTTAATTTTCTTGTGTGAGAAATATGAGAATCGAATAGTGGCTAAACCTGAGTGTTAATACTTTCAAGTCTAAACTAGAGGTCTGAGATCGATGTTATTATCATCTCTTTCCTCCCAAGACTATACACTAAAAAAATAGAACAATTATAAAAAAAAAAAAAAAAAATCATGAGGATTGGGCTAATTACAAAAAAGCCCACAAAAATTTCAAAATTTAAAAAAACCTCATGCTCGATTTTGTCTCAAATATAAAAGGGTAACTGTAAATTTCAGCGATAAAAAGAGAGAGAGATCACCATAGCATGACACCGGAAGAAGCCGACAGCTTGAGAAACTCCCACAAACCCGAAAACGCCTGGCCAGAAAACCCTGTCCACGTCAGCGGACATCCACCGCACACAGTATATAGAAACAACCCAAAAACAATAAACCAATACGACAAACTCAGCGATATCGCGGTCCCCACAACCCCAAGCTGTAACTTATACACAACCAACCAGTTCAAAAGTATGTGTACCAAAAGTGCCCCAAAATTCACACAAGCAATCACACTATTTTTCAGCTGACACTGCAAAAATCTCTGCAACGGAAACTGAATCGCAAAACTGAAGTGAAGAGGGATGAAACACATCGCCACCACGCCCGACAGCTCCGCCACGTCGGCCGGCTGGCCTAAAAGCTTCAAAATCGGCGTCGCGAAGAAGAAGATGGGCAGCAAAATTAGACAGCATAAAAAGAGAACTATCCATGAACGCTGGAGATAAACTCCTAGCATGCGATATTCCTTTGCACCATATGCTTGCCCACATAGTGTTTCCAATGCACTTGCCATTCCAAGCTGGAGAAAAAAAAAGTAAAAAAAAAAATAAAGAGGAGTTCGTCGGATTTTTGGCGATTTGTCCATAGCAAAAATGTTATTTTGAGTTCAGATTGTCCATTTTGCTATTTTCTTCATCTTTCGAGACCGAGATTTATTTTTTACAACATCTATTTTTTGAATAAAAATCCTGAGAAGGGAGGGAGCTGAGTGGGAATCGAACCTTAGATTACCACAAGTCTATTAAATGAATCCCAAAATGGACAAATACTTTACCGAACAATACAAAGAGGATATGAGTGTCAGTTTTAGTCAAAATAGCTAAATCTGATGATTTTGAAAAAACATGACTAGTTTTTATTTTTAAAAAATGTAAATGGCCAATTTGGTCTAATATCACAAAAACAAAATAGATAAAAAATTATTACTTTTACAAAATAGAATCTAGATCCACGGTGTTTCACCTGGTGTACTATACACCAACCAGGAGAATGCACATTTACGATAATGACATCATCTCATAATCATGTGATGTTTAATCTAACAAAAAAAATGAAATATTTATCGGAGAATAGAAGATGATGTATGCACAAAATCAGAGGAGATCTTCTATTTCAAATCTTGTTTCATTAAATGTTTCAACAATACTAAATGAATACCAAGTATTTAATAATGATACTATGTTATACACGAATGTACTGAAACACTAGAGGAAATACAATTTGGAATAGAAGATCTCAAATTGCACAAAACGAGGTGTTCACTTATTACAGGCAAAATTGCTTTTTTGGTCCATTAAGTTGACTCGATTCGCTTTTAGTCCTTTAATTTTTATGGGTTGCGTTTGACAAACACTAACTTTTCTAAACCTACATATTTAGTCCGATTTCAAAATTTTGGGACATCTTATCCCTAAAATACTGAGTTGAACCACTTTTCCATTAAATGACTATTTTGCCCATTTTTTTTGGAAGGAAACCTTGGGAAAAACCAAAAGAAAAATAAAATAATGTACTTTTTTGTTTTTTCTAGTTTTCCTTAAATTTTATTTAAAGTTGAAAAACATAAAATATATGTTCGACAAATTTTGTTTAATTTAATTTAAAGAAAATAATATGAACATATATTTATAATTTTCAGCTGTAAATAAAATTTAAAAAAATAAAATGAAAAAAAAATAGAAAAATATGTAATTACAATTTTGAACTATATATAAAATTAAAAAAAATTAGAAAACAAAATAAACATATATATCTATAATTTTCAACCGTAAATCAAATATAAAGAAAAATAGAGAGAAAAAACAGAAAAAATATAGACTTACAATTTTCTACTATAAATTAAAATTAAAGAAAAAATAGAAAACAAAAAAAGAGGAGAGAAATACATTTACAATTTTCTACTCTAAATAAAAATTTTAAAAAAATAGAAAATAGAAAAATGGAAAACCAAAAAAAATAAAAGAAAATAAATGTCTTTTATTTTTGTTTTCTATTTTTATTTAACTTTTATTTAATGTTGAAAAATATAAATATATATATATATATATGTTCGACTATTTTATTTAATTTAATTTAAGTTTTTTTATTTATTTTTATTATTTAATTTATTATTATTTTTCTATTTTTTCTTTAATTTAATTTAGAGTTGAAAATTATAGATATATATGTTTTTTTGGGTTTTCTATTTTTTTAATTTTTATATATAGTTGAAAATTGTAAATACCTATTTTTTCTATTTTTTTGTTTTCTTTTTTTTTAAATTCATTTATTGTTGAAAATTATAAATTTATGCTCAGATTACTTTATTTAAATTAAATTTAAAAAAAAAAAGTCAAACATATATTTTAATTTATAAATTTATAAATATATGTTCATATATTTTTTTTACTTCAATTTAATATTATATTTATTTTTATTATTTAATTTTATGGAGATATTAAACAAGTCATGTGATATGCACATGACCAAGGTTTCCCTCCAAAAAATGGGCAAAATAGTCAATTAATGGAAAAGTGGCCCAACTCAGCATTTTAGGGATAAGATATCCCCGAAATTTTGAAATCGGACTAAATGTGCAGGTTTAGAAAAGTTAATATTTGTCAAACGCAACCCATAAAAATTAAAAGACTAAAAGCGAAATCGAATCAACTTAACAGACCAAAAAAGCAATTTTGCCACTTATTACACATCAACTTAATTTCCTGTTCCATTTGATGTTTCAATACATTAGATGGATTTCATTAGTCTCACCCCACTTTCATGAGGCGACCACGCGATTAATCTCATTATTATTATTATTATAAAGTATACTGAAAAATAAAAAGTAGATCAATAAGAAATATGAAATTGTACCAGGAGGCCAAAATCGAAGCCAATGACTACATTACTAGCAATGGACATGGCGGCGAGCTCAAGGTCACCTAGGTGGCCGGCGAAGGCTTGGGTGATCACGAACATGGAATACGACACGATACGGCTGAAGATGGCGGGTCCCACGACCCGCCATAACTTCTTGGTCTCAACCCAAACCCTCTGGCAAAGAGTGTCCTCTTTTATGTGGTTTCTAATTGGAGTATCTAAGGATGTGTGGTCTTGTAATAAGGATGCTGTGATTGGTTCTTCATTTTCACTTATTCTATTATTGGACATTTTTATCCTCTCTTTTTTTTCTTCTTATTGGATTGGAAGATTAGTAAACGGAGACAAGAAACAAGAAGGGACTTTAAAGGGTCTAAAGAACAGCAAGAGCATCTCATGTTGGGAGGAGAGTGTTGTATATATAATAAATTTAGGGATAATTACAAAAACACCCTGGAGGTTTGGGCTAATTACAAAAAAACCCAGTATTCTTTGAAAATTACAAAAAAGCCCTTAAGATTTGATTCTGTCTTATATTTATATTTTTTACTGTGATTTTCAAAAATATTTCAAGAAAACTCCTGACATTTACAAAAATATTACAGTTGCCAAGACAAAATGAAACATGAAAGGTTTTTTTGTAACTTTAAAACATCTCTGATTTTTTTTGTGATTAACCCAAACCTCACGGGTATTTTTGTAATTATCCCTACAAAAGACCCAGAGGTCTGGGCTAATTACAGAAAAACTCATAAATGTTTTAAAAATACAAAAAAAAAACCTCAAGTTGGATTATGTTTTAATTTAAAAGGGGTAACTATTATATTTTTAAAAATATTATGGGGTTTTCTGAAATATTTTTTATTCATGAAGGGGATATATATGACAGGAGCAAATTTCAAGGAGTTTTTTGTAGGGGGTTTTCGTAATTATCCCATAAATTTATGATGTGAGTAGTAGTAGGTATTTGTCTTATTATTTAATTCAAATTTTGGACACATATATATAAATATATACAAGTTAATTGACTTCCATACCAAAACGCAGTAAAAAAATCA
Organism: Rehmannia glutinosa; assembly: GCA_016081115.2. Taxonomy (NCBI): domain Eukaryota; kingdom Viridiplantae; phylum Streptophyta; class Magnoliopsida; order Lamiales; family Orobanchaceae; genus Rehmannia; species Rehmannia glutinosa. The sequence continues at coordinate 78,681 of JABTTQ020001121.1, read as the reverse complement.
ACACGATTTCTGTTCGGTCGTATAGTTTAATGCAAGGGAAATTGGTCTCATCAAAGGAAGGAAAATGACAGAATATTTTATTTGAACCACTTGAGTAGTTGTAAAGTTGTCGAACAACTTATAATAATTTAAAAAAGAAGTTGTGTTTTAAGAAAAAAGGTTTTACTAGAGAATTCAAAATAGTGATAAAAAAATTCTTCAAAAGAAAAGAATGGATTTGGATAATGTGATTGAATATGAGACGAAAATGTAATAATAAACTTTTATATGTAAATAGTAAAATAATGTTTGAATATGATTGATAGTTAAAAGTATGTGAATGTGTGAATAGTAGAATTTGTGAAAAAATGAGTAATAATGATTGGTGATTTGATAATTTTTTTGAAAAATGAGTAGAAGTGATTGATCGAACAAAAAAGTAAAAATGAGTGAATAATGTAATTTCTGATAATATTTTTTGAAGGATTCTGATAATTTTTATAAACATTCATATTTTTGGGTAAAAAAAATTCTCTAGCGGAACGAAAAATTTTTTTTCCATAAGCAATCGCAACTTCAACTTTTGATGAAAAAAGAAATTAGTTTTCATTGTTTTCAATTTAAACCTCAAATTCTGATTTTAAATAATTTAATTGGAATCTAAAAACAGAGGTGGGATGTTTTAGATTTTTTATCAGGTTTTTTATTTGACTTTTACATAAAGTACTTTAACAATTTATTTACCAAACAATTTTCTTAACTAACTCAATTAAGTTTATAATTGCAAATACAACCAATTTCTGATTCTTTACTAATTTTCGCTTATGCTACAATAATTCTCTTTCTCTGACAACAACATTTACAAACCAAGATTTAGTATATCATATAAAAGACCAATATTTAGTACAAGAACATGATTTTATGTTGCAACATTCTCTAGTCTTACATGACCTCGATCTTGTTAGGGAGTGTTTGCAAACAATAATTCTGATTTTGTAGGAAGTGATTTATTGTTGCGGAAATAACAAGTTTTTAAGAATCACAAGGTTTTTTTTTTCAACTAAAGCTAGCAATTACCTTTTTAGCGTTAGTTGATGATTTTCCTCCATTTTGTGTCGAAACTTGATTGTGTATACCAATACCAGATCAACGACAAATTATAAAAGACCATTCTATTCCTCCATGGACATAGACTAGCGGTAAGGCCTAAAGTGATGTGAGACTTGTTGAAATCAAAGAAGCCACAAAAGTACTTGTATTCTTATTATGCAAAATCTAAAGTGAATTACAAAGAAACAAATGAGAGCCTTATATAGGCAAATAGAAAACCTAAACCTAAAAGGACTAAAATCCTAACCATAAAAGCATTACACTTAAATAAGAAAACTAAATATATATTATATTTTAACAAGACTCTTTTTCTAGCAACGCATGTTTAAGGCTCGTGTGGGACAATTCCTGGCTAGGATTCGTATTTTGTGGTCCTCTCATTTGGGTCTCTGGGACTGTCGTTAGTGTACATCCCTCGATTTAACCGGGATCATTCTTGAGGGGTCGAGGTTGTAACCTCTTCGACTAATCAGCACGCAAACATCACAAGGAAAAAAACAGTTTACCCCAAAAAAATATCTGTAAGTAAGCATTAAAAAAATTGTAAAATGTAGGTAAAACCATCGTAGGTAAATATTTATCTATAGAATCTAAAACTATTTGTAAATTGTAAATACCTACAGAAAATCTGTCGGTAAATTGAAAAAATATCGGTAATCTGTCGGTATAATTTGGGGGGAAAATAATATTTTTTATTCTGTAGGTATTTTGTATGTAACTATAAAATTTAGCGATAAAATCATTTCTGTCGATAAATTATGTCGATAACTGGAATTTTCTTGTAGTTAAACCTAATACAATAGCTATCAAAGGAAAGAAAAAAAGACCATTCTATCCTACAAAAGAGTTGATTTTGCTCGTTTTTATAAATTTAGGCTCCAATTATTTAAGATCAATGCTGCCCTTGAGTTTAAATAAGGATTTTGAAGTGAAACAAGGTCAAAAATCTTAATTAGTGGGTGCGCATGTGGAACTCTAGCTCATTACTCATAATGTTGGGTCCAAGACTGATCTATTAGGATTTTGTATCTTTGGTCTTGTACAAAATTATATTTCTAATTTTTTTTTTACAAAGTTGACTTTGACATTTTTAATTTTTGATAATATATTATTTAACAACTCGGCTTGATTCTTGGCAGATTTTGCGTTGATGACCAGGGACAAAAATATTCTAAGATTTGGATAGAAATATTCAATGATATTTTACAGTATAAAAAAATATATTTTAAAATATAAGGAAATATATGCAGCATATATACAAGATTTGGAGACTGTTTTTGGATCTTAGCTTGAATGGTATGTAAGCTTTTAGTTGTCTCCAATAGGTAATTTTTTATTTTTCAGTTAATAAGTTTGTTTGGTAATGTGAGATTTTTTGTTCAGAAAATCAGATGAACTATACCATTACATGGCAATACGTGACAGAAGCGATATCAATATCTTTGGTATGTGTTTTATTATGTGTTTTGTTATGTGTCTTTATTGCGATATTCTGATTCTGCGGATCAGTTAGATCTGTATAGATTTGAAATTTTATTTTAGATCTGTATAAGTTTATGATCATGTAAGACTTATAATTGGTTTTCAATCGATGTTTAGTTGTAAGTTTTTTTTTTATAAATGAATGAAATTTATTTTTATTCTAAAAAAATAATTATTGTTACGTCTTATATATTGATGTTCACGCTGCATTATATACAAGGCACCAAAAATATTAAAGTATGCAACAACGTACACATTATTTTACTAGAATGAAATAAATGTGATGAGCCCCACTATAATAATATAATTGAAATCTGAAAGCGAATTAATATATAATTAAATGTAGTTGGTAGTGCCAGATCCCATTCATAAATGGTGGAAAATTGAACCCAAAAAAAAAAAAAAACCAATTTAAATTGCTTTTATTTATTCAATCATCTCTAGAAGCTGGACCTATCGAGTAATGTTTCTAATTAAGAGTTTGTTCGATAATAAATGCAAGCATATGATTTTGTTTTCAATTTTCCAAAGTATTTTTTCCCTTTATTATGAATCTGCCCAATCATCTTTCTGTGAGTTCCATATGTTTATTCACGTGGGGTGACATTAATATATATATATATATAATTTTAAAAAATAAACTACTCAAAATATTAAAAGATATATTTATTGAATAATTGTAATTAACAAAAATTAGCACAATTAACTACGTAATTTTTTAAACACCAAAATATTAAATATCAGTTATTGCAATATACAATTAATTTATGAAAAAATTAATGTGAAAATGGCTGTAACAATATAATTAAGAATTAAAAATTTATATTATTTTGACAAATTAAACTTCAAAAAACAAATTAAAACACAAAAACTCAAATCTAATAATTTAGCACAAATCCCGAGTATCACGTGAATATTGAATCAGGATGACGCTAATATATGAAAGTTGACTAGTCTTAGTTATACAATTTTTTTCATAAAAAAAAAACAATTTTTTTTAATGATTCAAATATTAAATGTTAGGTAATCGTGCCAAACACGAGATCTAGTAACCCTTGAACAACTTGTATTATTTTCATTTGATCTTGATTTGAATTATCTTTGATACAACTTGCAATAGGGTGCAAATGGGTTTGGGCCTCTTATATTTCCCCTGGATTGTTGAGAATCGATCGGTTGAACAACTGGGCTTCTTTCTTTTGTCTGGGCTTGGGCCTTCTAGAATGGTGTATTGTTATTGGAACTTCTATTGGTCTATTGCCTACTGTCAGAACTCAGAAGGAAGAGTTTGTGGGAGTTGATTAGTGGATCCATTTTTTTTTAGTACAACTGGGATAGTAGGGGAGGGGACACGTACAATCACATGCGATCGAACTCAAGACAATTACCACTACAATACAAGACTCTACCATTGGAGTACAAGGTTGATCCCAATCCACGAAATGGTTTAAGAGTGGAAACATCAAAAATTGGGTATATGCGACTTCCATCCGGTAGTTTAACGTGGTATTCAAACTTTAGGCCTTGTTTGTTTATGTTTCCAAGGCCCCATTTCCAATTTCCAACTATTCATAGAAATGGAATCATGTTTGTTTCTAAAATTTCCAATAGAAATCATTATTTCCACTTTTCACATAAAACACCATCTCAAACCTATAATTTCAATTATCAACCCTATACACTATTCTACATCACTTATAAATCACTATTCTTATTTTTTGATCCAATTATATATGTGAGACCCTCCATTACCAACTTTATCTACTTAAAATACTATTATATATATCTAATGAGACCAACTAGCCTACAATCTTACAAATATAATATTATATATTCAATTAAAATATTCAACCACTATCAACTTTTCAAATTATTATATACATAAAATACTATTTCAAAATTACTTATCAAATATAATCTCATTTTCAAACCAATATAAAACCCATTCTCATTCACTCATCCAAACATAATTCCAGTTTTCACACGAAAACCAATAAATTCTGAAAATTCATTTTCCAACACTAGAAACTAGAAATAGTCTATGGAAATATAACAATACAAAGGCCTTAAAATTTGACCCCTTTTTTCTATACAAACAAACTTAAAAACAACAAAAGAAAGAAAGTATGTAATATATAAAAACAATTCTATTATAGTTAAAACAATATAATATATGTATTTTCCTCAAAAAAAATATGATATCTGTATTCAAAAAATCAAAATAATTATTTAAATACAACTCGCCCTATCGATAGACCCTTAAAAAAATTGAGTGATGATTTTGTTAGCAAGATTGGGGAATCATCTCGGATCATTTATTCTTAGTGGGAGAGCTCAACCACTAGGCTGCAATCAATAAGTATTGTAAAAATTGGCCTAGGTTGCTGCCTAGACGCCCTAGGTCGAGGCAATTTTGTCTAAATCGTTGAAAAAACCGTTTCGGCTGAAAATCAGCCTAGATGGGCTAAGCAGTCAAAGACCAGGCCTAGGAGACAAAAAATCGGCCAAGAAGAAAATAAAAAATAAATAGTTGTTTCCTATGTACTGTGGGCTACCGCCCGACTAGCGCCTAGTGATTTATGCAACATGAACTTTTAATTTCTTTGTCCACATAATAATAATAATAAAAGTCCTATGGCAGCAAGATTTTGAACATGGGCTTCAAACTTTCAAGAGTGGCAACCATTCACCACTATGTTGGATTTTCTCTTCGTGTAATAGTTTTTTATATATAAATTAAAAAATAAATAATGTAATTCTCCATTAAAGTAAGATTGAAACTTGATTTCTACGTCCATAGCATAATAATACATTTTGTGAAATATTTGGGTTATTCCCACCAAATCAATAAAACACTTTGCAAAGCAATCTTCTCAAAAAAAAAATTTAAAAAAAATTAAAATAATTATCTAATTATGTATCACTTAATGGATTCCATTGCATTTGTTCATGCATTGTTTGTCGATACTGACCATTTTCTAACATTCATAGTTGCCTTTGCCGCCTGCATTTTTAACATGGTAAAATTGATCAGATAATCAGATTGTTGTTATCGAGAGTTTAAGATTACAAAAGGGATAATTACAAAAGACTCCTTAAAGTTTGGGCTAATTACAAAAAAAAAACAAAGACGTTTCAAAATTACAAAAAAACCATTATGTTTGATTATATGTAAATTTTAAGGGATAACTGTAATATTTCCATAAATACAAGGGGGTCTTTGAAATATTATTTTTTTACTTATGAAGGGGGAAAATTTAAGACGGAATCAAATTTTAAAAAGTTTTTTGCGATTTTAAAAAATCTCTGGGGTTTTTTGTAATTAGCCCGAACCCCAGGGGGATTTTTGTAATTACACCTTAAGAATATAGTGAAAATCAAATCTAAAATTTCATATCAAATCAAACAAAAAAACCCATGTTGTAAAAAACGTTATACGCTAGTTGGACAACATAAGAAGGCCTAGCGCCTAGGAAAAGTCTTGACGGGGTTATGCGAGACCTGGGCGGATTAGACGGGGCCTAATCAGAAGAAAAACGTAGACAGACTACTAGAATTTAGGATCTTAGTGGGGACTAATCGGGACTAGGCGAGATTTTTAGAATTGAGCTGAAAAAACCACTAATATTGGGACACAAATAGTAGTGTGAGTCTATCACTAGTTAATGAGTTTTCTTACCTCCATTTCCCAATCACATCTCATTGTAATAATGGCCAATATTGCTGTTTGTACTGCAGTTCCACCAAATATCATACCAGCCCATATACCCTAAAATTAAAAAAAAATTATATATTTACAATGTAAATAAATAGTTTATTTGAAAATAAAAAAAAGTCATACCATAACTCCTTGATGGAAAACCCATCCCATTAAAATTCCAAGTGGGAGTCCAATAAAATAGTAGCAACCAATGTTAATGTAGGCTACATATGATTGCCATCCAGATCCAACAGCCACCCCTTCAAAATTTCAATCAAAATAGAATTAACCATAGCTTAAATTTAGTATACGTGTGTAAATATACATGTATATATAAATTATATTTTCACTTTAGGATTACAATCAATTCCTATGTTATCACGTACTTCAGTATGGGTTAGTCGATGCTACCTATTTGGGTATGTTAAGCGCATAAATTGACATTTTCAATATATACATATGTGAGGTATAGTGATATTATTGGAATAGGAAATAAAACACTACCGGAAAAAATTAATTTACTTAGAGAAAATCTATATGTAAGTATTAAGATAACTATAAACTGTAGATATAATCCGTAATCGTTTTAAGTAAAATCGTGGTAGATATATTGGTAGATATATATTTACCAACAAATTCTAAAACTGTTGGTAAATATCCATTGATAAATTTAATAATTATTTATTTTTTGTAAGTAATTGATCGGTAAAGTTTTGGAGAAAATAATATTTTTAATTTAGTGACAAAATCTTTTCTGTAGGTAAAAATTCTGTCGATAAACTGATTTTTTTTTTTTATTCAAACAATATATAGGATCTAAAAACATAGGTTAGAAAAAGACAAAATAAAGAATTCAAAAAGAAAAAAAATTGTTTACCAGATAGAATAGGTTGAACACTGTTGAGGAGAATTGTGAAAGCCAAGAGAAGAAAGAGTTTGCTGACAGCTTCAAGGACAATTTTGCTGGATGTATAAATTAAAGCAATTTCATTGTGGAAAAACATTATCAGCAACCAAAATATTAGGCCAATAATTATTGATTCAATCACTGATACTATGGTTGCAAATTTGGCTCCTTTCCCATTGCCAGCTCCCAATTCATTTGCCACTCGTACTCTGTATAAAATGATATCATTATTGTACACGTAAACAAGATCATATGAAACGTGCACGATAAGAAATAGGAATTCTCGTATATATGAAAACAAATGTGTGTGTGTGTGTGAGAGTAAGCATCGGCGGATACAGGGGGGACAAGGGGGGGCTGCTGCCCCCCCAAAATTTTCCAAAATTATTTTTTCCCCCCCAAAAGTTTTTAAAATTATTTTTTTATAGCTAAAATAAATGAATTTTTTTACAATTGCCCCCCCAAAACTTTGATAAAAAAACTAAGTAATTGTGTTTTTTACAATTGAAAATTTTTTTTTCTCATAGTTTAAATATATGAACTGGACCGTTTTTCCCCCAAAAGCCGTGAGAGAGTATAAGTAGATAATATTTTCATCAATAATTATTACAATTAGTTTATGGGCTAGTAATTAAGGATTAGTCCTTTTACAAAAATACCGTTTCAAATATATTTTTAAATTGTCGAATTATTATTAATGAAAATAGTGATGAAAAGTTTTGTTTTAAATCAAACAAAAAAAAATGTGATTATAAAGCCAGGGATATTTAATTATTTACCCAGTTCCAGCAAAGAATGACAGAGGAATCATCATCTCCCAACCATTGATGCTCATGCTGCATTAAATACAAGCCACCAAAATAATTTAATTACACAACACAATATTTTCTACTATAATATTATTATATATATATAAAATGAACGACGTTTTGGAATATAATTATATAACACATATTTGGGAACTTCTTTTTTTAGTACAACGAGGAAACTAGGAGAAGGGGCACACACTCGTATGCTCTGGCGGATAGGTGGGTCAACCTGGGCCCTCACCCACCTCTTTGTTTTTAAAAAAATAGTAAGATTTTTTTATAAAAAAAATAAATTCTAATTTGTATTATTTTTCTTGGATTTCCTATCTGACCCACCCTATTTCGTGTATCGGCTCACCATATTAGGGTATCGTGGCTCCGCCATTGCTCGTATGGAATTGAACACGGAACAATCGCCCTAACAATACAAGTATCTACTATTAGGGCACAAAATTGATCCCTTTGAGACCTTCTTAAACCTAGAGCTAGTAAAACCTAGTCCAGCTCGTGGGCCGTCGGCCCGATCAGTCCAAGATTTGGGCCGGAATAGGCTACAATTTTCCAATCCTGAAAATTTTCAGGTATATTTGGGTTGGCCTTGGCCCGGACCGATAGTATTCATGTTCAAAATATATTTTCAGGCTAAGTTGAACTATATATTTTCGTGACTCGATCAAAATCGTGCCGACTTGGCTCGGCCCAAAACTTTTCAAAGCTCAGTGGGATTGGGATGGGCCAACCCGACCCACCCATTACCAGCTTACTTAAAACTTACGATAACACTGAAAATGACCGTTCGCAATGATAAGAATTCACTGCCACACGAGGAAAGTTCCAAATAACATTAGACAGTGAAATGCGACAAACACAAAATGATAAGATTATATTACACATCAAAATCAAAAGTTTGTCGACATATTGGGGACAAAAATCACAGACCCGAAATTGATTAATGAAATACAATTTTCTTTCGCTGGCATGGACAACAAAACCCCCCAAAAAAAGAAAATTTCACTCTATGCCAAGATAGAAATTCATGATTTATCAATCACGGAAAATGTATTTAATTAATAGCGACAATGGAGACTTTAAGTAGTGACTGGAGCCAGAAAATGAAGTTTAGGGTACGATATCTTTTTATTTCTTCTAGTTTATATGTAGATAAATATGTATTCTTTTCCTTTTTCTATAGGATGCAACATTTTCCAATTTAACAATTTAAGATATATATATATATAATTTATATTAATTATAGAACTTTTTTAAAGTTTAGGGGTGGCCTTTCAAGTAAGGGTGTCAAAATCGTGTTATTGTGTTGTGTTTACGATAACGACACGATACAATAAGGGATAAACACGAATACTGACGCGATAAGGATCATCTAACCGGTACGACACAAACACTAGAAAATATTTGTGTGTCGTGTTCATTACCGACACGATAGTGACACGATAAGTCAAAAATAAAAAGAAAATGATTTACACGTTAACACACGATAAAATTACACGATATGACACGATTTTACACGAAAATACACGACAAAATATACAAAATATCGAGGTTATCGTGTCATTATCGCGGTCACTAACAAGAAACGTGTCGTTATCGTGTCCTTATCGCTAAATACTCATTATCGTTCGCGTGTCATTATCACGAAAATGTGTTTATCGTGTTTTTACGTGTCATTATCAAAACAATAAAAACACGAACACGACACAAAATTTTTGTGTCCGATAAGAACACGAACACGATAAAATACTAACCCGATATTTTCGTATCGTTTTTCGCTATTCGTCAGATCAAAATTGCATATCCTATTCGTTGCCAACCCCTCGATTAGCTCTGTCCCTAACTTGACACAACTCAAATCAGTTGGGATCCAAAAAAAATTATTTATATATCTTGACTAAGGAGAAAAATAATTGGGTTACGAATAGTTTGGTGTGCTGGCGACGCCACTCGTTCGCCATTGTAATTTGTATGTTTGGAACAATCTCATATTTTAAATTTCCTGTTGTAGACGCAATCCAAGTGTAAAAATTCAAGTCATATTTATATAAAAGACAAAATACTCACTCTCTCTCTACATATATATATATTTATTAATATGAAATATAGAGTGAAATATCAAATAAAAACAGAAGAAGAAGAATGTGGATTGTTTACCATACAGACAAAGCATCCACTGCAATTTTGGCATTCTCGAGATTTCCAGTCATCACGATAAGAATCCTGTAGTACCAATTTTCCAAGCTGTTCCATTTTAAAATAAAAATTAAAATTAGATTCATGAAATAATAACAATTCCTATGTAATAAACCACTATGATTAGTCTAGTGGTCACGGGTATTACTTTTCAGTGAAAAAGTCCAACGTGATAAGACCGAATTTTTTCCCAAAAAAAAAAAGAACAATTTCTATGCAATATTAAACCCGTACTACATAATAAATGTAAGGAGCATTAACCCTGATTAACAAAATTTTGCAGTCTAATGTTGGAATATCAGAATTTATTGGTTTTTGGTTAAAAAGAAGCTTAATTTTTCTTTTATAATTGTCATTTTTCAAAATTACTTATTACTTAAATCGTAATACGACACTATTAATTATTTCAAAATTATCAAATTTTTTAATATTTTACCTAATTATTTTAATTTTAAAATTATCAAAAGTTTGGGGTAAATACAAAACAAAACTTGAGAAGTTTTAAAATTACAGAAACTCATTGATATTAAATTTCATCTTACATTTTACTCCAACCGTTATTTTACCTTACGAAATTCACAATATTTTACGATTACATTTTACAACCCATATTAGACATTTACTTCAAAGTAAAGTTGTAATAGTTAGGGAGCTCTATTAACTTTTCTAAATATTATAAATAATCCCAATTTTCTGTCTGGCTATTGTAATACCTATAAAAGTTGAGGGATGTAATCGTAAAGTATTTGATAGAGTTTATATAATTTTGAAATTTTCTGGGTTTTTTCTGTAATTACCCCAAACCTCAGGGGTTATTTCATAATTATTCCTAATATTTACTCTGCATCAGGTAATCAAGTTCTACTCAGAGAAAGAGAAAGGGTTTATATAGAAGCACCATAGCATGACGCCGGAAGACGCCGAAAGCTTCAAAAACTCCCACAACCCCGAAAACGCCTCGCCGGAAAACCCCTTCCACGTCCTCGGGCACCCGCCGCACACGGCGTAACAGAACATCCCAAATACAATAACCCACCACGACAAATTCAGCGCCACCGCGGTCCCCACCACCCCCATCCGCCACCTGTACACCAAAAGCCAGCTCAAAATCAAATGCACACAAAACGCCCCCAAATTGACCAGAGCCGTAACGTAATTCTTCAATTGGCTCTGCAAAAATCTCTGTAACGGAAACTGCATCGCGAAGCCGAAATGGAGAGGGATGAAATACACCGCCACCACGCCCGATAGATCCGCCACGTCGGCCGGCTGGCCCACCAGTTTCAGAATCGGCGCCGCGAAGAAGAAGATGGGCGTCGTTAAAACGCAGTACAACAATAAAACTATCCATGAACGCTGGAGATAGATTCCCAGCATGTGGTATTCCTTTGCGCCGTAGGCTTGGCCGCATAGTGTTTCTAGTGCGCTCGCCATTCCTAGCTGAATGGGGATAAAATTAGGGCTAATTGCAAAAAAGGCTTAATTGCAAAATGGGCCTGTAACTTTAGAGTGGTTGCATTTTAGAACTTTTATTTATTTTTACTTTGCAAATGAGGACTTTTATTTAGAAAATAGGACGAAAATCGTCGAAAATACTGATGTTACCTGGGATTTTATGGCATGACCGCCACATCATTACCCCTAATTAGGAATTTTCAATTTTCTAGTAGATTTTGTGACGTGGATATTGATTGGGATGCATTTTGCATATAAACACCACATGTGCATTTTGCACTTTGAAAATTTCCTAATTAGAGATGACGATATGGGAGCCACATCATCAAATTACAACCAATTTCCAAAATTTCGATTCTTTTTGTCATTAGTATGCCATATGATTTTAATTAAAGTCTGTAAAAAAATAAGTGTTCTAAAATGCCACCGCCCTAAACTAACGAGACTAATTTTGCAATTAAGCTTTACAAAGAAAAAATGCCTTGAGTTTCAGTCCAATTACAATAAAACACAACTATCTTTCAAAATTATAAATATCTTTTGATATTTGTTTCTGTTTTACGAATTGCATCATCAAAATAGGGTATTCATGAAATACAAATCTCTATGGGTGTTTATAAAACCTTAAGGTTGCATTTGGATGAGAATATTTGGATTTGGGGGAAAATATTTAAGGAAAGATTTCAAACGACTCTAAATAGTACGGATTTGAAATCCTCCAAAATGACCTGAAAATAGCTTCTAATTATTTGAAATCCATTATAGAATGATTCAATTTAAGAAAATTCAATGAATTTGTTATTATGAATTTAAAATTCATAGTACATATTTTACTATCCAAACAAACTCAATGATTATATCTGTAATTTTGAAAGATAACAGAATTTTTTTGTTATTAGACTAAACATAAGGGTATATAATAGTACATACCTGGAGGCCGAAATCGAAGCCAATGACGACACTAACGGCAATGGACATGGCCGCGAGCTCAAGGTCCCCGAGGTGGCCTGCCAAGGCTTGGGTGATGACGAACATGGAATACGACACGATACGGCTGAAGATGGCGGGTCCCACCACCCGCCATAGCTTCTTCGTCTCAATCCAAACCCTCTGGAAAAGAGTTTTTTCTTCATCATCCTCTTTTATGTAGTTTCTATTTGGAGTATCTAAGGATGTGTGGTCTTTTAATAAGGATGTTGTGATTGGTTCTTCATTTTCACATTTATTTGACATTTTTATCTGTGTGTTTTTTTTTCCTTCTTTCTTTATGGGATTGAAAGATAAGGAAATAGAGACAAGAAACAAGAAGGGACTCTCAAGGCCTTGTGTAGGAGGTGAGTGTTGTATATATAATTACATATAAGGGTGACTAGCTATCAGGGGCGGAGCACGACAGCTAGTAAGGGGGGCCAAGAATAATGGTATCAATTTCGCATTCGCGGTTCGTGTTTTGACATAGGTATTACATGTCTGACACGAATCCGAACACAACTTTTTTAATTATTCGTGATAAAATATACGACACGAACACGACTTATTTATGATACGGGTAACCCGACACACCACGAAAATCTATATAATTTAAAGTTGATACAAAAAAAATTTAAAAATTTGAGGAAAAAAATTAAAATTACAAATAAAAAATACATTAAATATTATAAAATTATTAAAAAATACATTTAATAAATTTTCCATCATCATATAACCAAACTAAAACATCACAAAATATTAAAATAATATGTGACGAAGACCATCTACAATTTAATTTATCATAATTTGTTTTTGTAATTTTTTTTAAATATATTAGCAAATAATTATTAGAAACCCAGAAAATATATTTTTAAGATAATAATAAGATAAAATAACACCCACAAAATCTCCAATTTAATTTTACTATAATTCATTCAATAATTTTTATCCAACAAAATTATGAGGGGGGCAATATACTAAATAATAAAAATATAGGTACTAGAAAGAAAAAAGTAAAAAGTTGGGGGCCAGGGACCCCGAGCCAAAGATGTGGCGCCGCCACTTTGGTGGCTATGGTTCGAATCGCTATGGTTCGAGTTTCAAAATCACTGGTGCGTATTTCTCATTTTGGAGGAGTCGAATCAAACCGTTGCCACATGTTATGGTTCCAAAATATTTTTCGTTTATTAAGGAGAAAAATGTAAGTGGAATTAAACATTAAGAGATTTTTTGTAATTTTCTGATTTTCAAGAACTTCTGTATTTTTTTGGTAATTAGCCTGAACTTTAAGCTTTTTTTTAATCATCCATATATTAAATTAATGATGTCTGGAGTAGGTATGTAAAATAATCAATACGATTTTTGTTCTCTTATATGCATACTGTAATGCAAAGGGATAAATTGGTCGGATCAAACTCAAAGGAAGGAAAAAGACAGCCATATTTTATTTGAACCAGTACACCAGTGAAATTCCAAAAAAAAAAAATTTTGACCAAGCAACTTATAATTATTAGGGACAATTACCAAAAAAAAAAAAACTCGTTCAGTTATGATCTAATTATTAAAAAAATCCTGAGATATTTGAAATTAACTATAAAAAAAACATTTAAAAGTTAATTATAATAAAAACGCTTAAGGTTTGGTTGTGTTAAATTAGTAAGAGGATTTGCAATATTTTTGTAAATATAAAGGAGTATTTGAATTATTTTTGTATAATAACACATCGTCAAGTCTCACAAGTTTTTTCATTAATTAGCCCAAACTTGGTGATAGTTTTTGTACGTAATTTTTCCTTATTATTATCATTGTTTATTTTTTCTTATCTTGTGTTCAAACCCAACCAAGGCATGATCCCAAAAATACCCATGAAGTATCACAGCTACTTGAATTTAATCCGTAAATATTAAAATCTGTTATGAAAACCTAGCGAATGTATTCAAAGTTTGCAAGTAAAATTGCATAGTGATTCGAAAAACGACATTTTGGTTAAAATAAATATTTGCTTAAATTTCTAAAACTTTCTCGTTGAATTATCCGCATAAGAAAAATTGGATAAAACGACGTAACCTAATATAAATAACATCTTTTTTTTTTTTTTTTTTTTTTTCACAAATAATGAATGAAACAATAACCCTTATATGTTCGTAAACCACTTATTTAGAAAATGAAAATAAACCCTATAGATGTGGTGATTTCCCCGCAAACTACGCCAAACTGCAAAAATCACCCCCTTATCAATGAAGAATGAGCTCAAAAGAAAGTGTTGGTAGGAGGAATCGAACTCGTGACCTTTTGAGAGATAAGTTTGTTACTTGGGCATATCATGGACTGCATTGGCTGGCATGTTAGGGTAATATAAATAACATCTATTCATAATAAAACTACATTTTTTTCTCTCATCCGATTCTTCTTAATCTCAAAGACTTATTTTAGCAAAATTAATTTCTTTTATTTACAACAAAATCATTTATTTCACTTTTTTTTGATCTTGAAAAAAATAATTTTATTAATTAATTTTTCAAAAATAGAAATACATTTTCTAGAAACAAAACAAACTGATTAAAAACTATAAAAGATAAAACTATTGAAAAGATTCATAATATTTAAGTTATTTATAACAAAAATTAAGTTGTGATTAAAACCTACAATTTTGAAAATCTATAATTTTAAAATACATATGATTTTTAATTTTTACATTTGTAATGACAAATTGTCCGCTTATCTTTTGAAATGAAAAATTGCTCGCTTGAATTATCCGCATTTTGAAAAATACGCAACAAAACGACAATGTATCCTCGCCGCACTGATATACTTGATTAAATCACAAATAATGAAAGAAACAACAACCCATATATATGTGAAAAACCACTTACTAAAAATGAAAATAAAATAAAAATGGATGATTTAGAAAATGACCAAAAATCACCCCCTTATCAATGAAGAACAAGTAAAAAAGCAAAAACTAAATAGAGTTTGAGAAAAATGAAATTTTGCCCGTTTGAGAGAGAAGTTTGTTAATTGGGCATATATCATTTATTTCACTTAAATTCTGGAAAAGGAAAATGAACAATTAATGGTTTTCCATTCAACCTTCTGATCTACTATGGTTTAGTGCTGGGGGTTTCCTTCCTTGTCCATGGCCCTCCAAATTATTGGAAAATTCAATTATTTCTATGTGTATTTTATTTTAAAATATTAATTTTTAGTACTAATTAATTATTTTTTATTAATTAATCCCCAAATTTACATATCTAGCTCCGCCTCTGTTTGACGTCGTAGCTAGCATATGAAATTGGTTCTCAGTTTCTATCATCATCAATGAATTTTCCGTATATTAATTAATAAATACTATACATGGAATCTGTCCAGCAATGTCTGTGGAAGCCATTAATTCTTTTCACACAATCATGTACTACAATACAATCAGTCTCTTTGTAGTAGTCATAGAGCTCGTAAAATGCATCCCGACCCGTGAGCTGGACTGACCAAACCGAGTGGATTAGACCATGATTTTATAGGCTCGAAAAAATTTGGCCTATTCAGCCAACCCAATTCCTCCGATGGTTAGGATTGGCCCAACTTTAGCCCAACCTAACAATTTTTGTGAACAAAATGTACACATGGGACCAGATCGGGCCAAGCATTTCTTTGGCCCGAACAAAATTGGGCGATCGGATTTTTTCAAAAACCCGATGGGCTTGATCCGAACAATTGCACAAAAATCAAAATAGATCACTGAATTTAATTTTCTCAATATTTCAACTTCCTGCCAATAAACCACTAACTTATAAACAAGTAGTGGTATCAATCACCCTTTGTAAGTTGTTGTTGACTAGGGTTCGAACATATATTTTTCAATTTATTTGAAATTTATCCCCTCTCCAACCACTACTCCCAACTTATTGAAAAAAATTTTTTTTGCCATAATTAAATACAATAAAATAAAATAAAATTGAAACGTGATTTCTCTACTTCAATCACATAATTATACATTTTTGTGAAATATTCGGGTTATTTCCACCTAATTCTCAGCAAGAAAATAAAGATTAAAAAAAATCAGAACCATTATTTGTATTTATGATACAATCAATTGCATTTGTTTCATGCATTGTTCCTCGATTCTGACCACTTTCTAACATGTTGAGTAGCCTTGGCAGCCTGCATTTTGTACATGATATTAATCAGTTGTAATTGAGAATTTAAGATTACAAAAATATAACTCTCCTAAAAATATCACATCAAATCTTAGGAAAAATACTAATATTGGGACAGAAAAGGTACAATGTTAATAAATTTTGTTACCTCCATTTCCCAATCACATCGCATTGTAATAATGGCCAATATTGCTGTTTGTACTGCAGTTCCACCAAATATCATGCCAGCCCATATACCCTGAATTTAAAATATATATATATATATATATATATATTTTACAATGTAAATAAATAGTTTATTTGAAAATAAAAAACATAAAAAAAAAAGTCATACCATAACTCCTTGGTGGAAAACCCATCCCATCAAAACTCCAAGTGGGAGTCCAATCAAATAGTAACAACCAAGGTTAATGTAGGCTACATATGATTGCCATCCAGATCCAACAGCCACCCCTTCAAATATTCAATTAAATTAGAAACATAGGTTAAATTTAGTGTATGTGTGTAATATAACATATATACAAATATATATCATGATTCCAAAATGTAATTAATCTTGTAGCTACAAGGGTTTGATAACGATAGTCTTTGCGAAAATCACGATTTGCAAAAAGTCTCGTAATTTTCAAAAAATCTTGACTTCAGTTCTTTAGTTGCCGAAATTTGAAAAGTTTCTGAAAAATCCGAGCGTCCACATTTCCGGATGTGGAAATCAATTTTATATAGCTTAACTTATATGGTCATCCTCCAAATGATTTGGCTGTTGGAAAGAAAAAGAAAAAAAAACTCATTTGGAAGATGTTCCATAACCGAAACAAATTTCCACACTAGCATATATGATTGGCCAAACATGTGGGGCACGTGGAATATTTTTAGCAGATTTTTCAATTTCTAAGGTAACAAAGGGCTGAAATCGAACTTTGATTTTTAAGTTGCGACCTTTCTGCAAATCGTGATTTCTATGACTATTATTGCAAACTCGTGCAGCTAGAGCACTAAAATTGCAATTTGCCCTTCCACTTGTAAGAAATATAATCAAGTGGTATTTTATCATGTACTCCAATACAATCGTTACATGTCAAGTGCATAAAACATTAACAATACATATGCGGCGTGTATTGATATTATTGAAATAGGAGGTAAAATAGGTCTTAATTGTAAAAACATACATAGGTTAGAAAGAAATAAAAGAATTAAAGAATAGAAAAATGGATTAAATTTTTTACCAGAAAGAATAGGTTGAACACTGTTGAGGAGAACTGTGAAAGCCAAGAGAATAGAGAGTTTGCTAACAGCTTCAAGGACAATTTTGCTGGATGTATAAATTAGGGCAACTTCATTGTGGAAAAACATTATCAGCACCCAAAATACTAAGCCAATCAATATTGATTGAGTCACTGATACTATAGTTGCAAATTTGGCTCCTTTCCCATTGCCTGCTCCCAATTCATTTGCCACCCTTACTCTGTAAATGTCATGACAAAAACAACAATTTAACAAAAATAGTGTTCAAATAAATTCTAATTAATGTTTTCACATTTTAGTTGATGTTTTTGTGAGTAAATATGTGATTCTTTTTTTAATTAAACACATAAATTAGTAGAGCTGACAATATGGGCCCAGTCCAGCGGGTCGACCCGACTTGCCTGGCGATAAGACTTGGTTGGGCCATGAATTTGCAGGCCCAAAAAGGATCATGCTTATTTGGCCTCGGTCACCAGCCTGGCCAAAGCAAAATACATTACATGACTCAGGCTGGGCCATGAAAATATTGGCCAAAACGAATTTCGGGCCGAGTTGACCTAACCCCATTTTGCTCTCTAGCCCGGTGGGCCAGTACCAAGTCGGTCCGGCCTAATTGCCAATCTAATAATTAGTTTATTGGAAAGTAATTGAAGATTGGTGTTTTGACCAAAATACCCTTCAATTTTTTTTTGGAGAATCTTAAATACCCTTCAAATTAATTATAGGGCCTTTTTAATTGCACAAGAATGTGATTTGCAAGTAGGACGATATTATTTCTTCATTAAAAATATATAATTAGTTTCTGGGCAAATAATTGAAGATGACATCTTTTTACCAAAATACCCTTTTTAAATGGACCTCGACCTCAGTTTGCCACAATTTTTGACATTTTAGCTAAGGATGGCAATGGGGTGGGTCGGCCAGGACCCGCCCCGTGCCTAGAATGGGGCGGGAAAGGGAGACCCGTCACGGGGCGCGGGACAGGGCGACCCGTTCTGCCCCGTTTTAAATTAAATTAAATAAAAAAATAAAAAATATATATTTATAAAATATTATTTACAAAATTTATTATTATCAATTTATAAATATTAGATATTATATTATAATATATATTATATGTGCAAAATATATATTAAAATATATTTTAAAAGTAAAATTTTTAGGTGGGCAGGCCCACGCTACGGGTCGAAAGTGATACCTGGGAGCTGCCTCGGGTCACGTCGGTATCACGGGCGGGTCAAAATAGCCATCCCTAATTTTAGCCAGGACCACCTTAGTTGTCACAATTTTATTTCCATCTTCATTCCAACATTAGAAAAAGGAAAAACCAAAATAAATAGTAATTAAAACCCAACCATTTGTTCCAGAAAGCAATAATTCGTATACATGAATAAGGTCTTGATAGTGACCAGGTCCAAAACTTTTTGGTAGCATCTTGCCCTAATTAATTTGGGATGAATTTACGTGTTGTCCTAATTTATTTATGTTCTACGACAATAATTAATCTGTCATTATCACATAACATACGTGAAAAACACATAAAACACCTTAATCTGCAACAAAAATGAGAGTAAGTTTGATGTGAGACCGTCTCACGAGTTTAAAA
This sequence comes from Rehmannia glutinosa, assembly GCA_016081115.2. NCBI lineage: Eukaryota > Viridiplantae > Streptophyta > Magnoliopsida > Lamiales > Orobanchaceae > Rehmannia > Rehmannia glutinosa. Next base: position 59,060 of record JABTTQ020001121.1, on the reverse strand, counting down.
TAATAAGATAGATCTAACTCATTTCCTAATCAAAGCAATTTAGATCCAAATTTAAATGGATTAGAATATTTTGGCTAGTTTAGGATCTGCCTCACTAAAAAAAAGTCCGTAAACCGTCTCATATTGAGTTTTTGTCCAAAAACAATTATCTCGTCCGACGTAATTATCAATTTTTTCCAGTTATTATAACATATATTAATGAATATCGTGACGAAAATATTCTATTTTTAGATAAAAACATAAAAATTTAAATAAGATAAAGCCAGGGAATTAATTTTTACCCAGTTCCAGCAAAAAATGCGAGAGGAATCATCATCTCCCAGCCATTGATGCTCATGCTGCATTATTATATTACAAGCCACCAAAATTATTTAAGTACACAAAAACACAATATTTTCAACCATATTATAATTATTTACAAAATGAACAACTTTATAAATAAAACACATATTTGAGAATTTACGATAACACTGAAAATGACCGTTGCAATGATAAGAATTTATTGCCACACAAGAAAAGTGCCAGGTAGCATAAGACAAAGACAAATGTGACAAACAGAAAATGACATGAATACATAGAAAATCAAGAGTTTGTAGACATTTTGAAGACGAAATTTAGACCCAAATTAAATTGTTAAAAAATTGGTTTTTAAAATCAGCATACGCTAAGACAGAGATTCTAGAGGGGACCAATCAAATTAAAGAAATAAATATTAAAATAAATATTTCATAAATTTGTCAAATATTTACAATATGAAATAATAATAAAATTGTGGATTTTCTTACCAAATGGACAAGGCATCCACTGCAATTTTGGCGTTCTTGAGATTTCCAGTCATCACTATAAGAATCCTGTAATACCAATTTTCCAAGCTGTTCCATTTTGAAAAAAAAAACATGAAATTAGCTATAATACAGTCATGAATAAGAAAAAATAGTCTATTAATTCATGCTACATGTGAACTTTTGAAAGGACAATATAATGATTTAATTTGTTTGCTCATTTGTTTTACTGGTTATATTACACAAGTTAAATGAGAGATAAAAACACACAATAAATGAAGCCATAATTAAGTTTCATCGATAATATTCAAAAGTCTAATGCCATAATGTCAGAAGCAAAACAAATTAAGCTGTTTAAAGAAAAAAAGAATAGAATTTATCTCAACTTAAATTAATTTGACCCTAATAATTATCCGGGATAATTATAAATAAATGTGAAAGGTTTAGAAATATTTTTGAAAATCACTGGGAAAAATGTAAGATGTAATCAAACCTCAAGGGGTTTTTTGTAATTTTCAAAGAATTTTAGGTTTTTTTGTAATTATCCCTAATACTTATTTGGGATAATTACAAATACTATTGTTGATGGTGTGTTATAACTAAAACAAACGTGAATTAAGTATTGTGATTTTGAAAGATAACTAGATTTTTTGTAAGATCCTAAATCTTTGGTAGTTTTTTGTAATTATCCCAATTTTTTTAAAATAATTATTTCAACTCAATATAATTGATTTTCATTGATGAGATCTCGAGTTCCACCTAAAAAAATAGTGGTCGATCACTATTTGGATATTGTGCGTATTTGATAACTCTTCTTAATTACAATCACCCCTTTTAAATTGTATTTATCTAACAAATAACACATGCTAAAGTGCAATTTGTAAAACACAAACAAATGCCGATAGATATCTGTAACTTTGAACGATAATTGGATCTTTTGAATTGAGAGAGAGAGAGAGAGGTGCGCACCATAGCATGACGCCGGAAGACGCCGACAGCTTCAAAAAATCCCACAACCCCGAAAACGCCTCGCCGGAAAACCCCGTCCACGTGAGCGGACACCCGCCGCAAACAGTATACAAAAACAACCCCAAAACCACCAACCACCACGACACATTCAGCGTGAGCGCGGTCCCCACCACCCCCAATCTCAGCCTGTACACAACCAACCAGCTCAAAAGCACGTGCACCACAAGCGCCCCCAAATTGACCCACGCAATCACGCTGTTTTTCAATTGGCTCTGCAGAAATCTCTGCAGCGGAAACTGAATCGCGAAGCTGAAGTGGAGAGGGATGAAACACAGCGCCACCACGCCCGACAGCTCCGCCACGTCGGCCGGCTGGCCTAGGAGTTTCAGAATCGGCGTCGCGAAAATTAACGCCGGTAACATTATTAAGCTGCAGAGTAATAATACTATCCATGAGCGCTGGAGATAAACTCCGAGCATGTAGTATTTCTTCGCGCCGTAGGCTTGGCCGCATAGTGTTTCTAGCGCACTCGCCATTCCAAGCTGAAAATATCAGAAATAAAATGGGAAAATTATATTAAACTCCCTAAACTATGAGGTTTTTAACTTTTTCCCCCCTTTAACTTTTTTTGTGACATTTTACCCATTGAAGTTATCATTTTTTGTATATTTTATAGTTTATACCACCTTCACACCCTGTTTTGGTGCGAACCTTACAACCATGAGAAAAACTCGGATATTTTTGGAGGCAAAGTATAATTTACTTGAAATAAAATGGGGAAATTATCAAAATTAGCAATTTGTATAGGCTTAATTGCAATTTTAGGGGTTGATAGTCTTAGTCTATAATTTCTTGACGTTGCAGTTTCGTTATCTAACGATTTTACTCTTTAGTAAAAATTTCAAATTTCAGACATGTAACTTTAACGGTCGGCAAGTAGTTTGAGGATTAAGATTTCTCGTTCAATATTTCTTTTCAACTCATTATTCCATTACAGTAGATGAATTATAAGTGTATAAAATGATGTTATAGTTATATATATAGTTAAATAAAAACAAATGAAATGTTTGGCTAAAGGACAGACATATTATAGGAACAAATGAAATATTGGGACTTTTGTTGGGATTAAAATTGCACAAAATCAAAACTTATAGGACCAGAATTAGACAAATTATAACAAACAATATCAATATTTGCACATAATCAAAATCTTACTACATCAAAATTCCTACCTAAAATATTTACAGTACCAGAATTGCTAAACCCCCATAGTTGCATGACCAATAAAGCGAGTTGTAAAATAAAATTTATTAAATGTTAACGGATATTTGTAATTTTGAAAAATAATTGAGTTTTTCTATAACCAGAATAAAGTATAAAAAATTAAACAAATAAAATTGAATAAGATAAATACTTAATTACCATGAGGCCGAAATCGAAGCCCATGATGACATTACTAGCAATGGACATGCCGGCGAGCTCAAGGTCGCCGAGGTGTCCGGCGAAAGCTTGGGTGATGACGAACATCGAATACGACGCCACGCGGCTGAAGATGGCGGGGCCCACCACCCGCCATAGCTTCTGGGTTTCAATCCAAACCCTCTGAGATAGATTTTTTTCGTCACCATCATCATCTTCTTCAACTATGTACTTTGATGGGGCATCTGAGTACGTGTAATCTAATAAAGGCGCTGTTATTGTTTCTTCATTTTCATGTCTTTTTGACATTTTTTTTTTCTTTTTTGGGATTAATTTTTTTTCTTCTGATTTTTTTTTTTTTTGGGTTATTGGATTTGAGGGAAATAGAGAGTGGAAGAAACCAGAAGGGGCTCCAAAGGGTTTGCAAATAATAGCAAGAGCATCACATGAAGGTTGGTGTATTTTTGTAGTTATAACTTGATAAGGGCACAAGAAGAGTAAAAGAAAAATAAAATAGAAAAAAATTATTAATAATATTTTTATGAGACAAATAAAAATAAAATTAATATTTATGTTTTAAGAACTTTATATAAAGTTTTATAATTATGTAGTCTTGCAATTTTGATCTTTGTAATTTGTAGAGCTGGTAATGGGTTGGATCGGCGGATCTAACTAGGCAAGTCATAAAATTGTATTGGATCGAGCTGGTCCAAAAATTTCATTGGACTACCTTTCTTATGGCTCAATCAAGCTCAATACGTGTATTTTTTGTCAGATTGTTTGGGTTTATCGGGCTTTGTGTCGTTTGGGCCGAGCCAAAGTATGTCATGTTCTTTTCGGGTCTCTAAAGATTACTGTTCTGAAAATCTCCGTCTAACCCCAATTAGTCCTCGCCTAGGCACTAGGCCGCCATTGTCCGCCTTGGTTATTCTTTCGATTAAGTTCCGCCTAACTCCGCTCGCGTCCCGTCTAACCTCGTCCTCTCTACCTAGGCGTTAGGCTTAAACCCCGCCATCGCCTCAACTAGACTTAACGCTTTTAAACACTCGCTAAAGATGAAACTCAATCAAATTCTATATTTGGGGTGGACGGGCCGGCTCATCCGGTTGGACAAATATTGCCCCTAGTAATTTTAAGGTAAATAATAAAAAAATAATTTAGTGGTTATGTGATTTACATGGAGTTTGATCAAAATCCAAGTCAAATTAGAATTCTCATCTTTGGTGTCCGTTTTCAGCTTCAAAGTATATCTGAGAAATAAATATACAATTGTTGTTTTTTCTTTTTCTGGCAGTTTTATCATTTAAGGACTAAAATCAAGATGACACGTGGAAATATTGTGCTCAGAATTAAAGTGTTTTACTATATTAGTGGTTAATTTATGTCCATATATACCCTTTGTGATGAGAAAGGCATCAGATAAGAGAGCAGCACATGCCCAACAGTTTCTTGGCAATTGGGAATTGGCAGTTCAGAAATTACATCAACAATATGACAACATTTGGCCCTCATACTAGCCTATCAACTTTACTGTACTACTTCCTTTGTAATATACATAAATTGTAATTTTTTGTTATTATATAATTCTATTTTTTGCATTATAAAGTATATTTCATCTCACATGTTAGATTGAAGTATCAAAATTCAAAATAATTTGTGGGAGGAATCCATTTTAACACTAGTCCCTAAATAGCAGAGCCGGCAATTATAGCCCAGCCCATGGGCCGCCCCAATTGGCCTGAGAATACGATCAGGCTAGGCTACATTTATATTGGTTCAAAATGATTTGTGCTTATTTTGGTCCGGTCCAAGAGGCCCAAAATCCAAACGACCTGACTAAATTTATATATAAGCATGTGTTTGGGTCGAACATAGTAAAATGGTGGCCCAAGCATTTTTGGGCCGGCCCAAAATCGGCCCAATTTTTTCACTTGGCCCAACGGTCCAACCCCAGCCCGACCCATTGTCAGCTCTACTACATAGAAATGTCAAATGTCAATAGACTAGGTAGGACTAGTGCAAGCCCGTCTGGCCAAGTGACAAAAATTGGTCCTAGTCGGACTGAAATTTTGTCGACCCATCGTTTTGTGTAGCCCATCAATAGTTACACGTGATTTCATCGGGTTGTTCGGACTTTGGGCCAAAGTATATGCTCGGTTCTTTTTGGTCCTCTAAATTAAATAAATCACAACCTTTAAAGAAAAATATATGGATAAGATTAGTTCATATTGTCTCACCTAAGAAGGATAGTCTCATTTGAACCAAATGAAATTATGTCATTAATTGTAAGTAAATAAAAAAGAGAAATATAAGGCCGACATTAAAGACCCTACAAAACCCCCCACCGGGTCTTTTTCTTTAACTAAAAGACTTTTTTTCCAAGTTTTTTATGCTATTAAATATTCATTACAATAAATTGATGCATGTCCTTTGTTGTCTCAAACTTGGCTTTTTGAACTTAGCATTCACTATATTATATAGAAAAAGAAGATACAACTCTATACGTTGCTTTTTTTAAGTCAAACCATATGTATAATTAATTATACAAAACAAATTATACATAATCAATTGACCCCATAAGTCACTTTCTTTTGTGAACAATGCTACGTACTCAGATCTTTAATAATTATATGTTATTTTAATTCTACATATATACATTCCCATAGTTGCACATCTTTGTTTTTCGTAAATTGAATGCATAACGAGATTTTTATTTCTTATGATATCTAATTTTAATTCACCACATAAATATAATGTATATACATTATTATACACATTGCATTCATTAGTGTGTTAAAATACCAGATGAAATATTGTAAGAAATAAGAAATTTGAACTGTGTTAGGCCTAGGGATTTACCCGGACCTGAACCAAACCTGTCTCATTTGAGGTGCGTAATGAGTATTAGTTTTTAGACTCAGACGGGTATGGGTCGGGTATGGTAAGACCCACGCCATACCCGACCCATATATATGTTTTTTTTTATTTTTTTTAGTTTATATACATAGTGAATATATTGTTGTTCAATAACTCTTGATTTATATATGTTGGTGTTTATATCATTCACATAATATCTACAAAATTATATAAATATCATAAGTTTTGAGTACACTATTTGAGTAAAATGTTACAACTTTGACCAAATATATAAAGTTGGCAGGTCTAATGGGTCGCTTATCTGCAAAAAATCGGAAAAAATCGGAAAAAATCGTCGGGCCGATGTGGGTGTGGGCGTTGCGTTTTCTTAATAAATCGGTTCCAAAAATCGGAAAAACCCAAAACATCCCAAAAATAAAAAATTACCATATCATGGTTTTGATGTCCCACTCAAGTCTAAAATTATTTGAGTCAATTTTAGTGAACCCTATGCAATATCTCAAGTTTCTTTGTCATCAAGAATACGAAAATATTTGACTTAATATTCTAACGTACGTAAGCAATTGCGAACGCATATTTGTCATATAGATGCATGTACAAATTATATAAATATTATTTGATAGTAACTGTCAGAACTCAAAAAATATTGTTCTAAATTAAAGATTTTTTTTTCATTTATGAATGCAAATACAAAAATATACGATTCCATATTTTAGCTCGTCATGGGTGTCAAGATGACAATACTCATTCTTTTTAGATGGCACCAACGACGAAGCTAATAATTTTGTTTAGGATCTACAAACTTCAAAATTTTTTTCCTAAGCAATAAACAAAAATAAAATTAGACTCAATTCTTACTATATTTATTTTTCTTTACATCCAAGATGGGTGATATATCATGGTTTAGATGTCCCACTCAAGTCTAAAATTATTTGAGTCAACGCTTTTAGTAGAACCTAACATTAAAATAAATTAAAATGAAAAAAATTCAACCCTAAAAAAAAGTCATAAGAATATATATTTTTTCCTCAAAAAAAAAAAAATAAGTATCAAAATTTTGATAAAAGTTATTGTATTAATTCAATTAATTCAATATTCAAAAATAACTAATAGAATATAATACATCAATATATCATAACATTTGTTCTATTCTTCATTTTTTGAAATAGTTGCAGAATAAAATCGATATATTTGGAAAAATATATTGTTCAATTTGTATTAAAAACGATTTTTCAATAACGAATCTCAAATATTAAATTTTTAATGAGAATTTGATAATGAACCATAAATCATCCCAAAAGAGAAAAATAAAGACACAAGAGAATAATGCAAAAATTTGAATTTAGCTTTATGGTGGAGTAAAAGAAATTGTTCAAAATTTTGAGAAAGAAAAAATCGACCAAGATTTTTCAAGATTAACAAATGAGAAGAGGAAAGAAGAATGAAGGGATTGAAGACTATTTTCTATTTTTCCTATTTTTCTGTATTTATTTTAAGGTTAAAAATTAAAAATATCCTTATTTTTTCCAAAATTTTCGGGGTGGCACGACCGTGCAATCTTTGGTGACATGCTCATGTCATATTTTATGACATATATAGGATCGCAACTTGACACTTCAGTAAATGGTTCTTTGTCTTATGGGTAAAAAAAATTATAAAAGTGGGTAAAAAAGTGGATTGACTATCCAAAAAGGGTAATAGAAAAAACACCCTTATTTTTTCTGTACAATAACTTTTTTTTTCTTTTTTTTAAATTATTTACCCTGACGGAACTACGTAAACAAACAGGGCCTTGCCCCCCCAACATTTTTTTTTAAATATATTTTTTGAGCTTTTTTGTGCAAAAATTATATTAAGATTTTTATTGTTTTAATTTGTGGGCCTATACCCTTACATACTTCAAGTTCTCATTTCAATACACCATAATTTATATTAACTTATTTTTTGGCATGATATTCATGATATACAAAGAAACATTCTAAATTTTAATATCTTGGAAAAAATATTTTTATTTATTTTAAAATGTTTGATGATAAATATTTACATTGTGTTTGATGCAAAAATATAATATATTCTAAAAAAAAAAAAAGAAATAGACATTTTTTTTTCTGTTTTCAAGAAATGAAAAGTAGTCATATTTTTCAAATTAGATATTTTTAAGCTTTTATTCAAAAAAATGAGACTATATATTCATTGATTCTTTGGTGAATTACATTAAATAAATTTGAAAAAATTGACCTGCATTTCTTGTTGAATTGAATAATATTTCTAACAAATTTTTTTTAAAATAATTTATTATCACTTAAAATTTGTAAACTCAAAATGGCTAAAAAATATTTTGAAAGTCAAAAACTATTTTGTTTATGTAACAAACTTAATTTAAAATTCAATGAACAAGCTACATACCTAATTATTTCATTCCGCCCAAAAAGAACTTAATTTATGTGCAAGATTGTCAATAAATAATACCTTTTGATAATACTATTATAATGATGAGAAACAATAAAATAAGTTTGTATTGTTGTATTTTTTAAAAGAATAAAACTCGACAGTGGGCTATGTTAAAATGAAAGATTTTGGACCAATTTAGCAAAATATCTAATTGAGTCTCTGTTCCAGCCCTCTTATTGATGGGCCAAATGGAGCAGGCCTTTTTGATATATGATTTATGCAATCACTAGATTTAAGTTGGAATCAACAATTTGAAGTGCTGGAAGCTTGGGCCTTTAAAAAAATTACTAGGTAAAATTTTTTGTGCAATTTTTTTGGTTAATCCATTATTTGTAATTTTTATCCTGACTTGCGGATTTATAAAATGAAAAATATTTAAAATGATATTCTTACAAAACTATTAAACCTTATATAAAAGGTATATATTTTTATAAGAAATTACATAGGAACTCTTTTATAAAAAAAAAAAAAAATGGGTCATAAATATTAACTAATTTTTTTGGGAAAAATGAATTTTTTTTATAAATTAAAAAAAAGGGTGCGAGCCGGGTTGGCCTCCTCTTATCTCCGCGATTGTATATATATTATTTATTGCTCTAGGTCCCTTGAAACCTTGGACCTAAAGCTCCTGGCAAAATCAAATCTAATATAAATAAAAATAAAACATTTCTAAGCTTTTGTAACAAAATTTTATTTTTTTGGGGAGGGGGGGCAAAATATTTGGCTTACATTTTTATATACTATATTAATTTATTAAATAATATATTATAGGGGTTCAATTTTATGGCGCAAGGTAGCGGTTTTTTGCCACCTAGACCCCATCCTGGATGACATAAAGTGAAGGACATAAGATGAACCTGGACCTCTGACCTAAAGATAGCTGTTGAATAATTATAGTAACAAATTTTAGTTTTGAGAATAATTTATTATTATTTAAAATTGGTAATCCAAATATCAAAGGGATTAATTTGAAGAAAAATAAATCGACATATTTTGTTTATGTAACAAACTTAGTTACAATTAAATCGGGATCGGAGACAAGTTACCTAATATTTCATAATAAAATACATTTTATGTGTTTTTGAAGATTGTCAATAAAATAATACTTTTTGATAATATATTATCTGTATTAGAAACAATAAAATAAGTTTGTATTGTTGTATTTTTTAAAAGAATAAAACTCGACAGTGGGCTATGTTAAAATGAAAGATTTTGGACCAATTTAGCAAAAATATCTAATTGAGTCTCTGTTCCAGCCCTCTTATTGATGGGCCAAATGGAGCAGGCCTTGTTTGATCTATGATTTATGAGTAAGACTAGATTTAAGTTGGAATCAACAATTTGCAGTGCTGGAAGCTTGGGCTTTTTTCTTTATTCTAGCCCAAATTTTGTTGTGCCTCAATGTTTTTGGGCTATCCATCTAGGAATGTCCATGGTCCTGACTTGCGGATTTACAAAATGAAAAATATTTAAAATTATATTCTTACAAAACTATTAAACCTTTCTAAAAGGTATATATTTTTAAAAATATTTACATAGGAACTCTTTTTATTGGGTCGTTTTGGGATGAATTTGATTAATATGAACCTATTGTTATCATGGTTGTAAAAATCTATTAATAGTTGTTTGGTGATTAAATTAGAATGAACTTTTGAAACAATTATTTTTCTACTTTTTCTTTTTTTACCGATTTTTGCCGCAAAACATTGTCTAAGTGGACGCCTTACCCGATTTTATGGCCACCTTTAAGCGTCTAGCCCGATTTTTCCACTTGGGCGATTTTCCCAAAATAGCTTTTTATAAATTTTGGCAAAATCGGTTCGCCCTAAGGTTAGGCAGATTTTTACCAACACTGATTGTCATCCCTTATTTCACTTTATATTAATTAAAATTGTGCCGTAGGATTAATAGTTTTTATTTTATTGAAAGCATTTATGAGCGAGGAATATCTGATAGTGGAGCATCCAATATCTGAACATCCAATAACATTCTGCCCCATCCTTTATTGTTTTTACCAAATTTTGTAAAAGCAAAATCATGAGCTGACATAAAACGGATTTATTCTAAGAATCGAATGGAAATATTAATAAATATGTTCCACTATCAACATGGCTACAGACGAATCGAGTCGAGCTTAATATAGTACTATTCTAGTTTGTTTTAATTTTTATGTAGTACGAACTTTAGTTGAGACTAATACAAACCAAGCTAACTTGATATTTTTACACCTATTGTGTTCTTTTTTTTCACTAATAGAGCTCGACTTCCAGCTTAGCATTATATTTTTTTAAACGAAAATATGTGTTCAAGATTGGTTTATTGGTTTATTATGTTAATGAATAGAGCTTAGACGGACTTTTAACGATCTATCTATAAATCAACTACCAAAACAATAATAGTAACAGCAAGTAATCAAATTATGATTCACTTGCATTTTATTTCCCAATGGTTTACTGATAGTAAATGTATAATCTTCTTTCTTTTATGAGTATTACAATGATCTACAAGAACAAATTGTTACAAAATAAAAGATATTATTTCACTCAAAAGTAGTTTATGAATATATTAGATTTTAATTGATAAAAACACTCCAATTGTCAATTTTTATAATCTATATAATTAATTAGAAATAATTTAGAAATCCAAATTTACATTGCAAATAATCACACATATATAAAATTATATATAAAAAATAAAAAGCTCAATTTATTGATCAATTTCATGTACATGTGACTCTCCTAGATTAATAAAAATGTCTCGAGCCAAGCCAAGAGCCATGTATCACCAAAATAAAATAATATTAATAACCAAACAAATGATCCGATCTAGAAAAAACAAAAAAAAATATTAAATGAACAAACACATACAAATAAAAAAAAAGGGAACAAATAAAACAGAAATGACTATTAAGCCCCCAAGAAAAGGACAAAATACACAAATCTCAACCGTCCATAAAAAAAAAACAGATACATATCTACGCCTCCACGTGTAAAACCTACATCAACGCCACCGCCACAAGCGCCGCCGCTAGAGCGGTGCCGCCAACGGCCGCCCTGCTCACGAACCCATCGTTCGAACCGTCGGCCGGTGGCGCTTCAGTGCTGGGTCCCGGCGTGGCAGCGCCGGGGGCAGTTGAAGTTGGCGTGGCGGCGCCTGGTGCGGGGGTGGGCTCTCCGGCGGTCGGCGATGGGGTGGGGGACACGACGGGACCTGGGGTCGGAGCGGCGGAGGACGGAGCTGGTGAGGGCGATGTAGTAGGCGGCGCCACCGGAACTGGTGTCGGAGTGGCGGCGGGAGAGACCGTCGGAGCACCTGACGGTGCTTGTGCCATACAGGAAGTGGCGACCAGAGCTAAGATGAGAAGAAGCTTGAGCCCTGATTGTGAAGCCATTGTTTTAATTTTAGAGAGAGAAAGAACAGTAGAGAGAGAAAGGGAGATGGGTTTATCACTTTTTTTCTGATTTGGAGATGGAAATGAAGAACAGAAAGTGAATATATATAAAAAGGAGAGAGAGAGAGAGAACCAGGTGGCTTAATTTATCAATATTAATGATTGTGGGGTGGAGGTCGGGGTTAAATCACTTCAAATGTTTGTGGGGTGGAGGTCGATTCTATCCCCGCTTATCAAATTGCTCCCACAGGCATATTAACGGGGTCTTAAGATTTGGTGAACTAAATCTTGAATAAAGATCAAGATGTGGGTTCGATTCTCATTTGGAAGATCGTTATTAATTGGTCTAAATTAATTTTCCATATTCATGACTAGAATCTGGTTGTTAGAACATGTACAGCATCCGCGGTTTACAGAATGAGCATGCATGTGGTTTATAAAAAAAAAAAAAAAAAAAAAAGAAGAGAGAGAGGATTAATTTATCAATATTAATTTTGATAAAGATTCCTTGAAAAGGTCTTAATTAATTAAACACAGAACATGTACAGGCATGCATGTGGTGTGAATTATGAAAATTATTTATTTTTAGTTCTTTTAGTAATTTTATTTCAAAATTGTAAATTAATGAGGAAATTAACCATAGGTCTTTTATTTGACATATATCAATAATCATCTTGTTAATGTGTCAAGATTAATGTTGATTTATTCTCATTTGTGAATTGTCACAACTTATAATTAAGTTGGACATGGTTAGTTAATTATGTTTTTACTCAATTAGCGTTGACTTGTTCCATATTCATGACTAGTTCTAATTAAGCTAGGTTAACAAATTAATTATTAGTTTCGGAAAAAAAAAACAAATTAATTATTAGTTAATATATGTTCTAATTAAGCCCCTCATTGGTGGCCTTGTGTAGTAGTATGAGAGAGTTCTTGAGGATGAGAGTTCTCAAGTTCGAATCATCACATCTGCACCACTTGGTCGAATCTGTCGCACATGACTTGACTAGTGTGCTTCAACTGATTGGCATCAAACTCGAAGGTTTACCCACCGTATGCCCATTTAGTAGTAATTGTGGGTTCCCACGTTATCAAAAAAGAAAATATATTCTAGTTCAGCTCAACTTAATCTTAGATTAAACATACAGGTAGATTGTGGATTATAAACAAATATCGAACCATTTCACACCAAGGGTCGTTTCATTTTTAAAGGCAAAACCATGAGTTCGACTAAAATAAACATTATCTCCCCAGAACGACGCTAAACCAATCCGGGCGTCACTAAGCAAACCCCTAGCACCAAATTTTTTTTTTTCCCATTTCTCCCTAGCTTCAATTATTTTTCCCCTTAAAAAACACATATAATTTTTTTACGGAAAAAAAAACGAGAAAAAAAATTTAGGTGCGCGGGGAGCCAGGGTGGCCCCTCCTAGCTACGCTCTTGAACCAACCAATAACTATTTTTATCTAAAATTAATAATTCTTTAAAAATCTATTCTATTTATTTAAATTTCAATTTTCTATATTCAGCTCGACTTGATTTATTATTGTAAATTCTACTCATGATCACTTTATATCTTTGCTTTTACTACAAGAACCCTAGTACATACATGTAAGGGAATATAAAAAAGGAAAGGCAAGCAAAACAATTTGGCAAAAAAGAACAGTCTGGAATGAATCAAAGAATGAGCTGTAGACTTTCTCTAAAGGGTTACAGCTTTTTTAGACTTTTGGGTTGGTGCGGTGTCCCTTTGTTTCTTTGAAACCTTCTTTTCATATTTTGCTACTACTTTCTTTAGGTAGTTAAACAAATACCAAAATTGTAGAAAAGTTTAAAATGTTGGGCTTAAGGTCACTTTCTTGGAGGTGGGTAAAATGTCATTATCTTCTAATTAATGAAGTGTAATTTTGTGTGTTCACAAGATCATGTTTTAAATTTTCATTAATTAATTAAAAAAAGGATGAACTCATCCCCGAAATAATAACATTTATTATATTTTACTAATATTGTGGAGGAAGTGAATCGCGGGATGTCTCAACAAGTTAAATCTTGAAATACACATAATATAATATTCTTAAATTTATATCACAAGAAATGAATCCTCCTCTACCATGTTACTAAGGGATTCGAATCTTCATACTGCAGGTGCCAGCAAGCAGTGGCGGACGCAGGATTCGAGACTTGAAGGGGCGAAACCTATTTTGAAGACCTATAGAATAAATTTTTCTTCAAAAAATTTGGGGGCGGGGGTGGGGGGGTGGTTGGTGGCAGTGGCCTCCACTTGCCCCCCTTAGTTCCGCCATTGCCAGCAAGCAGACAACACGTCACTCATGTCTTTTACCAGTTGAGTTATGTTCCGGGTACCAGCAAGCAGACAACACATCACTCAAGTTCTTTATAGAAGTTATGGACATCCCTTGACACACTGACATAGATGTTTTAAATTTACCATTAGAGATATATATTTGAGTGACAACAGTTTTATTTTGCTAACATTTAATAATTATGAGACCACTATATATGTCTAAACTTTCACTTTATTAGCAATTTCTATGTCACAAATTATTATGCAAATTTTGTCACTATTAAAATTGAGAAAATTATTACTGTGACAAAACGAATATTCTCATCACTTAACACAACATTAGTACCAATCTCAATATTCTCATTTAATGTTATTGTCACTGACTTTTTCTTTTATGGAATTGTACGAAGAATACAAAAACAAATAGAAGTCTTCTGCTCCGTGTTTTGCAGTAGAAGACTTATTTTACGAGTCATCGTCATAATTAATTTTTGTTTGAAAATAATGTCAAACGCATATCAATTGGGTAACATCAAATTAATCATATTTGAGATATATAAATATGTTTAAATACAGAAGTTAATGTTAGTGTTATCCACGTTGCATTATTCATAATTTAGTGTTTGCTCAAACAAATTTAGAATTTTTTTAAAATCTAACTAGATATATGGAATAAAATTTAATAAACACAGAGGTATCCTCACATAATACAAAGCCCACACTGGACAACCTTCGATCTATTCATCAACCAAGGATGGGTCGAATCCTCAGCGGGAAGTGGGGCAAACCCTACTCAAGCCAACACTATGTGCGATAGTCAAGAATTGAACTTGACAATTAATTGCAATTGCGCGCCACTAGGCCAACTTCGAGGGTGAGATCGTATAATTAATAGTTTAATACAAGTGAGGGGTAAAATTACCTTCATGTAAGCAAAATACCAAAATATTTATACCTATTGATTAAAGTAGGTTGTGTATATTAGGTACTAATTAATGTCAACAATTTATCAATTCCATATATCTACAATCACTTTAGGGTCGATCCAACCTTGAGTTCGGTTCATGTTCAGGCTTTTAAATAAAAAATCAGAGCTCCTAAAGAAAAATCAGGAGTGTCGAAAAATATTGATATTACAAATATAGATATTTACCGAAAAGGTATTGGTAATTTTTGTCTTCTACTAATTATATTCACAATAATTTAATTTGCAATTTTTGTCTCTACTTTCCTCCCAAGATTACCTAGTCAAATTGGATATCTTGATAACGCGGATTCACCTTCAGATAGTCCAAAATGTAATTAATCAGCTCATAATTACAAACCAAACCCTTAGCTTAGACGTGTTTGGTGCTTATTTGGTCAAAGCCTTCTTAGTATTAATGAACAAGGATTATGTTAATGCCTCATTCAAATGTAGGGGTGACAATCGAATCAAATTACAAGATACTCGACTCAAAGATCGATTGTTAAAAGCTTGTTTGGGCTTGGTTTGTTACCATAACAAATCAGGCTTCACACAAGTTTTTGTTCGATAAAATATAAAGTTCAGTTCGAACTCGATTCGGATTCAGCTCGATTAAAGCTCGACTTGATTAATAATTAAACCAAACTCAAACTCCATTTTTGAAGATCGATAAAAAAATCAAATAAATTTAGATAATACTATGATTCGACTTGATTCGTTTTCAACCCTGAATCAAATGTGGCTTCCAAGTACACGTGTTTGAATAATTGCTGAAATGATGGAGACATAGTGTTGTGATGAAGAAACTAGAAAAAAGATTACAAGGATAAAATATATATATATATAAAAATATATAGTGATTAGCTGTATCATGGTCATTTAAGGTATAATTGGGGAAACAAAGAATATACTAATTAAACTAATCCATATTTGGTGGAAAACAACCAACATCGACATGTTTTTTTCCCATAGAGATGCCAACAAGTTTTGCATATGGGGTGTCATTACATGATTGGTTCATTATCTTTGACAAAAGATTAACTTTATCTTTTGTAAATGGCACTAACGATAATGTCATCATTTTTATTATTTTTGTGGGAAATTTGGGATTCATTCTAATGGTATTTTATTAGATGTAGTGATACTCACCGTCTCTAGATAATAAATATGATTAGATGAGAATATTCTATAATGATGGGATTTGGAATTACAACCATTATTTCTTAATTAATTAAAAAAATTGAGAAAAGAATTGCACAATTTGGAGGAGAATAACTGTCTACATGAGATGACTTATATGAGACCATCTCATAAATCTAACTCTCTAAGTTCATCAGACGAATCACAAAAAACACAAAAATATGGATCATTTTCGTAGGTGTAGGTTAGGGTTAAAATGATACCTTAATAAAATACCCGCCTCATTAAGTTTTTGTGTTTTCATTTTGAGAAACTCAATTTTTTTTAAAAATTTGGTCATGATATTGCAGAGACTCGAACCTAAGCTATTCATTGAATAGTAATACCGTGGCCATTAGGCTAATCTTAGTGGTTTATTTTGAGAAACTCTTTGGTTTACTTGTTTCCAAATGTAAAATAATGAATGCTTTTGAAACTGGAACTTTTTTCTTGGTTTTGGAAATTAAAGTGTAAATATTGGGAAACAAATTTGGAAAATACGGTTTAAAATTTTAAAAACATAATTTGTATTGTGAATTATTTTATAAATAATTTCAAAGGAAAAAAGGGTTAAATCTAAATCGACCTCCATGAAGGAGTCATGGGGTTTGATGGCCAAGTGAACAATCTAGGCCCTTTCTTCATGGGCTTCTTCTTGGTCCATATTTATTAATGCAAACAGCCCAAATCAAGGAAAGGAATTATTAAGGAACTCGAGCTCTAGCTTTGGGCTACCCAAACTAATATATTGTGAAGAGCTTATCACGAGTTTAGTCATTTAAAAAAAAAGGGATAATTACAAAAAAGCCCCCAAGTTCAGGCTAATTACAAAACAATCTAGAAGTTCTCGAAAATTGCAAAATCCCCTTAAGATTTGATTTCGTCTTCTGTTGTCCTCATCACAGGCTAAAAACATTTCAAAAACACTCCTAACTTTAATACAATTACCCACTGTAATTTAAAATAAAATAAAAGTGGACATTCTGTAATTTTGAAATATCTCTAAAAAAAATTAATTAGCCAAACCTCGGGGGTGTTTTTGTTATATGCTTCTTTTCTATCTCCACACATTGACATCATCAACACGTGAAATATTTTTCCTTGTACACATTTTAATTGTGCTTTAAGACAACCCCAACAATTTCAATCGCTTCCAAGTAAAGCACTTGAGATATTATATAATACCAGTCCATAATTATAAAAGTCCCCCAAATTTATGCACTAAATTCCAATTTCCGACAGAGATATTTGGCGGGCAAATTTGAATCATTTAACTGGAAAAACGACATTAACGGATTTCAACATCCTTAAACTCATTTGTTCATGTCACCTTCATTACAACCAAGACAGACAGACAGACATGTTATTGGTCGAAATTTACTTGAAGATAAATTCTGTTCCAATGATAGAAAACAAATGGAGTGTGTAATTTAGTGTATAAAAATGTACCCCTTTGCCATAAAATTTTATTTGCGCTCGACTCATAAAAGCTCGTTCGACATAGTTATTTTCGTGATTTTACGACGTTTTTTCTGCTCTGTTTTTTCGCATATTTGAGTGGGCTCGGAAACTGTAAGTGTAGTTTTTTTTTTTTTGCGTATTTTGTCAATCTTGTTTGTTACATTTTATTCGTGGTGGTGACATTTAGATCGAGATTTTATTTTGCAAAGAGATAATTTTTAGCATATCAAGAGTAATTTTGTCGTCTTAAGGGGGCGAATTTTGAAAATTTGATAAGTTATGCATAAAAATTTAAGTTTTGATGTAGACATTTTCTTCCTAGGCACAAGTCGTCTCTGACCCTACTAACATATATCGACCTTGACATACATTTTTAACGTATTTTGTCAATCTTGTTTGTTACATTTTATTTGTCATGGTGACCTTTAGATCGAGAATTTATTTTGCAAAAGAGATGGTTTTTAGCATATCAAGAGTAATTTTGTCGTTTTAAAGGGGCGAATTTTGAAAACTCGAAAAATTATGCATAAAAATTTAAGTTTTAATGTAGACATTTTCTTCCAGGCACAGGTCGCCTCCGTCCTACTAACATATATCGAACTTGACATACATTTTGAATGTATTTTCAGGCCGAACGAGTCCCCAATTAACGCCATTATTCGAAAAATGTCTATTGATGAGTTGAAAATACGCGACGAGCTAGAGCTAGACATCGAAACCGATCTTGAGGAAGAAATCAAGGATGAAATATACCATCTTGCCCTGAAATTGCACAAATTGTACCAACACCAAAAACAAAGGACATTGAAGGATCAGCAAAATGCAAGAAAAAAACAATTGTCTGAGGTTAACATAAACATAAAATTAGAAGGTGGGACCACAATTCAGATAAACGAAATCAAAAAAGAGGCTCGTGGGAGTGGTCGTCTTCAAAGAAAGACGACTACTCCCACTCCTCCTCGTGGCACCAAGTTTGATTGGGCACGTACCCTAAGATCACAAGCGTCGAACACAGTAATTGGTAATCCTGGATCGTTGGATAGGAATCCGGATAATGTAAAAGGATTGCTGAAGAGTGAAGGTGGACATGGGAATCAAGAGTCCAATACTAGAGGTGTATGGAAATACTAGTATGATTTCGAGTCGAGTAAAAGTTAAGTCGTGTTTGGTTTATTCGAGTGATTGAGGTGGGATTGTGATTGAGGGATTGGAAAATGGAAGTAAGTTTATAAGTATTGTGTGTGATTATGAACTTATGATTATTTTAGTTTGTTATTATATTTATGAATAAGGTGTATATTCATGGATTTCTTTTTCTTATTTTTGTTCAAACATAAATATATATTACAGATAAAAAAAAATCTTATTGTAGGTCTTATTACCTATAGAATTTAAAATTGTTGGTAAATATACTTTTGTAGATAAATTTAAAAGTTGTCAGTGTTATGTCCGTAATTCTGTATAATTTGAGAAAAATATATTTTTTTTTCTTTGATAGATTTTTTCAAGATAACTGTAAAATTTCATGACAAAATTATTATCCGTAAAATTCCAAGTGTTGTCGTTAAAACTTGAACCAGGCCTGTTTTGCTGTTTGAGTTTGTATTAATGTTGAAACTTGAGTCTGGCCCGTTTTATCTCACGGCCCACTTTCATCACTATGTGGTATATTGTAATATACTTTGCGGTTGGACCACTTAGGCATGGACCAAAATAAACCCTGGCGGCCTGGCCTTGTCTGCAAATTTAATTAATTTTAACTGCATCTCTCTTTTTTTTTTTAATATCTATAAACGACAAAATTGGGAGTAACTGTAGATTTTAAATGGAAAATCGCATGATTAGTCTTATCATTACATATAATCATTAGTTCAAAAATTCATCACCAAGGCAAAGGCATGACAAGACCAATAAAATAAAGATACTTTAGCTTGTTACCAAAAAAACTAAAGATTAATAGGTCCATAAAATATTATCTCTATCAAACGCTAGTTGTCTTCGTTATCGTCTCCTTTTCCCTCATCTTCCCAGCACGGGAGGATGGGGAATGCATATTTTTTATTTTATTTAGTTGTTTGTAGTCTATCTCATTTTACGGAATTATCGATTTCTAAAATAATATTCTATTCTAAAATATTGTTTCATGTCTTGTTTACCCATCACACGAATTTATTGTCACGTGTATCAAAATTACTATATTAAAAACTCACGATTTAGGATTGATTTGCACTTCAAAATTAATATGGTAATTTTTTTCAGCACATGACTCACCTGCCAAAATGACAGGTTTTTCAGCCCATGGGTCGCTAGACTCATTTTGACCATTTTGACAACCAGTTTTCTTGTAATAAATTGAACCCAATGATTTTGGTGATTTGATAGGAGAGGGGGTTGTGAAAACTAGGATTTGAGACATGAGAAAGGGTGGCTTTTTTATGGTCTCTTTATCTCTTCTCTCAAAATTACACAAATAACGTTATATATATTTGGAGTTTTGTGTTTGTCTTTTCATTGCAGAGAAATTAAACAACTGCATGCCATGATGATGATGATCAGATGATATATCAATTCAACAACCATGAATCATATTCTTTTTTATTTTCCCTTCTCAAATTCAAAATGTTGCATCAAAATGCAATATGATAGTATTAACATATAATGTCAAAAAAGAAATATATAGCAAATGACAACCAAATGTTTATATATCATAATTCAATAATAATACGGACACAGAAAGAAACATTAATTAAGATGGTCACTCATGTCAGAAAAATTAACCACCCTCACACGTAAAACCTACCGATGCCTTAAATTCACTCCACCTTTAATTCATATTCCCCCATGCAATAATTAAAAAAGAAAAAAGTACCAAAAGACACTTATGCCATGTATGGTTCCAACATTAAATTTTCATTTTCCAATTAATCCAAAAATAGATTATACTCATTACTATTCACAATAAGTATACTTTTAAGAAAAAAACACACATATTAAGTAATGTATTAAAATACCCAATGTACCATTAATTAATCATAAATGTTGCTTTGAATAAAATAAAATGTAGACATTGTTCTTAATAAATATAAGGATAATTTGGGAAAATCCTTTTCATTAGTCTTGAAAATACCAAAAGGACATTCTTTTTTAATAACTTTAAATTTTATGTAAAATATTATTTTGGAAAAATAACCAAATAATTTTTTTACCACAATCATCCAAATTTATGTGAAAACATGCTTCAAAAATTATATAACCAAATAATTTTTAATACAATTATTCAAATTTATATAAAAAATACACTTAAAAAATTATAATCAAATATATTTTTTGCCAGAGTCCAAACTTTATAATTGAGCATCTTTTATTTCTATAGATTTTTTAATAGAGAAACTTAAAGGCAACCTAAAAGCACCAAAAAAAGAAAGAAAGAAAGAATAACAACTAATATAATATAATTGATATAAAACAATTATATTATAGTTAACCAGTTGAACCAGTAACCCCCAATGATCCAGTTATTAATCTGAATGTCTCTGGTCTGAGTTTAAAAAATTGTGTCTAACCACTTCTATCAAATATGGACTCGTTTGTGATTATTGATTGAATTGATAAAATAATAATTTGAATAAGTCGTAACTGGATAATATAATTAGTTCAATAACGTATTTAGGGAGTGTGATTGTCATGTGTAATTATTTTAGTAAGATACAAATATTTTGTTTGACTTTTAAGATAAAGTTCGATAAATCTTCGAAATGACCAAATTACCAAAATTAATGAAAAATTGAAATGTAATACTACCCACCCACAAATAAGAGACAAATTCGTCAATAACTGTTCACACGAGGGTTAAAATTGAGTCGGATTATATAATTGTACCCAATTGTCTGGACCAATTATCAACCAACAACATAACCAAAAAATGGGACGCGATTAGTATCAAGTTTCCCAAACGGGTCCTAGGGTATAGAAACGCGTGGGCATCACCCCACTTGGTCATCGCGTGGTGCAACTATAATATTCTCTAGTATGCTTTTTCTGCTACTTCTGAAACCCTGCAGATGCATCTCCTACTGTACACTGTACTGTTTTAACCCCACATTTTTTCTTGACGCAGTTAAAAAAAAATAACAGGTGATGTTATTTTTACCCACCGTTAACCGGCTGTCACCGGTGAGAGACAGGTGAAAAAGAAAGCACTATTTTTGGTAAGAGAGAGATGAAAATGATTCAGAATATGGGAAAGCACATGAATTCCCTTACACTTGGGAGGTAAAGGCCTTGTATGGTTATTTCCATCCTTGGAAAATAAATTTTTTGAATTTATTGGTTTTCACTTGGGAAATGAGATTATGTTTGGTTAAGTAGTTTTGAAATATTTTTATAATAATTTGTCTATAGTGGTTGAATATTTTTAATTGAATATATAATATTATATTTATAAGATTTTCATATATATAGTATCAGATATAATTGGATAAGAATAGTGATTGATAAGTGATGTAGGGTAGTGTATAGGGTTGAGAATTGAAAATGTAGGTTTGAGATAATGTTTTATGTGAAAAGTGGAAAGTGGAAATGATTTTCCATTGGAAATTTTAAACAAACATGATTCTATTTCAATTTGGAAATTGAAAAAATGGGGTCTTGGAAACATAAACAAACAAGACCTTTAATTTTTGTCTACTTTTCATTATCTTATCTTCATTTATTATTTTGTTTTAATTTTTTAAACTCAAAATATTAAAAGAAATGGAAACAAACTTTGAGCTCCGGTTGCCGGTAAATCTTACTGGGGTTTAAGTTATGCATGTGAGGATGAGAATTGAGACTACAAAGTACTTATTAAGTTTTATTATTTTTTTTTTTTAGAATTAATGTGTAAGTGATATTGACTTTTGTTATTATTTTTACATTAATATGTAATTTTTATTGATGCTTGAGTTTTATCATAACTATTAAATTGATATATATAAATACTCTTTTCCCTTCTAAATTTTAATTGATCAATTTCAAGAGTAAATATGTTTTTTCAAGACATGTTCTTTGACTAAATTTAATCTATACTCATAATAAAATAATAAAAATTGAGGAATAATAAACAAGGGTATACTTAAGTAAGAATTGTTAAACTTAATAACAAAACTAAAATTTAATACAACTAAATAAGGAGCAATAGTTTTGAATAAAAGAGTTTGTGCCATGAGTTTTTAAATTCAATTTTCATAAAAAATAAATTTTTATCTTTTTAGTTTTCTTCAATGTCAACTTTAGAAATTAAACTTAAATCTGATCTCACAAATATATATTTTCAAAAGTTGCTCTTTTTTTTTTTTTGGTTAGACAGTACTAAGTATTTATTTATATCAATTGTTGAGTTATATTGTTTTAGCTTTTTATTCAACTTCTTTTTATTCTATTTATGTATATATCAATTTTTAAATTCATGACATGTATCCATTATATATATTGCACATAAAATTTGAAATTTTACTAATTTTTATAATATATTTTAATATCAATTAAAAAACATTATATTAATATCACATTTCTAATTTTACATTATAAAAAGCATTCTATTAATAGTACTGTTTTTCAAAATCCAAATAAGGATACCAAAAAATCATTTTTACCCATTATATATATAGCTGATATATGATAATTAATCAGTTCAATTCAATTTAAGCTTAACATAAAAAAAACAATGGACTATGAGGATCAAGACGAGGAGCAAGAGGGAGAGATTGGGTCCGGCCCGAGCTACAACGACCCGACCCGGAACAAAACACCGACCAGCTCAGAGGCGGCGGCGGCGGCGCCTCTGAGAAAGCACCGGTACAAAGAGTGCCTGAAAAACCACGCCGTCGGCATCGGCGGCCACGCCGTGGACGGCTGCGGCGAGTTCATCTCCGCCGGGGATGACGGCACGCTCGAGTCCCTAAAATGCGCCGCCTGCAACTGCCACCGCAATTTCCACCGGAAAGAGAACGACTCCGCCGCCTACGGCGGCGCCTTCCACCACCAGCAGCAGCAGCTCCTCCTGACCCACCACCCACACCACGGGCATCATTTCGGGTACCGAAACCCCGGCGCGTACATCCACGCGCCGCCGCGTGCGGCGGCGCTACTGGCACTCCCGCCCGCCTCCGGCGGCGGCGGCGGCGCCGCGTCGAGGGATGACATGGAGGATTACTATTATAACAGCTCCAACCCGGGCGGCTCCGGGAAAAAGAGGTTCAGGACGAAATTCTCTCAAGACCAGAAGGACAAAATGCTCGATTTCGCGGAGCGTTTGGGGTGGAGAATTCAGAAACAAAGCGAAGAAACTGTGGAGAAGTTTTGCAACGAACTGGGCATCAAGAGGCACGTGCTGAAAGTGTGGATGCACAACAATAAACACACACTTGGTAAGAAAACCCTAGGTGATGAGAAAATGGAACTTTGAGGGTAGTATGGTAATTTTTAATTTTTTTTTAGTATCATAATGTTGTTTTTTTGTAATTTTATTGTTATTGGGGTATGATTTTCGAACTTTAGGGTATATAAGAATGTGGATTGAGATTTCTGTTTGTTTAATTCTTCAAAAATTTGTTTGCCATTAATTTGTTATCAACTAGGGTTTTTTATTTTTATGTGTGTATATGGTGTTTTTTTATTTCCAATGTTAATTTGGAGTGTTTGCTACATTTTTGCTTCATGGACTATATATAGTTCTAAAAAGCTACATTTTCTGGGTTTTTTCTTGAGTATATTTTGATGCATATATATGTTTAAGGTTTCTTGCATGTGGTCTGCAAGCTTCTAATTGTTTTAATTCTCATTCTTGTATATGTTGATTCTAAGTTCTTTTCTTCTTCATAACTACCTTATCAACTTCATTTCACATAAAAAAACTTAAGAATTTCCGAATTCTCAAGTACTATAGCTCAAGTGGTATTACTTACTCTTTGTAAATTATGTGTTGATCTGGGTTCGAGCCTGAGTGTTTCAGCTTCTTTATTCTTATCCCCTCCCCTCCTCCCAAATTATGAAAAAAACAAAAATAAATTCCAAGAGCTTTTTATGGTAGGAATTGAATGAAAGTGAATAACTTTTCCCTTTGCTTTAATTTCTTAATTACAAGAATTTTAGGCCAACTTTTATTTCCACCATAAGTACTTCAAATTAATCCCAATTGCCAAGTGTTGAAGGGGCTCTCTAACCTTTGTAGTGCATTTTTGGCTGTCTTTCATCTCTTTCTTGAGTTTGCATTTGCTTTTTTCTATGCTAGAAGTATCTTTAAATTTTGAAATGCAAAAATGCCTATCATTTAACAACTCATGGTCAAGATCATTTAAGAAGTCTTTCAATGTTCATATCACTATATAAACATTTAAAAATTAAATCTAGGTCAAGATTTTAGTTATCATTCCAACATTCTTGCAAAATGTTGACATAAGTATACTTGAATTAATTAATTCCTATAAAATAATATTAGATTTACTCATTACAAGATTTTATTATTACTATATTTGTACATGATTGATCTTGGGAAAAGGTGGAGAAGAAAGAAGCTAGCTAGGAACCAAAACTGTTTAATTATAGAATGGTGTGCACATTGGGAAGGAACCATTAGATTTTTCCATTTCTTTAATTATTATTATTTTTTATTTTATTTTAGCAACCCCATTGTCTTTTTCTCATCTTATCACTTTGTTTTATAATAGTGTCTTGGGAAACATATTTACATATATATATATATATATAAGACCAATGTATCTATTTTGTACAGTTGGAATTGTTTGTAGAAATCTTAAAACACAAAAACAGAAAGTCAATAGATCCAAAAGCTTTGTTGTGTGATCTCAAATTCTTGCAATATGATGTTTGTATATTCCAAACATTTTTTTCTTCTATTTGTGATGTTCCAAAGGGAACATGTGGGCACTAGTGCAACATATAATGGCTTGAGGAATGGAACACACAATGGACATAAGTGTATGAATTTACACCAACATATCTTTTACATAACTGCATGCAGATCAATTGTGATTTTTTTTTCACTTTTCCCAAATGTTCAATGAGAGGTTTGTTGGGGGATGGAATTGCATTATCAAGACCTCTTTTTGATTCCAAATTAAATTTCAATTATATAAGGAATCTTGACCGATCGCGAGCTTTGTAGGTTAAATGGCATCGATCATATCAATATTTTTGCCTCATCAATGTTTTGAATATTGGATTGAACTTACAAACCTATTGACTTAAACAAAAAAAAGAAAATGTGAGGCTAGACAAGCTAGGTAAAGTGTAATAGCATTTTAACTTTTTGCCTTTTTAATTTGAGAAATTTTAAATTTAGGGGCTTTAATAAGTATGACAATTTTATTAAGTTGTTAGGGAGGCTTTGCCATTTTGTTTGGAGAAATTTTAAATTTAGGGCTTTAAAAAAAATAATCTTGTGGGCATTTTGAACTTGGTTGCCTTACAAAATTGCAAGGACAAACATTCAACCACCATACTGTTCTTGGTGGAAGAGTTTTTTATTTTATATCATGTACTATATATAAAATGTAACAAAAACTTTGTTTTAATTTTGTAATGTTTTTTGGTCCGAATACATTAAACTACAACCACTGCACATAACTTACGGCTTTGCTGCAACCCTTTTTATATAGTTGATACTATATATAAAAAGTACGCAAAAAATATTTTTAAAATTTATCTCAAATTTGATCCTCCCGACTCACTAAGAAAGAAAAAGGTTCAATCTTGAGCAGTTTATGTGATTTTTATTGTGATAATAGTTTTGAATTTTGAATTTGCATCTCACGAAGTTTTGAAATGAATTTGAAAATATAAAATATTGTAATATTTTTTGGATGAACGGTAATGCATGGTGTCACATCATTATATTAAATTAAAGAATTGGGAAAAAATATTATTGTTGATATTCTAAATTAAATTGAATCTTGGGATTATGTATAGAAACAATATTTTTTCTGGGATATTGATCTTATGTATGTTCTTGCTTGTTTTAAGATCCCTAGTTGCTTTATATATGTACACAATTAATAAAGTGAAAAAATGTATGAAAAATTTGTCGTTTTCTTTTCACCCTTGTTTGGTTTTCGAATTTAGAATTATGAGAAAAGAAATTACAATAGTAAAATAAATAAATTTGAATTATGTGGTGCAGCCCATACTTTTTACCTGCAAAACTGCAAGAGATATATTCCCTGTTTTGGATGATTCTCAGTACTATCACCTAAAGCTGACGATCTATGATAATGGTGGTACACCTCACAATGCTAATTTTTGGGCCAAAATAATAATATTAATAAAAATTCATGTCGGCTTTGAAATATTAAAAGAATTTTTTTTCCTCACTTGAATGATAATATCTTATCCTTTAATTATGCTTTGTTTCTATTAAATATTGTACTTCAAAGTGAAGATTTGGGAGTTTATGATGATAAAGCAAATATTTTGAGGAAAGCATTTTTTTCTCGTAACCGACATTCAATATTCTCACATGATTAGTCATCAGGGAAATAGTCACGGCTCTTCAGGAACTGCCCCATGTAAACCGCGAGAATATACAATGGCTCTCAAGTCTTTAATATCCTCAACTACCGCACACACAAGTCGTTCCCGTGATTGAACCGCTTCAAGTGATTGAACCTAGTCAGCTTCACCGAGTTCCGATACCGGACTCTCTACTATTGTGCCTCGGTGACTGCTTTGATTTTAACTTGGATTTCTTGTTTTTCATTGGAGAATATAGTGACAAAAATTGTCTTAGAAATAGAAAAATAATTTCTGAATATATATATTGGATATGATATAATAATGTAATGATTAATGTGATATTTAAAGAAAATAGTGATTGATATATAATGAGAAAATGCTGAGAATGAGTGAATGTTATATTTACGAGATGAAAGTCTAATGATGACAATTGATGATCATAGCTAATTAAATACGAATTGATGAGTGAAAATTTGATGGTGAGTAAAAACATTACAAAAAATTGTGTGTTGGGAAACAAAATTAATTTTCTAACAAATTTTGACCCCCCAAATAAAAATTCACAAACGCATACTGCAGAAATAAAAGTTACATGTCTTGAAGTATTTCTCTAATTGATACTAATTTACTATGCTACAATATAAAAAACACAAATATGAGGACAATCATTAAATATAGTTTTATGGGGGTGATAATGATAGTTTTTGGCACGGAACATTTATTTCAAATTGTATTTCATTTCGTATTTTAAATATTATTATTACACGTTAAGTGTATTGATGGTACCTGAAATATGAATATGATAAAATTTTGTACTGAAAATTTGATGGTCCTTTACTTGCGGGGTTAACGTGATATATAAATAATTTAAATAAGGATAGAGAGACATATCACATGCATATATATGAAATTGACGTGCTCAACTGCTCGTACATACACAACACAATCTTGTCAGCTAGAAGGAAACCAATACACAAGTTTATTTATTTATTTATTCATTATTTTTATTTTAACCAATATACCATTTTTTAAACAGAAAACTATATATAATCTCACTTCTCGCAAAAATACCAATGTTTATTTTAATTCGTATATATATAAAAAAAAACCTTGCAAATTGAGTTTTATACTTAATTTGTTGTTAAAAATATCATGCGATCGGCACGTGAAACACAATTTTGCTGGCTTATTTTGCAATTTCTCGCGAAAACAGGACCATGCAGAATTTCTTTTCAAAATGTGATTTATAATGAACAAATTTTGTTCGATTCCTATAAATACGAGACCAAAATTGCAATTTTTCCACACTTTATGTGTTTGAGTGGGAGTTCAAAGAAGTTATTATCTGGAATTGTTGGAAGGGATGCACCCACACCGAGTGAACACGTAGGTGGAATATATATGTGACTTAAAAGTAGGGGTGGAAATAAGCCAGGCTACCCGACAGGGGCATACGGCCTAGCCTGACCTATTTCATAAATATGCCAGGCCAAGGCCTTCTTGTAAGCCTATTTATATTTAATAGGACAGGCTTAAGCCGAAAAAACGTGAATCAGGCCTAGGCCGTCCGACGCAAAGCCTGGCCCGGCCTGACCTATTTCCACCCCTACTTATAAGTGAGGGTCAAACTTTTTTCTCTCATAGAATCCTTTTCCAAAATAAACCCATGAGACTCAGATCCAATCAAACAATATTGGTCGATAATACCTCTTAGACAGACGCGAGTGACCCGGTGCCACGTCAAGAACCTTTAGGTTTTTGTTACTACTATATATGATATTATATTTATGATAATAATTAATTAGAGATGTGGGTTATATATATATATATATATATATATATATATATAGATGAGGATTGAGAATAAAGTCGAGTTTAATTTGTGAAAGAAGCACAACTATGCAAGATGTTTTTATTCATTAATTAACACTTATATAAATAGGAATCAGTAGTATTGTAGTTCTTGTATTATAAGGCACAATTTTCATTAACTAATATCAATAGAAAATCATAGTAAAATTAGTCCACCTCATTTTCTTCTCTTTTACCATACTCCTCATTGCTTTCACAATTGGACAAAAAAGTACCCAAAAAAAACAATCAACTTTCACTCAGAGTTTGCTAGCACGATTCTTTCTTAAAATTCAATTTTCAATAATTTCAATAGTTGGAAAATGACGAGTTTACCCCTATATATGTGCACCAATTCAATCTTATATAGGTGGCACAAGCACATACGAGTTCGTAAGTGGCAAGGTGATTGAGTTGACATTATCCCAATATCGCAGGTTTGAATCTGTGTGGTGACAGTTCATTGCTGAAATATTGCAAGAGTTGTTTCTGGATTCGTGTCTCATTGGTCATTTCCCTTGTAATGCTGCTACTCGTGCATATCCCTAAATTTACAACCTACCTAATCAAGAAGCCTCTGGTACAGGTGGAGAGTTTCGCCTTTAGTCTCCGTCTTCGAAATAGACGTTTATTTTTTAAAGACAAATGAAAATCGAAATTACATATAGGTTACACAATGGATAATGGACTATAAAATTAATAATTTAAATGATACATTAATGAAATCATTGTCGGGAATGAGTAAAGACACGACTAGTCAAAGCTAATTAATTCAAAATCGACAAAATTATAAAAATGGAAAGAGATGAAATGAGTTGTGAATTTAACTATAAACCCTAACTTATAAAACAAAAGATAACAAAAAAAAAAAAAAAAGATCGTGTGGTTGTCATTCCTATAGTATACTTAATGGCTAATGCATATAATTTATTCATTGGCCTAGCTACTCATATACATAACAGTTTTTTTGTATGCGTGGTTTAAAAAGTGAGAGAATTGCGGGGAAAAGGGTACAAGATTGTGACAATACAATGAAAGAAAAGAGGAGTGGGGACAGTATCGATACTTAGTCCCCAGCCAACCATCACACCGAGTAGGGATGTCAACGGGTTCGGGTCTTAAAGACTCAGACCGAATCGAGCTAGTCTCTTCTATTTGGGGTGGATAGTATTACTAGTGAAAATAAGTTTAGGTTTTCAATATTCGGACCAGTGTTTTAAAAATCGCTAGGTGCTAGTTGGCGGTAGACTGGGGCATAGTACCTAGACGGAGTCTATGCGAGATTAGGCATGATCTGGATGGGGTTACACGGGGCCTAATCGGAAGAATGATGTAAACGGTCAAGGAAAACCTATCGCCTTTAGCCGGAGGAATAATCTGGCTAGCGGAGATTTTTAAACAAGAATTCGACTCGATCCAGACATGATCCCTTTAATTTTTATTGATTATAATATATTTTTTGTAGTATTTTCTTTAGCAAATATATATTTTAATTGTATATTTATAAAAAAAAATTGAAATTACGAAATGGGGTTAGTGGTCTATTCATCAGGTTTGGGTAGCTGTAAGGATGACAATAAGGTGGGACAGATGATGGATGACGGATCGACTCGTGTAAAATAACATTTTATTTTTATAAGTTTCTTTATCTTGTATTTTGTATTGTTAAAAGTTTTTATCTAATATTTTGTATTATTAATTTATTTTATTTAGAAAATTATCATTATCGATGTGTATATGTGAATGCATGTTAGATATAATATTATCTGAATTATATGGATGAGTGACACCTAGACAATGGCGGAGGTAGACCCCCTCCCCTTTTTTTTTTAAATATACTAGGTAAAAAAATTTAAATTTTGTTTAGTTAATATTTATGTATATTTTTTATTAATTTTTTTATCTGGTTCACCCAATTTCGTGTATCTGTCCGCCCCGTAGTAATTTATGGTTACGCCATTGCACCTAGACATGTCCCACCCACACCCGCTGGTTTCAGGGTGGGGCAGAGAGGTCAAGTTGCGACCCGTAAGCGAATGTGAGTTTGAGTTTTAAAATTTTTACGGGTCGAATCTCGGGTCCAGACTCGATCCAAATTCTACTCATGCCATGAAACTATATATTTGTTCTTACATGTGTCTCCTATTTTATGTCGGTCTATTTCTGCCCCTTCATCTTCTAATCATCTTGTTTTCAACTTCTCATGATTTGATTACAGCTAAAAGCAATAACATGAAGCAAATGCCGAATATGAATTTGACAAATTTTAGTTCATCATCATATATAGGGTTTAACTTTTTCTTTGGAAAGGCATCCTTTTTTAATGGAGCATTGCTTAAAGGTTTTGTATCTATGTTGCAATAATGAAATCAACTTTGCTTGAGTTCAAATATCCAAGTTGTAATGTTATAGATATATCTTAGGGATAATTACAAAAACACCCCTAGGTTCTGATTAATTGCAAAAAAAAAAAAACTTATACATGTTTCAAAATTACAAAAAGGCCCTTTAGGTTTCGTTTTGTCTTAAATTTAAGGTGGGTAACTGTGATATATTTGTAAATGTAAGGAGGGTTTTTTTTTGAAATATTTTCAAAAATCATTGGAAAAATATAGACGGAATCAAACCTCAAGGATTTTTTTTTAATTTTCAAAGAGAATTGGGTTTTTTATAATTAGCCCAAACCTTAGCCCAAACCTTAAAGTGGTGTTTTTAATGATTATTCCTATATCTTATATATAACGCTTTTTGTTTTTATTTGTTATAGTTTAAACTTTTAAATAAATGCACGATTATACATATATCATATATGAAAACAAAAAATTAAATAAATAATAATCATGGTGCAAAACAAAATATTAAAAAATATATTCATTTATATTTAACAAAAATAAGAATATGAAAAATCTGATAATTTGTGTAAAAAAATGAAGCCTTTTCTTCTTCAATGGTTTCTTCAGTCATTCTTCCAAACTTCACCACATTAACCATCAGGCTCGATCGCAACAATTACATGTTTTGGAGGTCACAAGTCCTTGCTACGACTCGAGCTCACGGATTTGATGGATTCCTTACTGGTACTATTGTTCCTCCTTCTCAGTTTTTAACTGCATCTTCATCTTCGTTGACGTCCTCTGTTAATCCGGAATATGTTTTATGGCTACGAAGAGATCAATTTCTATTTAGTTGGCTCTTATCGTCTATCTCTGAATCGATGCTTGGTCATATTACACGATGCACAACATCAGCTGAGATTTGGTCTGTACTTGCAAATTTGTTTCATTCTCAATCACGTTCTCGTATTATGCATCTTCGACTTCTGTTACAAACAACTAAGAAGGCTGATTCATCCATTGATGATTATTTGTTGAAAATGAGAGGGATCTCTGATCAATTACAAGTTGCTGGTCAGAATTTAAGTGATGATGATCTCATTTATATGTTTTAGGAGGTTTGGGGCCAGAATATGAATCAGTGGTTGTTAATCTTACTTCTCGATCTGAGAATCTTACCTTTCAGGATGTTCATTTCGCATTACAAACACAGGAAATGCGTCTGCAGCAATTACATTCTTCTTCTCCTGCTGATGGTTTTCATTCTGCTAATGTTGCATTTTCTGGCAACAAGCTTGGAAGAGACTCTAATTTTTCTCTAAATAATTTCTCCCCTGTTCCTCGAGGTACTGGTCCGCTTAGGGACGTGGCGAGAGGCGGGTTTTGGTAAGTAATAGACCCGACTTGTCGATTTGTGGAAAGACAAATCATACTGCATCTAAATGCTTTAAAAGATTTGATATTAGCTTTCATGGTTTGGATTCTTCAGCTTTTCCTTCACCTCAGGCTCATGTGGCTTCTACTACTATGGCTAATTCATTTTCTAGTGCTGGTTTTACTTCAGGTGTTGCTTATCCAACTGAGAGTCAATGGTTTGTTGACAGTGGGGCAACTAGTCATGTGACTGCAAATCTTCAAAATCTCAGCCTCAATAATGAGTATCTTGGATCAGACAAGTTATCAGTGGGTAATGGTTCTCAACTCCCTATCTCTCATATTGGATCTTCTCTTGTTCCTAGCCTCAATTCTTCTACATCTCTTCTTCTAAATAATATTCTCTATGTTCCTTCCATTACTAAAAATTTACTTAGCATCTCTCAGTTTACAAAAGACAATCATGTTCTTATTGAGTTTCATGACTCTTTCTGTCTTGTCAAGGACAAATTCAACCACAAAGTGCTGCTGAAGGGCACTCTTAAGGATGGTCTCTATCAAATTGATTTCTCAAAGCTATTCAGTCCTTCTCCTGCTTGTACTACTCAGTCATTTCCTTTCAACTGTAATGTTGCTCATTTAGATAAAACTGTTGTTTCTACTTGGCATCAGAGGCTTGGCCATCCATGTAACACTGTTCTTTCTCAAGTTCTTACTCAACTGCATATTCCTGTTAAAACTTTAGATTTTTGTGCTGCTTGTAAGATTGGTAAATTGCATTCTATTTCATTTCCTTCTGTTCCTTTAAAGACTACTATTCCTTTTCAACTTGTGCATACAGATGGTTGGGGTCCTTCCTCTATCCCTTCCCTTGATGGTTACAAATACTATGTGCATTTCATTGATGACTGTTAGGAATTTTATTGTTTAGATTTTGATGAATGCCATGTAAAACTTAGAATAGAAAGTTGGCTCCCCAATTCTTGTCAGAAATGTATTGTAACAATTAGAGCTGGCTAAGCCGAGTTAAGTCGCCACGCCCTAACATGCAAGAAGACAATTGAAGGCTTGAAGGAAAACTCTGCCGAGAGACAAAGAGTACAAAGAAAGAAGCGGACAGAACTCGATCAAGAAACAGTGAGATGCACTGAGTGGAACATCACAAGTCAACTCAAGAGAAGCCAAGTCTCAGGCGAGTCAAGTGATGAAAGAGTCATCCAATGATTGGAAGCTGACTCTAAGTCACCTGGGGAAAGCAAGGAAATGCAAATAAGTCGAGATAATCAGAAAAAGAACCGTTGCACGTAAATCAAGAGACTTACTTAAACAAGTAATATCTCCATACCACCTTTCTTGGAGTGCTCACCCCGGAAGCGTGCAAAAGGAATGAACCAATGGGAAGCACTACACCGTGTTAGAACTCGAAAAGGTGATAAAACAATTCATACGAGGAAATGGCAATTCCAAGAACTCGCAAGCCAACGATCGCAAAGTGACTTTAAAAAATGAGCCTATCTCTTCAACGGGCAAATTTTTGAAAGTTCACTATAAAAGGCCGAGGAATTTGTTTGAGAAAAAGGAAAATGACACATACGTGAGATATACAAGCACATCAAAAACTTAAACAATCTCAATTCTCAAGCTACATCTCAAGTACATCAATCCAACACTTACCTGTGAAGGAAAGAGAACTTCAATCAGTTGAAGAAAAATATCGAAAACAAGGGGTCTACATTCCGGGAAGGATTGTAGAAAGGTTCAAGGCGTCAACCAAGTCTTAAGCTCTTGGAAGGCTTCGTGATCAAATCCAAAGTGCTTAAGCAAATGAGTCAGAGTAGCAAGCGCAAATGCCCTGTGAAGAAGTTCGAGTCGCACGAGCAGCCACCGAGTGATCAAGGCATCTCCGTGATCGAGTCCCAAAGGATCAAGTCGGCTTGTGATCAAGACTTGTATCCGGATCTTACCACTTTGTAAACCGATCATTACTTAGTGGATTCCTCCAGAGTTGGAGAAGAGAGGAGTAGAAGAATTACCCCATCTTCGAACCTCTATAAAAACTTTATTTGTGTCATTTACATTTCAAAGATTTAAATTTCTCGCACTTTTAATTGCTTATATCTCACGATAAATTTGCTATCCATTTGATAATTTATAAGTACTAAATCAAGTCAAAAAACTTGCTTAATCAAACTTAAGGGTGTTAAGTCTTCCTCCCAATAAAACAAAACCACAAATGAGTCAATTTATAGCCAACAAATTTGAGTTACTCTATTAATAAACAAATTGAGTCATGAGAGATTAACTCTACTGAGTGACTAAATTGATCGTCCATCAAGACACAAATTGTGTAGAACTCGTAGTTTTAAAAGGCCTAAATCAAAAATTTGGTAAGGTTTATTCAACCCCCCTTCTAAACCTTACACTTACACCCTTGGGACCTACAAGTGGTATCGTGAGCGGTTGGTTCATTGAACCCTCCGCACCGGTTATCGAACTAGATCTCCAAACTTTTCAAAAGTCTCGCTTTAGTACTTAAGCTTTCAAAACTCTTTTCTATCATTAAAAAGTCATTATCATGGAAGCAAATCTAACACGCATTCCTATGTTCACTATTGAAGAATTTGATGATTGGAAAATTCGTATGCAGTGCTCATCTATCAAAGATTACATGATGAGATGTGGATAGTGATAGAAGATGGGCCTCTCGCAAATATTGAAGGTGAACACAAATGCATTTAATAGTTGCGGTGGGGAAGAAGATGCAAGACCTGCACTACCATGGTTGAAAACCAAGAACCGAGTGGACAAATGATGACAGAAAAAGATACAACCTGACAATGTAGCCAAGGATATTCTCTACAAAACCTTGACAAAGCCATGTTCAATAAAGTGAAATCTTGCAAAATCGCTAAGGAAATCTGGGACAAACCGACATTGATTTGTGAAGGCTCGTGAGCAAATCAAAGAAAACAAACTATCAAAATGGTCAGTACAAAAATTTGAGAACTTTAAAATGATCTCGGAGAAAACCTGATCAACTGGACGCTTCGGTTTACGTAAATCACAAATGAGTCGTCTACACTTGGAAAGGAATATACACAAAAGAAATGTGTATGAAGATCCTAAAAAGTCTTCCAAATTAATGGGAAATGAAGGTCATGGCATTGAGACACTCCATGGACCTATCAAAGACATCCAATCATGAGTTATTCTCGCACCTCAAAGCCTACGAGTTTGAGCTGAGAAGGAAAGACCAGAAGAGACAGGTTGTACCCAAAACAAATTTGCTCTAATTGTCAAAGATGGAAGGAGAGCCGAGGTCAAAGAGGCAATTGACCCGGAAGAAATAGCCCTAATGGTTAAAAGATTTAACAAATTCTTTAACAAGAACTACAAGAGAGGAAAGGGTGAATCCTCCGTAAGACACTCACCTCCCTCCAAATCAAGGGATGATAGGCCAACCAAGAGAACATATCATCAACAAGTTGAGTATCAAAGGGCCGACAACTCAAGAATAGAAAGATCCGATCAAAAGGTCAATATCTATGTTGGAATTGTAGACAACCAGGTCACTATGCCATTGATCGCTCATATCCTCGTAGTCAACAAGTACGAAAAACGAAGAAGAAAGAAAGGTCTTCGAGAAAAAGACAAGAGAAGAAAAAAAGCAATGATGGTCGCAGAGATCGCGAGATGAGACAAAGTCAAGAGAGACAACACTCGCAGAGCAGCAGTGAAGCCGACTACTCAAGTGACTCAAGAAGAAGCCTTGATCCGCTTAATGGCCAAAGAACAAGATCAAGAAGATGAGGTACAATCTAACTCAACAAGCTCGCATACACTAGTGATAGTGATCATGACACACACACTTCATCACCCACTCGATCTTTATGATTCATTAGGCAAAATGATGAAAGATTTTGAGCACATTAAAACCTCACACACACTATTGAATGAGGAAAACAACTTTACTCAAAAGTCAAAACTCAAAGTCGACTAAGGAGCCGAGTACTCTAAGTCAAATAGCCGATGAGAATAAAAGTTTAAAGGCCGAAAATGCTAAATTAATAAAGCGAAATTGCCGCTATAGAAAAGAGGGAGAATGACCTCAAAATGTTATTGCCTCATTCACTAAGGCATCTAAATCATTGGATGATCTTATTATGAGTCAAAGAGAATGTGGAGACAAGACAGCTTAGGATTTAATTCCTTTGTGCCATGTCAAACCTCAAGAGTAATTTTGGAAAAAGGATCTTCAAGTCATGAAGAATCAAAAATCCAAAACTCTAAATGATGCACACACTTTCAATCCAAAGCACAATACTAAGCAAACTGGCCTTGGTTACAAAGGAAAAGGAAAACAACCAACTTGAGAGTGCCGAAAGGATACCGAGAAGAGATTCAAATGAGTCCTCAAACTCCAAACAAAAATACTCAGAAAAGAAGAAGCAGAGCTACCAAAAATCCCGTAAAACTCATAAAAGAAATACATATGATGGGAATGGTAGAAAATATCCAAGCCAAGCCGACCGAATAATGTGAGCTATCAACCTGACTTATGGAATACAAGCCCAAATGGCAAAGGCCTAGAACTCAACAAAGGCCATTCCAAAAGCACAAGAGCTTTCATCAAAGACACATATGCACCTAGGCACTACACTCAAAGACACCACATTACCCAAGAAAGGCAATTGCTAAAACACATATGCAGCATACAGACAAAAGAGACAAAATTGTATGAACCTAGACTCCCCAAGCAATTTGCCAGGATTAATTATGATTATGGCACCGATAGATGGCAACCTCTTAGTCAAATCATTTGGCTATAGGTTGGTTGGATCATCTTATAATTTAACCCCTCAGACCCGCAAGAATGGGTACCTAAAACTTAATTTCCTTGATTGCAGTTCAAGGAATAAACTGAGTGCCAAGGAACCTGGTACATGGATAGTGGTCGTTCCGCATATATGACAGAAATAAGAGAAATCATTCAAAATTCAAGGAAGTCAAAGGAGCAAAAGTCATATTTGGAGGAAATGAAGCTCCTGGTGAAATAAGAGGCAATCGGATCCATCAAAAGGAATGGTTTAGAAATCACAGATGTTGCATATGTTGAAGGACTAAACTTCAATTTACTAAGCATCACCAACTCGTGACAAGGGCTACAATGTTGGATTCAACATGGGAATATGCCAAATCAAAAATGTTGAATCTAATGAAGTTGTCTTTGCAAGGATGTAGACAAAAATATGTATGTAGTGGATTGGTCAACCGCAACACCCAACACCTGTCTACTAGCAAAGAGCTCAAATTAATCAAGTTGGTGTGGCACAAAAAGTTCGAGTCACCCGAACTTCAAAACAATTAATAAGCTAGCAAGAAGTCATCTTGTAGAAGGACTTCCGCACTCAAAGATACAAGAAGGAAAGTATATGTGATGCATGTCGAAGGGAAAACAAATCAAGTCGCTATTCAAAGAAAAGACATGCCCATCCTCAACAAGAATATTGATCCGCTTCATATGGATCTATTTGGCCCAAAGGGAACCAAAGAAGCATAAGTGGAAAGAAATACACCTTGGTGGTAGTAGATGACTACTCAAGATATACATGGACAATATTCATGTGCAAGAAGAAAGAAACTCTACAAAAGCTACCACAAATTGATGAAGAGGATACAAAATGAGAAGAGTCAAACCATTATCAAAATAAGATCGTATAGAGGAACCGAGTTTGTCAATGGAATAATAACTCAAGATCTTGTATTGAGAATGGTATTGGTCATGAACTATCACCGCAAGGACTCCACAAAGAGAACGGAGTTGCGAAAAAGAACGAAAACCTCAAAGAAGCAGAAGACCATGTTAGTCAAGCAGGTTACCAAAAAGATTTTGGGTCAAGCAATCAACACAACTTGCTACACCCAAAACAGATGTGATGATAAATAGACAAATGACAAAGACTCCCTATGAGATCCGGATCGAAGAAACCAAATGTTGCATATTTCAGATATTTGATGTAAATGCTTCATCCACAACAATGGCAAAGACAACCTAAAGGCTTTTGATGCTAAATCGATGAGGGTATCTTCAGATACTCACCGAAAGCAAAGCCTACGTAATACTCAACAAAAGAACTATGGTTACGTAAAGAATCCATTCATGTAGTATTCGATGAGCCAAATGCAAATGGGAAGACATTGAAGAGTCACCGATAAGTCAATCATCCAACCTTACTGCAAGAGTCCCTATGCTTCAAGCCGAAGCAGGATTATCAATTCGTAAGAAGATGAGATAGTCAATCTCAAAAGCAACCGAAAATCAAAAAGTGATCACGAGAGAGCCGACCACAAAGAACACAACCGCAAGTCGATCAATCCAGCTAACTTGCTTCAACCTCGACGTAAAATGGCCGAGAGACCATCCACCGTAACTTGTCATTGGAGATATAAGAGAAGGTGTCAAGACAAGATCCGAACCCAACAAGAAGCAATGTTCACATGCTTCATCTCGCAGATAGAGCCCAAAGATATGTCACAAGCATTGACGACACACATTGATTCAAGCTATGCAAGAAGAGTCAATCAGCTTTGAGAGAAATAAAGTATGGGAATTAGTACAAAGACCCATACATCAAAATGTTATTGGAACCAAATGGGTATTCGTAAATAAGATGAACGAGGAAGGTTCTGTGGGTAAGAAACAAAGCAAGACTTGGTAGCCAAAGGATATTGCCAAGAAGAAGGGATAGATTTTGATGAAACATTTGCCCTCGTAGCAAGATTGGAAGCTATAAGGATGTTTCTTGCCTATGCCGCTTCAAGAATTTCACCGTATATCAAATGGATGTAAAAAGTGCATTCTGAATGGTTTATTGGAAGAAGAAGTGTATGTTGAACAACCTCCAGGATTTGAGCAGTAAGACTCTTGGAGACAAGGTATACAAACTCAAGAAAGCCCTCAGACGGATTGAAACAGCACCCAGAGCATGGTATGATACCCTATCACAATTCCCCGATCAAAATGGATTCACAAAAGGAAAAGTAGATAGAACACTTTTCAGAATTCAAGACAAGAAGAGTATACCGCTTGTTCAAATATATGTGGATGACATCATTTTTGGATCCACTAACAAAGAGTCATGTGTGAAAAATTCTCAAACCTCATGCAAAGTAAATTTGAAATGAGCATGATGGGAGAGTCGACATTCTTCCTTGACTTCAAGTGAAACAAATTGAAGGATGGAACCTTCATAAGTCAAACAAAATACACCGAGATTTAATGAAGAAATTTGGTATGGAGGAGAAGTCTTCAGAAAATACCAATGAACACATCACAAAATGGACATGGATGCAGATGGCAAGCCTCAGAGATCAAACAAGATACGAGCACTTATCGATCATTGCTCTATCTCACAAAGAGCAGCCGACATCACTTTTGTCAGTAGGTGTATGTGCAAGATTTCAATCGCTCCAAAAGAGAGTCATATGACTCAAGCCTAAGAGAATATTGAGATACTTAAAAGGAAGCCAAGAAGAGGCCTATGGTATCCAAATGAAGGTGGATTCAAGCTAATTGGCTATTCGTGACTGACTATGCCGGATGCAGAGGACAGAAAAGTACTTCGTGCACATGTCAAATGCTAGAAACAGACTAATTTCCTGGTTTAGCAAGAAGCAAAACTCAATAGCCACCTCTACAAATTGAGGCGTATACATAGTCGGGCAAACAAGTTGCTCCCAAGTCCTATGGATGAGACAAAGAAATGAGAGATTATGAAATTGAAGAAAAGAAATTCCAATCATGTGTGATAACACAAGTGCCATTGCAATCACTCAAAATCCTCGTGTTGCACTCAAGAACAAAACATATTGATGTCGATATCATTTCATAAGAGATCATGTTGAAAAGAAGGACATTATCTTGGAATATATCTCAACCGACAAACAACTAGCCGACATCTTCACAAAACCATTATGTGAGTCAAGATTTGAAGAACTCAAACATGAGTTGGGGCTAATTGAGCTAAGTCCGAGACACGTAAGAATCAAAGAAAAGAAATGGAACAGAACGAACGTGAAAAAGAGTCAAAAAAAAAATTAGCTCAAGAATCACCAGACGGAAAGTCACTATATCAAGTCACCGATAGCCGAGTCACTAAGAGAAATGTGAGAAGCGAGTTAAATCACTAAGAGATAAGTTTGAATAACTTATGAGCAAGTGACAAAAACGCAATGCTTTTGACTTAGCGGAATGTTTTAAGAGACACGTCAAAGATAATGATGATGTGTACGTATAAAAAGCCGCACACCAAGCCTATGATTGGATATAAATGCTGCCGCATTAAATACGAGACATGAATCGCTCAATATGCGTGCGAAATCCAAGCCGTTGATTTCGATCACAATTCAAAACCGTCCTGCACGCCCTTTCATAAACCATATTTAAACCATTTTCGTCCGCTTTCTCTCTCACACTTCTAAAAACTGCTCAATCTCTTTTCTCTCAAAAGGCAAAGGCAAATACTCAAACCCTATCAATCTTCAAATCAAATTTCTCGAACTTTTCCTTGAAATTATTCTCGAGAAATGGCACCAACGTATGACTTTACCAAGTTGGGAAAACAAATCCACACCGGTTCGACCGTGATTTCGACTTTAATGGTGAAGCACGGTCCGACGACACCCTAGTGAAGAAAATCGCGGAGAAGTTAGAAACGCCAGGATCAAACCGCTTTCTAACGCCGAATATCCTATGACCTATGTGGAGGAGATCGCACACCCTACGTGAATGCCGAGATTCACGACGAATCAAGTCATCTGCTCACGGAAGCAAACTGACTATCACCGCCAAGATTTGGTCAATATTGCTCACTACCGCCAGGCGAGCAAATCGAAATTAAGGAAGTTCGATGTAAACTTGGTCGACGATGGAAAGAAATAGCCAAGTCCGACCTTTGCCGATAAAATTATATACACAAAGAAACAAAAGATCACAAGGAGGATTATCACAAATTGTTGGACATAGTTGCCAAATGCATCGACATCAAATTTGGCAGATTTGACCAACTATCAAAGGCAAAACCGACCGTGATGGCCGCAATCATCGAGAAAAGAAGATAAATCAATGAGTTTATCTACAAAGCAGACTCGCCAAAACGTGGGGAACAAGTCCTTCAAAGAAGATGGGTCATTTGGAGGATCCCCGGATATGGCCTAGTGATTGGCCGACTATCGAGGTGAAAGGAGTCCTCTCGCACATGGGAAAGCATTCCATGTTAACAAGAGGATGTTTAGAGCTAACCTCTCCGGTGCTCGTGCTCGCCAAGAGAGCGAGCTTACGCCAAGAGAGCCGACACCACCTCAGGGGGAATCACCACCAAGACACAAACGCCTCCTCTCCAACTAAGAAAGAAAACCAAACATGCTCCCGCCCGCAGCAGAGTCACCCGCCCCAAGAGCCATGTCACCCGCCTCGCAGCTAAGAAATGATCGAGAAGGACTCCCAAATACCTTCTCCGATCGTCAAAAGGAGGAGAATCGATGCCCTAGACGGCCAAATCCTCGAAACAAACACAAGCACCGACCCTCGCGCCAAGACTCGAGGACACCGCCCGAACTGTAAATTCCCCGGTACAAACCAGAGACGAAGAAGACTTCGTCAAATCCCGAACAGAGAAACCAAAGAGTCCGGCCACTCACCTAGCACAAATACGAGACTACTGGAGAAGTAGAGTCTCCGTATGTAGTTGATGAAACAAACAAGTCTCATTGAAGGTGATCAGCAGAGGCAACCCAAGACACAACAGAGCTCACACACAAATTAAACTCAAGAAGAACCAAATTTGGCAGATAGTGATGTAATGATCCTATCTCCACCTTACCCGACATCCAAAATCGTCTGCGTGAGTGGAGAAAATGGAAGTTGAGCAAGTCAAGGAACAGCCCAACGGCCCAATTCATAGAAGAAGAAGAAACGCTAAATTTCTCGATCAATATCGTGCTCCCAAAGACTTGATGAGGACAACTACTTAGACATCCTACAAATCTACAAGGACAGGGAGAGAGCAAAGCAAGTCAAGAAGCCGAAGACGTGAGAAGGCAAGATCCGCCTCTATCTCCCGCACTACGTAACACTTCCATCCTCTCCTTGATGTCTTCTCCGAAAGTGACGAGGAACTGCAGAATGCCGCCGCCACGTAAGAAATGCAATGCATGCAGCAAGAAGCATTGCATGAATCAAGAATCCTTCACGAGCAAACACCGATGGAGGGACCAGGAGAGTCCTCCAAAACACAAACCGAAATCGATCCAATGGGAGTGGTTCAAAATAAATAGCCACCGATGTTGCCGCTACCACTTCCCCACCACTCGGAAGAAGGCAATAAGGAAATGGCGATGAAACCGGGCAATGGGGACCCCAAATGAGCCAACCCCTATTGAAGGTGTGCTACCACCGCCCCAACTACCGAACCATCAATTGCAACAAATGAGTTTGGAGACGAGTGATCCCACTCCAAGTCACTCACCGGTGCGCCACCGAGGGGGAACTCCCCCACCGCAAAGCAAGGCCTGAGGATGCTCGCAGATGACTCCACAAAGAATGTAGGAGGCGAAGAGAGAAAACTCAAACGCAAGAAGAAGAACAAAGAAGTTGCCATCAACGAAGCTCGCATACTTGAGACTCGCTCACCGAGGTGCCAACCGCCTGGGCTAATGTAATGACGCCGCCGATGCAATGAGGCACATGAAGAATGTACGGGAGTTAACACTGGCGATGAAAGTGCAATCCATGGGGTTGAGACTCCAATGGATGCCATCAGAAGACCCTAAGACAACCGACACCGTCGAAAGGGAGGACTATGCCTCGCAGCAGAGAGACTCGCCGGAGGAAATGAAGGCCCACGGGAGGTTGAGACTTCCCGGGGTAAAGAGGTCAAGTAGAGAACATCCCTCCCGCAATCATCGACCCATCCGAGAAGGAGATCATCGCACTTCATGATTCCCAGACAACCCCGATGTCACTTTTCCGGGGATCGTAAGAAGAAGTTCGAGTCAACCCCATGACAAATCCAAAAGACTCACCGGATGTTCCAGCACGAGCAAAGTCCGATCCCAAGACTACTCACAAACGCTTAACTTTGATGATGAGCCACCACTAGAAATCTCATCATCGTCCGATGACGCCGATATGGCCGAGGACAAGTCTACTCGAATGGAAAAATCACCGAGACCAACGGTCGTTAA
Organism: Rehmannia glutinosa; assembly: GCA_016081115.2. NCBI lineage: Eukaryota > Viridiplantae > Streptophyta > Magnoliopsida > Lamiales > Orobanchaceae > Rehmannia > Rehmannia glutinosa. Next base: position 14,946 of record JABTTQ020001121.1, on the reverse strand, counting down.
GACAAAATGAGGCTCAAGCAGTTTGGATCTACTTCACAACCAAACCCAACAACCAAAGACCACCGCTCCCGCTCCTCAAGATGCACTGGATCGATTCCCAAAAGACCTTCACGCCGCACCGCTTATCATCGAACAAATCCCGCCAAGCGGTGATGAATCCTTTGTGGAATCTTTCCCTTTCTCACCGGAGATACCGAACTCCACGAAGAGTCGAAAAATGAGCAAGCACGCTATCACGCACCACCTCCCGCTTTTTCACTCAGCACCATTGTTCCAAACTTTGATTTCGACGTCAGATGGCCATCACCGCAAATGTAAGAATCACCAAGTACGAGAAGTGTTCAAGGCACTCTTTGTCAAGTTGAAAAGATGGAAAGGCATCAGCCTCTTTGGACATGCGCCCGGACAACAGAGATGCCAACCTTACAAATGACTTGAGAGGCATCACAGTCAGATAAGGAATGGTGGCAACAAAGAAGAATCAATGCGTGTGGAACAGTGAGATACTTCGTAACCTTATTCAACAAGTCGGTGTGGAGAGTCGAAAATGTTGATGCGAAACGGTCGCGGGAACACATTGAACATATGCACGAAGCTCACACCGCCGAGATCAAGCTCGCGTGAGCGTAATGCAAATGATATACAAATTTGGAAGAACACATGACAAGAAAATTCAGCCTTCTCATGGCCGAGATGAAGCTGATTTCAAAGAAATCCAACGCTACTTCGGTCAATTCGCGTGCAAAGATACAACGCAGCAGACTTGAAGCAAAATTCAACCATCGAAGACTTCGACTTCATGCTTGCCAAAGATGTTCCCCGGGTTCCTCTATCCTTTGATGATGCCAAAAAGGGGGAAGAGGAATACCTTAAAGCAAAGAAAATCAAGTCGAAAAAGAAAGGAGCAATGAGAAGGAAAATCAATGAGGAAATTTTGAAGGAAAATCACCGAGAAATTTTGAAGGGAAAATCACCGAGGAAATTTTGAAATCAAGAAAGGAAAATCATTGAGGGGGAAGGATCAAAAGATATGACCTTGATGATTGCACAAACCCCCAACAAGGTCCTCACACAAATGACATTATAAGCAAAGAACTCCCCATGACTCGCCACTCCAACACTCTGTATCTATGGCCGAGAAGAGAAAAAAATTGAAGCAGGGATGAAGGAGGTGGAAGGAAGAATGGATGCCAGGGTGATGAACATCTTGAAAGAACACGGAGGTATTCCAATGACAGAGACACGTATGCCATTTCGTATGCCGGGACAGAGCCAAGATCAGCTGACGAATTCAAAACGCTCGAATCAAGGATATTTTGCAAATATGTCCTTGGCTCAAGCTTGGGACCTGATCGGGAAAAGGGTCTCACATTATGTGAAGAAGTTCCGACATGACAGACAACCGGCAAATCCACTCTGCCGGTCACTCCGCTGGGCACTCACCGAAAGAAGAAGCCCCAAAGACAAGATACGCCCAGAGGTAGAGGAAGAAGCAAAGAGTGAGGAAGAAGCTTCACCTAGGCCTCCGCCCAAGAATATTGAATACGTAGATCCGGAAAGAAGGGAGGGATCTACTGGGCCGGGCTTGACCATGTGGCGAACTTGCAAGTGGCTAAAACCAACGCCGAGTATGCAAAAGGATAGAAGAAGAAAACAAGAGACAAACTCAGCTATGGCAGAGAGACAGAAAGAATAAGAAAGATGAAGTCGCCAGAAGGCATATGAGAAGAAAAAGAAGGCAAATGATGACGAGAAGAAGAGAAGAAGAGAAGAAGATGCCGATCAAGATGAAAGAAGGAGACAAATAAGGAGATGAAGTTGTTGTCATTCAACCCTTCGTGTATTTTATATGTAAATACATACAATGTAAGTCTTCCGTAATATAGCTATAAATTTTCTATTTTTTTTGTGAAGACAATTACATACTGATACACCTTGTAAACAAATAGTTGTGTTAAGTACAAGAATGATATGATCAATAAAAAGATTGATTATGCGCATAATTCTATGTCAATACACTATCTCAGATGTATCTTTGTTATTTGCATCTTTGTATGATTTAAGTTTTGGCATCATCAAAAAGGGGGAAATTGTTAGAATTTTATTGTTTAGATTTTGATGAATGCCATGTAAAACTTAGAATAGAAAGTTGGCTCCCAATTCTTGTCAAAATGTATTGTAACAATTAGAGTCGCTAAGCCGAGTTAAGTCACCACGCCCAACATGCAAGAAGACAATTGAAGGCTTGAAGGAAAACTCACGAGAGACAAATTGAGTACAAAAAGAAGAAGCATGACAGAACTCGATCAAGAAACAAATGAGATGCAATTGAGTGGAACATCACCAAGTCAACTCAAGAGAAGCCAAGTCTCAAGTCAAGTGACAAGAGTCATCCACGATTGGAAGTCGACTCTAAGTCACCTGGGGAAAGCAAGGAAATGCAATAAGTCGAGATAATCAGAAAAGAACCGTTGTACGTAAATCAAGAGACTTACTTAAACAAGTAATATCTCCATACCACCTTTCTTGGAGTGCTCACCCCGTAAGCGTGCAAAAGAATGAACCAATGGGAAGCACTACACCGTGTCGAACTCAAAAGGTGATAAAACAATTCATACGAGGAAATGGCAATTCCAAGAACTCGCAAGCCAACGATCGCAAAGTGACTTTCAAAAATGAGCCTATCTCTTCAACGGGCAAATTTTTGAAAGTTCACTATAAAAGGCCGAGGAATTTGTTTGAGAAAAAGGAAAATGAATGACACACACGTGAGATATACAAGCTTATCAAAAACTTAAACAATCTCAATCCTCAAGCCTACATCTCAAGACATCAATCCAACACTTACCTCGTGAAGGAAAGAGAACTTCAATCGCTGAAGAGGAAAATATCGAAAAACAAGGGGTCTACATTCCAGAAGGATTGTAGAAAGGTTCAAGGTCGAACCAAGTCTTAAGCTCTTGGAGGGCTTCGTGATCAAATCCAAAGTGCTTAAGCAAGTGAGTCAGAGAGCAAGTGCGCAAATGCCTCGGAAGAAGAAGAGCCGAGTCGCACGAGAAGCCACCGAGTGATCAAGGCGTCTCTGATCGAGTCCCAAAGGATCAAGTCGGCCGTTGTGATCAAGACTTGTATCCGGACTGCTACCACTTTGTAAACCGATCATTACTTAGTGGATTCCTCCAGAGTTGGAGAAGAGAGAGTGAAGAATTACCCCATCTTCGAACCTCTATAAAAACTTTATCGTGTCATTTACATTTCAAAGATTTAAATTTCTCGCACTTTTAATTGCTTATATCTCACGATAAATTTGCTATCCATTTGATAATTTATAAGTACTAAATCAAGTCAAAAACTTGCTTAATCAAACTTAAGGGTGTTAAGTCTTCCATTGAAAACAAAACCACAATTGAGTCAATTTATAGCCAACAAATGAGTTACTCTATTAATTAATGTACCACCAAATCATTGAGAGATTAACTCTACCGAGTGACTAAATTGATTGTCCATCAAGACACAAATGTAGAACTCAGAGATTTAAAAGGCCTAAATCGAAAATTTGCAAGGTTTATTCAACCCCCTTCTAAACCTTACACTTACACCCCTTGGGACCTACAAGTGGTATCGAGCGGTTGGTTCATTGAACCCTCCGCACCGGTTATCGAACTAGATCTCCAAACTTTTCAAAAGTCCGCTTTAGTACTTAAACTTTCAAAACTCTTTTCTATCATTAAAAGTCATTATCATGGAAGAAATCTAACACGCATTCCTATGTTCACTATTGAAGAATTTGATGATTGGAAAATTCGTGATGCAGTGCTCATCTATCAAAGATTACATGATGAGATGTGGATAGTGATAAAGATGGGCCTCTCGCAAATATTGAAAGGTGAACACAAACAGACGAAGAGTTGCAAATTTGGGGGAAGAAGATGCAAAGACTCTGCACTACCATGGTTGAAAACCAAGAACCGAGTGGACAAATGATGACAAAAAAGATACAACCTGACAATGTAGCCAAGGATATTCTCTACAAAACCTTGACAAAGCCATGTTCAATAAAGTGAAATCTTGCAAAACCGCTAAGAAATCAGGGACAAACCGACATTGATTTGTGAAGGCTCGTGAGCAAATCAAAGAAAACAAACTATCAAAATGTCAGACAAAAATTTGAGAACTTTAAAATGATCTCGGAGAAAACCTGGATCAACTCGGATGCCTCGGTTTACGTAAATCACAAATGAGTCAGTCTACACTTGGAAAGGAATATACACAAAAGAAATGTGTATGAAGATCCTAAAAAGTCTTCCAAATTGAATGGGAAATGAAGGTCATGGCATCGAGACACTCCATGGACCTATCAAAGACATCCAATCATGAGTTATTCTCGCACCTCAAAGCCTACGAGTTTGAGCCGAGAAGGAAAGACCAGAAGAGACAAATTGCACTCCAAAACAAATGCCGCTTAATTGTCAAAGATGGAAGGAGAGCCGAGGTCAAAGAGGCAATTGACCTGTAAGAAATAGCCCTAATGGTTAAAAGATTTAACAAATTCTTTAACAAGAACTACAAGAGAGGAAAGGGTGAATCCTCCGTAAGACACTCACCTCCCCCAAATCAAGGGATGATAGGCCAACCAAGAGAATGATCATCAACAAGTTGAGTATCAAAGGGCCGACAACTCAAGAATAGAAAGAGTCGATCAAAAGGTCAATATCTATGTTGGAATTGTAGACAACCAGGTCACTATGCCATTGATCGCTCATATCCTCGTAGTCAACAAGTACGTAAACGAAGAAGAAAGAAAGGTCTTCGTGAGAAAGAAGACAAGAGAAGAAAAAGGCAATGATGGTCCGCAGAGATCGGCCGAGACAAACCAAGTCAAGAGAGACAAATTTGACTGCAGAGCAAAGAAGTTCGACTACTCAAGTGACTCAAGAAGCCTCGATCCGCTTAATGGCCAAAACAAGATCAAGAAGATGAGGTACAATCTAACTCAACAAGCTCGTACACTAGTGATAGTGATCGTGACACACACACTTCATCACCCACCGATCTTTATGATTCATTAGGCAAAATGATGAAAGATTTTGAGCACATTAAAACCTCACACACACTATTGAATGAGGAAAACAAAATTTTCACTCAAAAGTCAAAACTCAAAGTCGACTAAGGAGCCGAGTACTCTAAGTCAAATAGTCGATGAGAATAAAAGTTTAAAGGCCGAAAATGCTAAATTAATAAAGCAGTAAATTGCCGCTATAGAAAAGAGGAGAATGACCTCAAAATGTTATCGCCTCATTCACTAAGGCATCTAAATCATCGATGATCTTATTATGAGTCAAAGAGAATGTGGAGACAAGACAAAGCTTAGATTTAATTCTTTGTGCCATGTCAAACCTCAAGAGTAATTTTGGAAAAAGGATCTTCAAGTCATGAAGAGTCCGAAAATCCAAAACTCTAAATGATGCACACACTTTCAATCCAAAGCACAATACTAAGCAAACCGGCCTTGGTTACAAAGGAAAAGGAAAATGTACTACTTGAGAGTGCCGAAAGGACAAATGAGAAGAGATTCACCAGTCCCTCAAAGACTCCAAACAAAAAATACTCAGAAAGAAGAAGCAGAGCTACCAAAAATCCTTAAAACTCATAAAAGAAATACATATGATGGGAATGGTAGAAAATATCCAAGCCAAGCCGATCGAATAATGTGAACTATCACCCTGACTTATGGAATACAAGCCCAAATGGCAAAGGCCTAGAACTCAACAAAGGCCATTCCAAAAGCACAAGAGCTTTCATCAAAGACACATATGCACCTAGGCACTACACTCAAAGACACCACAATTACCCAAGAAAGGCAATTGCTAAAACACATATGCAGCATACGTATAAAAAGAGACAAAGTATGAACCTGACTCCCAAGCAATTTTCCAGGATTAATTATGATTATGGCACGATAGATGGCAACCTCTGAGTCAAATCATTTGGCTATAGGTTGGTTGGATCATCTTATAATTTAACCCCTCAGACCCGCATGAAGAATGGGTACCTAAAACTTAATTTCCTTGATTGCAGTTCAAGGAATGACCGAGTGCCAAGGAACCTGGTACACGGATAGTGGTCGCCCCATATATGACAGAAATAAGAGAAATCAAAAAATTCAAGGAAGTCAAAGGAGCAAAAGTCATATTTGGAGGAAATGAAGCTCCTGGTGAAATAAGAGGCACTTGATCCATCAAAAGGAATGGTTTAGAAATCACAGATGTTGCATATGTTGAAGGACTAAACTTCAATTTACTAAGCATCACCAACTCGTGACAAGGGCTACAATGTTGGATTCAACATGGGAATATGCCAAATCAAAAATGTTGAATCAAATGAAGTTGTGCCGCAAGGATGTAGACAAAAAATATGTATGTAGTGGATTGGTCAACCGCAACACCCAAAGACTGCCTACTAGCAAAGAGCACAAATTAATCAAGTCATCCGTGGCACAAAAAGCCGAGTCACCCGAACTTCAAAACAATTAATAAGCTAGCAAGAAGTCATCTTGTAGAAGGACTTCCGCACTCAAGATACAAGAAGGAAAGTATATGTGATGCATGTCGGGCGGAAAACAAATCAAGTCGTCATTCAAAGAAAAGACATGCCCATCCTCAACAAGAATATTGATCCGCCATATGGATCTATTTGGCCCAAAGGGAACCAAAGAAGCATAAGTGGAAAGAAATACACCTCGGTGGTAGTAGATGACTACTCAAGATATACATGGACAATATTCATGTGCAAGAAGAAAGAAACTCTACAAAAGCTACCACAATCATGAAGAGGATACAAAATGAGAAGAGTCAAACCATTATCAAAATAAGATCGATAGAGGAACCGAGTTTGTCAATGGAATAATAACTCAAGATCGTATTGAGAATGGTATTGGTCATGAACTATCACCGCAAGGACTCCACAAAGAGAACGGAGTTGCAGAAAGAAGGCGAATGTAACCCTCAAAGAAGAAGAAGACCATGTTAGTCAAGCAGGTTACCAAAAAGATTTTGGGTCAAGCAATCAACACATCTTGCTACACCCAAAACAGATGTATGATAAATAGACAAATGACAAAGACTCCCTATGAGATCCGGGATCGAAGAAAACCAAATGTTGCATATTTCAGATATTTGGATGTAAATGCTTCATCCACAACAATGGCAAAGACAACCTAAAGGCTTTTGATGCTAAAGTCGATGAGGTATCTTCAGATACTCAAAAAAGCAAAGCCTACGTAATACTCAACAAAAGAACTATGGTTACGTAAGAATCCATTCATGTAGTATTCGATGAGCCAAATGCAAATGGGGAAGACATTGAAGAGTCACCGATAAGTCAATCATCCAACCTTACGTAAGAGTCCCTATGTCAAGCCGGCAGAATTATCAATTCGTAAGAAGATGAGATAGTCAATCTCAAAAGAAATGAAAATCTGCAAATGAGTGATCACGAGAGAGCCGACCACAAAGAACACAACCGCAAGTCGATCAATCCAGCCTAACTTACTTCAACCTCGACGTAAGATGGCCGAGAGACCATCCACCGTAACTTGTCATTGGAGATATAAGAGAAGGTGTCAAGACAAGATCCAACCCAACAAGAAGCAATGTTCACATGCTTCATCTCGCAGATAAAGCCCAAAGATATGTCACAAGCATTGACGACACACATTGATTCAAGCTATGCAAGAAGAGTCAATCATTGAGAGAAATAAAGTATGGGAATTAGTACAAAGACCCATACATCAAAATGTTATTGGAACCAAATGGGTATTCAAAATAAGATGAACGAGGAAGGTTCTCGTGGTAAGAAACAAAGCAAGACTGGTAGCCAAAGGATATTGCCAAGAAGAAGGGATAGATTTTGATGAAACATTTGCCCCTCGTAGCAAGATTGGAAGCTATAAGGATGTTTCTTGCCTATGCCGCTCACAAGAATTTCACCGTATATCAAATGGATGTAAAAAGTGCATTCCCGAATGGTTTATTGGAAGAAGAAGTGTATGTTGAACAACCTCCAGGATTTGAGCAAAGACTCTTGGAGACAAGGTATACAAACTCAAGAAAGCCCCAGACGGATTGAAACAGCACCCAGAGCATGGTATGATACCCTATCACAATTCCCGATCGAAAATGGATTCACAAAAGGAAAAGTAGATAGAACACTTTTCGTAATTCAAGACAAGAAGAGTATACGCTTGTTCAAATATATGTGGATGACATCATTTTTGGATCCACTAACAAAGAGTCAGTGTGAAAATTCTCAAACCTCATGCAAAGTAAATTTGAAATGAGCATGATGGGAGAGTCGACATTCTTCCTCGACTTCAAAACAAACAAATTGAAGGATGGAACCTTCATAAGTCAAACAAAATACACCGAGATTTAATGAAGAAATTTGGTATGGAGGAGAAGTCTTCTAAAAATACCAATGAACACATCACCAAAATGGACATGGATGCAGATGGCAAGCCTCAGAGATCAAACAAGATACGAGCACTTATCGATCATTGCTTATCTCACAAATAGCAGCCGTACATCACTTTTGTCAGAGGTGTATGTGCAAGATTTCAATCGCTCCAAAAGAGAGCCATATGACCGCAATGCAAGAGAATATTGAGATACTTAAAAGGAAGCCAAGAAGAGGCCTATGGTATCCAAAGGAAGGTGGATTCAAGCTAATTGGCTATTCGACTGACTATGCCGGGATGCAGAGCCGACAGAAAAGTACTTCGTGCACATGTCAAATGCTAGGAAACAGACTAATTTCCTGGTTTAGCAAGAAGCAAAACTCAATAGCCACCTCTACAAATTGAGGCGTAATACATAGTCAAGGCAAACAAGTTATTCCAAGTCCTATGGATGAGACAAAGAAATGAGAGATTATGAAATTGAAGAAAAAGAAATTCCAATCATGTGTGATAACACAAGTGCCATTGCAATCACTCAAAATCCTCGTGTTGCACTCAAGAACAAAACATATTGATGTCGATATCATTTCATAAGAGATCATGTTGAAAAGAAGGACATTATCTTGAATATATCTCAACCGACAAACAACTAGCCGACATCTTCACAAAACCATTATGTGAGTCAAGATTTGAAGAACTCAAACATGAGTTGGGGCTAATTGAGCTAAGCCGAGACACAAGAATCAAAGAAAAGAAATGGAACAGAACGAACGTGAAAAAGAGTGAAAACAAAAATTAGCTCAAGAATCACCAGATTTTAAAGTCACTATATCAAGTCACCGATAGTCGAGTCACTAAGAGAAATGTGAGAAGCAGAGTTAAATCGCCTAAGAGATAAGTTTGAATAACTTATGAGCAAAGTGACAAAAACGCAATGCTTTTGACTTAGCGAATGTTTTAAGAGACACGTCAAAGATAATGATGATGTGTACGACATAAAGCCGCACACCAAGCCTATGATTGGATATAAATGCTGCCGCATTAAATACGAGACATGAATCGCTCAATATGCGTAAAATCCAAGCCGTTGATTTCGATCACAATTCAAAACCGCCCGCACGCCCTTTCATAAACCATATTTAAACCATTTTCGCCTCCGCTTTCTCTCTCACACTTCTAAAAACTGCTCAATCTCTTTCTCTCAAAAGGCAAAGGCAAATACTCAAAACCCTATCAACCTTCAAATCAAATTTCCGAACTTTTCCTTGAAATTATTCTCGAGAAATGGCACCAACGTATGACTTTACCAAGTTGGGAAAACAAATCCACACCGGTTTGACCGTGATTTCGACGGAATGGTGAAGCAGGGGTCCGACGACACCCTAGTGAAGAAAATCGCGAGAAGTTAGAAACGCCGGATCAAACCGCTTTCTAACGCCGAATATCCTATGACCTATGTGGAGGAGGTCGCATAATTCCTACGTGAATGCCGAGATTCACGATGAAGGAGAATCAAGTCATCTCTGCTCACTGGAAGCAAATGACTATCACCGCCAAGGATTTGGTTGAATATTGCTCACTACCGCCAAGGAGCAAATCGAGATTAAGGAGATGTAAACTTGGTGACGCATGGAAAGAAATAGCCAAGTCCGACCTTTTGCCGATAAAATTATATACACAAAAAACAAAAGATCACAAGGAGGATTATCACAAATTGTTGGACATAGTTGCCAAATGCATCGACATCAAATTTGGCAAATTGACCAACTATCAAAGGCAAAGCCGATTGTGATGGCCGCAATCATCGAGGAAAAGAAGATAAACCAATAGTTTATCTACAAAGCAGACATCGCTTAACGTGGGAACAAGTCCTTCAAAGAAGACGGGTCATTTGGAGGATCCCTGGATATGGCCTAGTGATCGGCCGACTATCGAGGTGAAAGAGTCCTCCTCTCGTATACGGGAAAGCATTCCATGTTAACAAGAGGATGTTTAGAGCTAACCTCTCCGGTGCTCGTGTCGAGCTTACGCCAAGAGAGCCGACACGACACTGAGGGGAAATCACCGACCTCAAGACACAAACGCTTCCTCTCCAACCAAGAAGAAAGCTCCGCCCGCAAAGAAAGAAAACTAAACATGCTCCCGCCCGCAGCAAGAAGAGCGAGGAGCCGATCGAGAAGGACTCCCAAATACCTTTCTCCGATCGCAAAAGGAGGAGAACCGACAAGCCTAGACGGCCACCCCTCGTAAACAAACACAAGCACTGCCCTCGCCGCCAAGACCGTAGACGCCGCCGAACTGTAAATTCCCCGGTACAAAACCAGAGACGAAGACTCAAGCAAGGCCCGAACAGAGAAACCAACCGAGTCGCCTACTCACCTAGCACAAATACGAGACTACCGGAGAAGAGAGTCTCCGTGATGTAGTTGATGAAACAAATGTCTCAAGGTGATCACAGAGGCAACCCAAGACACACCAGTAGCTCACACAAACAAAACTCAAGAAGAACCAAAACAAGCAGATAGTGATGTAATGATCCTATCTCCACCTTACCCAGACATCCAAAATCGTCTCATGCGTGAGTGGAGAAAATGGAAGTTGAGCAAGTCAAGGAACAGCCCAACGGCCAATTCATAGGTTAGAAGAAGAGAATCGCTAAATTTCTCGATCGATATCGTGCTCCCAAAGACTTGATGATGACAACGCTAGACATCCTACAAATCTACAAGGACAGGAGAGAGCAAAGCAAGTCAAGAAGCCGAAGACGTGAGAAGGCAAGATCCGCCTCTATCTCCGCACTACGAACACTTCCATCCTCTCCTTGATGTCTTCTCCGAAAGTGACGAGAACTGCAGAATGCCGCCGCCACGTAAGAAATGCAGATGCAGAAGCATTGCATGAATCAAGAATCCTTCACGAGCAAACACTCGATGGAGGGACCAGAGAGTCCTCCAAAACACAAATGAAATCGATCCAATGGGAGTGGTTCAAAAATAGCCACCGATGTTGCCGCTACCACTTCCCCACCACTCGAAGAAGGCAATAAGGGAAATGGCGATGAAATCCGGGCTAGTGGGACCCCAAATGAGCCAACCCCTATTGAAGGTGTGCTACCACCGCCTAACTACGAACCATCAATTGCAACAAATGGAGTTTGGAGACGAGTGATCCCACTCCAAGTCACTCACCGGGTGCGCCACCGAGGGGGAAATCTCCACCCACCGCAAAGGGCCGGAGGATGTCGCAGATGACTCCACAAAGAACGTAGGAGGCGAAGAGAGAAAACTCAAACGCAAGAAGAACAAAGTTAAGTCCATCAACGGCTCGACATTAAGAGACTGCCTCAACGAGGTGCCAACCGCTCCGGGCTAATGACGCCGATGCAGGCACGAAGAATGTCCCGGGAGTTAACACTGGCGATGAAAGTGCAATCCATGGGGTTGAGACTCCAATGGATGCCATCAGAAGACCCTAAGACATACTGACACCGTCGAAAGGAGACTAGTGCCTCGCAGCAGAGAGACTCGCCGGGAGGAAAATGAAGGCCCACGGAGGTTGAGACTTCCCTGGGGTAAAGAGGTCAAGAGAGAACATCTCTCCCGCAATCATCGACCCATCCGAGAAGGAGATCGCCGCACTTCATGATTCCCAGACAACCCCGATGTCACTTTTCTCGGGATCGTGGCGCGGAAGCCTTTCGAGTCAACCCCCACGACAAATCCAAAAGACTCACCATGGATGTTCCAGCACGAGCAAGTCCGATCCCAAGACTACTCACAAACGTTTAACTTTGATGATGAGCCACCACTAGAAATCTCATCATCGTCCGATGACGCTTCCGATATGGCCGAGACAAGTCCACTGATATGGAAAATCACCAGACCAACGGTTATTAAGACATACCGAGGCTCAAGAAGCAGTTCTGATCTACTTCACAACCAAACCCAACAACCGTAGACCACCGCTCCCGCTCCTCAAGATGCACCGGATCGATTCCCAAAAGACCTTCACGCCGCACCGCTTATCATCGAACAAATCCTTACTGGCGGTGATGAATCCTTTGTGGAATCTTTCCCTTTCTCACCGGAGATACCAACTCCACGAAGAGTCGAAATGAGCAAGCACGCTATCGCTGCACTCACCCCCGTTTTTCACTCGTGCACCATTTCGACAATTTTGATGGCCATCATCACCGCAATGTTAATCACCAAGACGGTGTTCAAGCACTCTTTATTCAAGTTGAAAAGATGGAAAGGCATCGTGCCTCGACATGCGATTGGACAACAGATGCCAACCTTACAAAATTCGACTTGAGAGGCATCACGTACCAGGGTAAGGGAATGGTGGCAACAAGAAGAATCAATGCGTGGAACAGTGAGATACTTTAACCTTATTCAACAAGTCAGCCGGGTGAGAGTCGAAAAATGTTGATGCGAAACGGTTCGGGAACACATTGAACATATGCACGAAGCTCACACGCCGAGATCAAGCTACGCACGTGAGCGTAATGCAAATGATATACGACGTTGGAAGAACACATGACAAGAAAATTCAGCCTTCTCATGGCCGAGATGAAGCCGATTTCATTTCAAAGTAATCCAACGCTACTTGGCCTCAATTCGCAAGATACAACGCAGCACTTGAAGCAAAATTCAACCATCGAAGACTCGACTTCATGCTTGCCAAAGATGTTCCCTGGTTCCTCTATCCTTTGATGATGCCAAAAAGGGAAGAGGAATACCTTAAAGAAAGAAGTCTCGGGTTTAAAAGAAAGAGCAAAATGAGAAGGAAAAATCACCGAGGAAATTTTGAAATGAAAAAAATCACTGAGGAAATTTTGGAAGGGAAAATCACCGAGGAAATTTTGAAATCAAGAAAGGAAAATCACGAGGGGGAAGGATCAAAAGATATGACCTTGATGATTGCACAAACCCCCCAACAGGTCCTCACACAAATGACATTATAAGCAAAAAGAAACTCCCCATGCGACTCTCCACTCCAACACTCACCGTATCTATGGGCCGAGAAGAGAAAAGAAATTGAAGCAGGGATGAATGAGGCGGAAGGAAGAATGGATGCCAGGTGATGAACATCTTGAAAGAACACGGAGGTATTCCACTGACAGAGACACGTATGCCATTTCGATGCTCTGACAGAGCCAAGATCAGCTTGACGACCAAAACACTCGAATCAAGGATATTTTGCAAATATGTCCTCGCTCAAGCTTGGGACCAGATCGGGAAAAGGGTCTCACATTATGTGAAGAGCCGACAGATGTGCAGACAACCTAAGCAACTACCGTCACCTCACTCCGGGCACTCACCGAGCAAGGCCCCAAAGACAAAGATACGCCTGCAGAGGTAGAGGAAGAAGCAGAGTGGAGGAAGAAGCCACCCAGGCCTCCGCCCAAGAATTGAATACGTAGATCCGTGAGAAGCCGAGGGATCTATCGGGCCGGGCTTGACCATGTGGCGAACTTGCAAGAGGCTAAAACCAACGCCGAGTATGCAAAAAGGATGAAGAAAAACAAGAGACAAACTCACGCGGCAGAGAGACAGAAAGAATAAGAAAGATGAAGTCGCTTAAGGCATATGAGAAGAAAAAAGTTATGCAAAATTGATGACGAGAAGAGAAGAAGGAAGAAGATGTCGATCAAGATGAAAGTTGGAGACAAATAAGGAGATGAAGTGTTGTCAGTCCCAACCCTTCGTATTTTATATGTAAATACATACAATGTAAGTCTTCTCTCAGAATATAGCTATAAATTTTCTATTTTTTTGTGAAGACAATTACATACTCGATACACCTTGTAAACAACATGTGTTAAGTACAAGAATGATATGATCAATAAAAAGATTGATTATGCGATACATTCTATGTCAATACACTATCCGTGATGTATCTTTGTTATTTGCATCTTTGTATGATTTAAGTTTTGGCATCATCAAAAAGGGGAAATTGTTAGGAATTTTATTGTTTAGATTTTGATGAATGCCATGTAAAACTTAGAATAAAGTTGGCTCCCCACCTTGTCAGAAATGTATCAAACAATTAGAGCCGGCTAAGCCGAGTTAAGTCACCTACGCCCAACATGCAAGAAGACAATTGAAGGCTTGAAGGAAAACTCACGAGAGACAAATTGAGTACAGCAAGAAAGCCGACAGAACTCGATCAAAAATGAGATGCAAATGAGTAACATCACCAAGTCAACTCAAGAGGCTGCTTCTCAAGTCAAGCGACAAGAGTCATCCATCGATTGAAGTCGACTCTAAGTCACCTTGGGAAAGCAAGGAAATGCAATAAGTCGAGATAATCAGAAAAGAACCGCTGTACGTAAATCAAGAGACTTACTTAAACAAGTAATATCTCCATACCACCTTTCTTGGAGTGTCAAAGCGTTGCAAAGAACAACGAACCAATGGAAGACTACACCGTGTCGAACTCGGTGCAAAAGTGATAAAACAATTCATAC